>JBAMNC010001672.1:1150000-1696453 GCA_037902135.1 Cetoscarus ocellatus
TCCTAACTGACTTGTCTGAGCTTGAAGGTGTCATAAATTGCTCTGCAGAATAAGGAACAAAGAAGAACGAGGAACACAAAATCCCTCTTTCGCTCTTCCACTCTTTATTGTACTGAAAGGAGAAGTCAGCAAACATATCTTGACAGGGTAGCAAGAACAGAAATTAGAATTATATCGGAAATAGGTCAAATATCTACATCATCAAGTCTCTCTTATGCTCCTAATATGAATGCCCAGTTTTGTTTCTCTTTAACCTCAGCTCTGCCAACACTGGATGTGAATCATAGTATCTGTAAATATACTCAGGCACTGGATGGGTGTCCCGGGGGCCACCTTTGAATTTATCTCCAGCTGTTTTGTAGATAGGTGGATGTTTTTTTGTGTCATTTGGTCCTTGTGCATCTCAATGAGCAATTCTGTCTTTTGGTGTGCCCCAAGATTCTGTCTTGGGGTCTGTTGTGTTCTTACTTTAATGTACATATCTGTCCAAGGCTATTTAAAGCTGCAGTAGGTAGAAAGCCAGAAAACGGTTGATTTTTGAGTCTCATCTGAGTTAGGTTTCGTTCGTCTCCGCCCTGAGCCCCTCCTACCAGACGAGCATGTACACACAGCATTTTTTCGACAGAGTCGCTATCGAGCTGGAATTCACCGGTCCACTTAGCACAAATTTGAGTAATGTACGAGTCAAGCTTCAACCGTACTCTTTACTAACGGTTAACAGACAGCTAAACTGTTAGCAGCATTCAACTTACCGGTAGCCGTTTGTCATCTGCTTTCATGAAATCTAAGCACACAACACAACAACCAGCGCAACACATTACGACAAATATTACAAGGTTGTTCATTTAGCAGCTTGCCTGTCCAAGAGAAGAGTGGCCTGCTCCGAATCCAACTTCAGACCTAGGCTATCCCGCAGTCCTCTCCATTTCTGGAATGCTCTGTGGATATTAACACAACTTTTGTTCCTTTTTTGGTCAGCCTGTCTTTTATATTCTTTCTTTTCTAATTCTGTCTTCCTTTTTTTGGGTTGTTTAGCCGTGGAGGCAGTTGTAGCCAATGGAATAGCGATTTTACGTGGTGCACTGTCCGCCATTGCCGCTTGCTCTCTCCTTCTGTCTGCGGCACAGGAACGAGCATATGCAGTAGAACAGCCAATAGGAACACAGTGGTCTGAGCTGACCTTTGATTGGTTGATGCACATCATCCCGATACTGATTCTTTAGAGGCTGAACACAGAGCCATGGTGAGGAGCAGAAACCTATTTGTCTTAGACCACTTGACTTACATTATGCTTGGAGGATATTATAACATTTTTACTCAATTATACTAAAACAATGTTGCCTACTGCAGCTTTAATGTACAAATTTTAAGAAAAGTCATACCACTTTAAAAGAAACACAAGGTACTTGTGCCATAATGACAGGATAAGTACTTAGTGAAGTGAGGTTACCTAATCAACTGCATGGCCCTTCATTACCATAGCATTACCACCTTCAACTGACCCAGGCTTTGTACATACAAGGTCCAAGTAGTGGCAATGCTGATGTTATCTGCACTACCACATGGGCTCCTACTGGCCCACCAACTCTACTACATGGACTGGTGAGCAGCAAAAGCCAGAACATCACTGGGGTCAGCAAGTGTTTCATCCAATTAGCCCCAACGACACCTCTGAGAGGCTGGTCAGTAAACTCCGGCGGCCCAGAGCCACTCCCCTTTGTACTAACTCTCACCACCCACCATGCTGTGATTAATTGCTACTGTATCTTACCTACCCTACCGTATGGCCATATGAGCCAAACAGCATGTCCGCTTCAACAGACCCAGGCTCCGTACATGCAAGCTCCAGGTAGTGACATGCTGATACTACCTTCCCAAGGATGAACAATCATGTAAAATTATATAAATACAAGAAAGACCTCCTCCCCACACACACACACACACACACACACACACACACTTGCACACAATTTAGAGGAAATTAGTGCTTTTCTCTACTTAAGGCCCCCAGTCTGCATTATTCTTTCTCATTGAGATCCATAAATATGGATTAATTTAGGTGACTCCCAACTGTACATTTAAAGCTTGCTGACAATGACATTTTTTGACACAAACGATTGAAGAGTGATTAAGTAAAATCTTTTATTCGGCCTCCAACACTGACAAGACAGAGAGCCAAGTCATTGTCTTTCTTCCAATGTTGCCTCGTGTTTTGCATCTCTTTTGTGGTTTAAAAAACAATCCAAAAAGTCTTAGAGTCATCCAAAAAGTCTTGCACTCTCGGAGTCAAGCATCAGACATTTTTACCTCCGCCAAGGAGGTTATGTTTTTGCTGGCCTGTGTTTGTTTTTATTTGTTAGCAAGATTACACAAGAACTACTGGATGGATTTTGTGGAAATTTTCGGGAATGGCCCAACTTAAAAATGATTAGATTTTGGAAGTGATCTCGATAACCGGCATTAGTGAACAGTTATTTTTGCTCAATAGCTGTCTAACTAATAATGATATCAACATGATTCTGAGTGCTATGTATAGGTTTTCAGGGTCAAGAATCATATTTTGATGGTAACTTTATCATGGAGCTATTGCTTATGGATGGAACAGCAATATGTGAGCTACCTCTGTGTTTTAAATATCTGACCAGTTCTTTTATTCAAAAATATTCAAAAATCAAAATGTGTTGTGTCAGTACTCCTTAGTTGTGCTCTGACTGTGAAAATCAGGGATGAAACCAGTATACTGTTTTGATATAACAACTTGGCTAATTACAGTATTTTTTTAAAATTACTTCTTGTTTTACTTCTAATTTTCCATCTCTACCATCAGAGTTTGTCCAACAGTTTACCTCTAATGCTTTGTTTCGCTTCCGCCAAGAGGCATATGTTTTTGCCAGTGTTTGTCCAGTTGTCGGTTTGTTTGTTTGTTTTTGTGCAAGATAACTAAAAAAATTTGTGATGATTTTTTTAGGGAATGTTAGTTATGGCACAAGGAAGAAGTAATTACATTTTGGTAGTGATTCAAATCCAGATGTGGATCCAGGATTTTTTTTTTTAAAAGAAATTTGTTAACTTTGTGAGAAAGGGCTTTTTTTCCACATTTCCTCTGATAATTAATCTCTAATGAACATTTGCAGTTTCATGTGCTTAATGCTTGCATGAAATTGATGTAGCACAATGTATAAACGTCTGTTTGTGCCACATTATTTGCCAGTGGCCAATGTATGCAATAGAGCTGGTGTTAAGCAATTAAGCTGCAGCATAAAATTAACATCAGTCCAATTTTATATACGTATCACTGGCTCTTGACTAATTTCATTATTTCATTTTTTGTTTTTATTTTTTATTGTAAATTGGGATGTGAACCAGAACTGGTTCTGGCTAAGAACTGATTCCAAATAGTGTGAGACAGCAGAATCATTTGCTTTTATGCTTCATGATTCCGTTATTAATGACTTTCCCTCATATATGCATATCTAGTAAAACAATTATGTAACACTTCCACGAGAGGCAGTCAGCATGAACGACAAGCCAAGAAAGTGATCATGGTGGCAAGAGAAAGAAGGAGTCTTAGGTGCTGCTTACTTTAAAGTTAGATGACAGCAACAGTGTAATATGCAATGTCAGTTGCAGTGTAGAGATGGGAATGGACAAGATTGTTTTGATATCAATGCCATTATCGATTCTGCTTCCGGATACAATTCCTTATTTATTTCCTTGGATACTCTGTGTGCGAAAAGTCAATCTACGCTGGTTTTTAATGGAAATAATGTCAAAGTCATTCACTCCTGATATTTAATGATGTGCTAAATAGATAAATGCTCCTGCAAGATTCTGGTGTTTTTACTCGTACTTGAGATCACACAGACACTGAATGTTGTAGAGTTTGCTCATTTTGTGTAAAATAAAGCCGCAATGTTGGCCACTTCTGTGTCCTGTCCACCATAATCAGCATTTTTTACCCCTTTGTTATCCTTCCTGCTGACTGCCTTATATGAGAGTGTGGCCTCTTAATTTGCAAGGCATGCAGAACAAAGTGTAAGGAATTGATAAGAAAATTGTCCTGTAAAATATGCCTTTAAAACTAACTTTAATGCAGTTACTATTTTTCTGATTCTTGGAGACATATAAAATACACTAAAGTGTCAGGCACCTGACTGTTTCTCTAACCTGCTCCACCCCTGCTAACCTAGCTTTTCCCTCAGGTCTTATAACCTGGGTCCGTCTGTCTTAAATAAAGGTGATCATGACTTTAAAATTCTGGCACAAGCATTTTGTAACTTTCTTCTGCTACAAACACGCTTACCATAAACCTCTGATGGGTCAAAAAGGGTTAAAAATCTTGATATTGGCTCACAACACTGTGATTTAATCATTTACAGATGTTTGGTGCTTCTGCTTGGTTCATTTTTTATGATACTTTGATGTTTTTTAAGTATTACATTTTTTTTACTGACCTTGTCCTGTGAAATATGCCTTTAAAAATTAATTTTCATTGGCCCACTTACTTACTCACTAATAGTTTAAAAAAATTGCTCTCATGATTACTAATATTAAATGTGTCTCAACACATTGCAGCTCCTCCTTTTCCTTCCCTTGACCCCAGTGTCCTTCGACTGTCCTCTTTCTGCAAATCTCATTACCACCACTGAGGTTTTTATGCATACATGAAAATAGTCAATGCAATTCAGCTTGTAAAAATAAACCCTGATTTCTTTGTTTTACCCTCAGCTTATATCCATTGTAGGTGACAGCAAATTAAACCAAAACATCTCTGTTATGATCAAGCATTTACTCCATGTTCACAGTCAGTTGTGGCTTTGTAAATTGTCCTTATTTGTCTGTTGTGCCCCTTTCTACAGGATCAATATGACATCATTGAGAAGCACACGCAGTCTGGCCTGGAGCTGGTGGAGAAGTATGTGAAATTTGTTAAGGAGAGGACGGAGATTGAGCAAAACTATGCCAAACAACTAAGGTAGGCTGAACTCTTGTTGCCTCAAATGCTTCTGTGTTGCTTGAACTGTGTGTTAAGCATTTACTGTTGTCCATGTTAAAAGGGTTGGTTATGAAATGTTTGTGAAGTCTTATGACAACTCTGGGACAGAATCAAACTTGTCCCTGGGACACTGGTCTCATTCTCCAGCTGCTTCGCCTTTCTTTCTCTCCCTCTTTCTCTCCGCTCATGCACGGCGCTCTCTCTCCCCCTCAGTTGAGTTGTGTCCCACTGTGGGCCCACATCTGGTGTAGAGCTGCTGAGCTTTGCTGGAGAGGAGAGGAAGTGGGAGCAGACTGGCACATGATTGACAGGAAGTGGTCAGACGCAGAGTGAAAGAACGAAGAACAGCCATAGCGAACTTTTGGTTTTTTAATCCTATTGTATAAAAGAATCTCAGCGTAATTGAGAGCAGTTTGATTCTGTGAGGTTTCTTCAGCTGTCATCAGTCTTTTCTTTTTGCTTTATCTGCACATTTGTTTTTCACCCTCTCTCTGTCCACAGGAACCTTTCAAAAAAGTATAACCACAAACGAAGCAGCAAAGATGAACCAGAGTGCAGGTGAGCGGACGTGGGCTTCCCTGCAATGCCTCTCCTCAAAGAAAACTTCAACATTTTTGTGTTTCAGACATTGGTTATCCATTTATTGTTTTATCAGGATCCCCATTAGCTTTGGCACTTGGAAGCAGCTTCCCTTTCTGGAGTCCATAACACATTTAAAACTAATTGAATAAAAAAGGTCCATTAAATAATTAAATACAAAGACAAAAACAAAAATACATACAAAAAGTCGATCTGTTTACAGCACACTTAACCTTGGTTAGCAGCTGGATCTGCCTGGTTCAGTGTCTGTAATCAGTCTGATCCCTGTAGCAGCACGGCCCAATCAGCACCCTTTTGAGCAGGAAGAGGTGAGAGCTGAGAGCAACACGTCAGCAGGAGCAGTTTGTCAGATCTGGACCACATTTCTTTTTGAATGAAAAACAAATAACAAAACTCAAACACTTTTTGATGGTAAGATATTTTTCCTCCAATTTCCACATATTTTGGTGATAATCTGTTCTACAGAGTGGCTTATGTTTTGTATTTTACATTGAGGCAGTAGCACCCGCCTTCTGATTGGCCTGTAGGATATGCTTTTGAAGGGTCTACCCTCCCCAGACACTTTCTATGGGCTGTTGTCTAGACGGACTAGCGAAATATATTCTGTATAGAATATATTAAACTGTCTATCTGTTGTCTGGTTACAACACATCTTCTGTTAGCCCAAAACATCTAAATTCATTAATAACCTTAAAAAATTGATATACCAAAAAAAAGACTGAATGAATGAAACAGTTAACTAAAGCCTGGCTCAAACAGTTGAAAATAAAACCTTGAAAAATAAATTCATATCATTATATATAATTGCATCCATAAGTCTTTCAGTATATTTGTCATTCATTGCTCTGAATATCTTATTATCATTTCAATTCAGTCTCAGATATAGTTCATGTGTTCATGTGTCAGTTGTATTATGATACACTGGAGGTGCTCAAGGAAAACAAACCTCTGCCAAGGCATTTCTGACATTGTTAGCCAAGTTACTAGCAAAAGTTTGAAAAACCGACTGTGCAATGTTAACAAATATTAGAAAAAGTCCTGGATCTGCATTCAGATCAGAACTTTTTCAGTATTCATGCTCAGACAAACAAACCAACAAACTTTCACACTTATTAACTAACTAGTGGACTTAGGCCAGCACAACTATACCCTCCTTGGCAAATGTAATTATAATTTTAGCCAATGATATTGAAACACCAAAGTTCGAATAAACTTATGCCCTATACAACATAACAGAGAAGAAAGCAAACAATCAAGTAAAGATCAAAACTATATAAACCAACCTCTTTAAGTGTTTGTTCAGCTCATAATGTGGTTGATTTTCTAATAAAATCATGCAATTTGTTCCTTTCAGAGAATGACCTGTACGTAATAGATTTTTGGTACATACATGTCTCTGCCAAAGGTAAAGCAAAGGGACCCTTTGTGACCTGCCCTGTATTACAACCATGACCCTCATTAACTTGTACAAGCTTAAATTGCAGAGTCAGGAGTTTAGTTGATAAATGCATTTTACAAAGGACATCAGATTATAATTAAGTCTAGCATCACCTTTTTACCACTGAAGTTTATAATACATGCCATCTAAATTTGTTGTTAAAGGGCTTATAAATTTGTTTTTTCATTGGATCAGATCATGGTGCACTAATCAAAATGAGATTGTAACAAAGACTGAGTTACAAGTTTGATAGAATATTACCAATGTGAGAGGTTAACAACCTATTATAGATGATGATCCCTTGAGTGGTAACATACACAATAATACACGATAATAATAGTTTTTATGATTGTCAAATTAGGAAAAATTATTTGGTTGTTAAAAATTTCAGCCTGAGAAGAAAGCAGATAGAAACAGAAATAAGGAAGTCTTAAGCCCCTTATTATGACATGACAATAACTGCCTCCCCCTTGAGCCTGTGTGTGTCTTGTTATCATTTGTCCCATCACTCTGCTCTGATTGTTCCACCCTTTCCTCTCTCCTCCTCCTAAATGGTAGGTTGTCCAGCTACCAGTCATTTTTGGACATACTGAACGAGACAAATGACTATGCGGGCCAGCGAGAGCTAATAGCTGAGAACATGATGATGAACATTTGTATCGACCTCACAAAGTACCTGCAAGAGCTGAAGCAGGAGAGAAAGACGGTGAGCTGGATGGGGTGGGGTGGGGGGTGTTAAAATAGCTTTATAATAGTTTAGAATAACTCCAGTTATTATAAACTGGAGTGTGTTCTTTCAGACTGTCAGTGTGTCTTTGCAGCTGAGGTAACAAATCAAAACATAATAAACATATGGCCCACAGGTAAAATTGTGAGTTCATCACAAACATAAACTTCTGTGCTCAGGCTTAATTAGAGGCAACATTTTGAAATGGCCCTACCACTGGAATGTTAACCCTTTATCTTCTGTGTGTCAGATGTGTCATAAAAGAGTGTTTTGAACTTTTTTGCCCTATTCCTTAGCGTTAACCAAGGATGACTTCATTATGCATATTTCCAATGATGAGTCAGTAATTCCGACAATTAAACATAAAGATTAAAGCACCATTACCAAGAAAAAAATCTGTTTTTTTTTTATCTGGACCAGGAGGGTATTTCACAAAGGAGGAAAAACAGAGCTTACTTTCAGTTAACTGGCTCTAACTTTGGGGTGGCAGTAGTTCAGTCCGGAAGAACTTGGGTTGGGGACCGAAGAGTGGCTGGCTCAAGTCCCGACCGAACCATGTTTGGGAGTTGGTTTGGTAACTGGAGAGGTGCCTGTTGACTTCCTGGGCACTGCCAAATAGCCCTTGAGCAAGGCACTTAACCCCAAAACTGCTCGGAAGCGCTACTTCAAGAGCAGCAGGCCATCACTCTGACATCTCTCCATTATTGCATGATCATAGGACCTGTTTGTGCATGTGCATGTGTATTTCAGCCTGTGTGTGCGTTGTGTGTCTGAACAACAGAGTGTGAAGAATTTGAATTTCCCGTGAGGGATTGATAAAGTATGTCTTCTTCTTCTTCAAAGTCTGAAACTGTAGTCAGAGATATGGAGTACCACGAAGCAGGTTATGGACTTTGTGGGCTCTAATTTTGTAGACCAGGTGCAGGCGTGGTGAACCTGCCCTGTGCTGCGCCGCGCCAACTGGGTGTGTCCAGGGCATTCTGCAAGTTTCGTGCATGGCGCAGTCTGGTGCAGCGAGGCAAACCCAAGCCTCCGCCCTTCCCACCGAAGCAAGTGGCAGAGAGGGAGGAGAGAAGGCATGAGTGGGATTAACACAGCCGAGTGTAATCTTCACCAGTCAAATTAACGCCTCTCCTCGCCTTTAAATGCGCTACGGACGAGGCGCAGTGACAATTTCACCTTGGTGGCGAAGAAGGTCAGAACCACTTTTACAGCAACTGGGAGAGCGCAGGGGCCACTGGGCTGCGCATCGGAGGCCACGATGCGCGTCACCGTGTGGACCACCTCGTGGGACAGATGTAATCTGTTCCTGTGTCATGAATAGGAGTATGAATAATTACATTTAAACACAGCAGCAGGCTAATTCATTCATCATGCTTGTGATCAACCTGCATTCCTGGTCTGTCATCGCCAAATAGCAGAACCTTTGGTGAAATATTCTCTCCCGGTATCTCCTCCTCATCCTCCTTGCTATAATGTACTCCATCTTTTTAGATCACGTTAAGAATAAAGATCAAAACAGAGGAATATGGGCAATCACAGGTAAATCCTTAAGACACCGAGTGACTTACATTTATTCAGGGAGCATCTCTCTCTTTTTTCTTTTCTTTTGAATTTCATGAGATGAGAGAAGCCGGGTACTCTGTATCGGAGTCAGCCATCTAGAGCAGACATGGCCTTTAGGTGATTCTGGGCTTCAAAGGGGCAGGAGCTCCAACAGAGTGTCTCAGACATACTGAGAATACAGGTGGATCAGGGATACTCAGTATGTGAAAACTAGAAGGTCCTTTGACCATTAGTGATCGTGAACATACACTAGCAGTTGGGTAAGTGTGCACACTACCTAAAAGCTAAAAGTCTGAGTCAACAGAGGAAGTTTATAACCGGCTTTGTTGCACCATGATATCTCTAACTTCAGCTTAAAGCTTTGTTGAGTCATCTTACTCGAAGAATTCATAGCTATGCCTAACTTTCTTTGTGGTATACCCCCCCAAGTCATGACTAAAGAGTCGGTTACTTCAGTGAACATCAAGTTAAAGGAGAGACAGCTTTATGACCTTTGACTCCTGACTTTTCTTTCTTAAGGAATGAAAAAAGTTTGTGTTCATGTCAGATAATATGAGGCTTACAGCATCCATGGAATGATTAAAGGTCAGGAAGACAGTGCTGTCTGTGGAAGCACTACTCAAGCAGCTCAAGAGTTAATTTACTGCGTGCTGTTTTGCTGGTAGACTGCAAATATGCCAAATGATGGATCTGTTTAGAATGTATTACTCGCATTACTGAGATGTAGTGTTGTTAATGATGCGAGAAGAACAGAGTGAGACTCAAAGGCATGGTGATCTTACTGTTGTGGAAGGAAGGAGGCTTAACTTAGTGTCTCTTGGGGGAAGTTTGGTCTGAGCGTGGTGTGCCATTTCTCTATGAGCAATGGATTGACTTTTTTCCCACTGGATCTCGGATCAGTGCAGCTGAGTACAGACTCTCACTGCAGACGTGATGTCTCAAACAGACACACTGGTATTTGTTTTCTTGTCTGTTTTGTTGTGTGGCTTTTGGAGGTCATTGTTTATTCTGTGTCTGCCCCTGCACATGGCTGTCTCCCTCCCACTCTCTCTCTCTGTCATCTGACCTACCCCCCCTCCTCTTACTTGGTCTATTTTTATGAATGTCTGCAGTATCTGATGGAGGCCAAGAAAGCCCAGCAGAGTCTGGAGAGCACCTACAAGCAGCTCGACAGTGTAAGTCTTTGAATGTGGTTGGTCAGGTGGCTATATTTAACTAAAGTAAAAACAGATGGGCAGAGTGGAAGGAAGTTACTTTTTTAAGCTCCTGGCATTAATCCAAGAGCTGTTTGGTTATGATTAGGAATGTAACTGTCCAAACTTTCCCAACTTCTAATCCATTTCTATTGAAAGACAGTAAAAAAAACACACTGCTCAAAATAGACAAGCCTTCTCATATTTCACTCATGCTTTGACCTCACATAACTGAATAAACTGAACTTGTCCCCTCCTGTTTTCTTCCTGCGCACCAGAGTAAAAAGCGATTCGAGAGGGAATGGAGAGAAGCAGAGCGAGCCGCACTGTACGCAGAGAAGACCGATCAAGACATCAACGCCACAAAGGCAGATGTGGAAAAAGTAAGAGGGGGGAGATTTAAATTTTAAAGACTGTTTACCATGAGCAAAATCAAAAGTATAGTCACATGCCCCCGGTTAACCTGTGGTCTATATCTGTGGTTTCAGGCCAAACAGCAGGCTCATATGAGAGCCCACATAGCCGAGGACTGTAAGAACGACTATGCTGCTCAGCTTCAGAAGTTCAACAAGGAGCAGAACCAGTTTTATTTTAATGATATGCCACTCATTTTTAATGTAAGGGGAAACTTCTTCATTATTAATTTGAGTTTGAAATAAATTGGCCATTTGTAATCAGCACAAGTTAGAAAAATATTATTTAACCTCTTTTTTGATCCAACCTCGGGACCCTCTGTCATCAATGACAAAAATCAACCCAAATTTTAATACTTGAAACTATTTTTAACAGGTTTAATACATTTTAGGTTATCATCATACACACTGCTGTTATTTTTTGTCTTGTCTTTCACCAATGCCAAAATAAAAGACAAATAAGTAAATTAATGAAAAAAATGGATAAAGGTTAGTCAAATAAGGAGAGATTCTACATTGATTTCAATCGGGATGAGGCCAACATTGCCTTTGTGAAGAATCCCTTCCTGTAAAGGGTAAGGTTTAATAAAGGGTCAATTGGTTAAATGAAACATGTTTGTCTGATGGAGCAAAATATATGAATGTACAAGGAGACAAATCTTATCGAACACATTTAAATAGTGAATCATAACAGAGGCCTTTTTATCAGCAGATCTAGAAAAATTCCCTTGTGATCATGGTATAACCTGTTCTGATATTCCATGAAAGAAGAAAATGAGCTGACATCTCAAGAAAACAAACAAATTGGAGTAAAATTATGCATTTCTGCTCAGGGTTTCTGTAGAACAGACTTTTGTTCAGGCAGACATTCTCGGCCCACTTTAAACAGCTCTTCAACTCACTTTGGGGCCCGACCCTCCATTTGAATACCGCTGTTGTAAATGATAAACAACTTTGTGAACACAGATTTTTTGATGAAAAAAAATGTTAGCACAAGTATTTTTTTTAAATTGAAGATTAAAGGAGGAAATCTTTGACTAAAGCAGCTATATTAAACTTTTAACATGGAGAATGGCCACAGTTACCTGCTTCTAGAGTTGTGTAACTATGGTAGTGAGCAGCAGCTCTCTCAGAAGATATATGAAGGCTTTTCGACACCATCATACAAACCAGCCTTGAGCTGGTTAGCCAGTTAGCCAATTAGCCGGTTAGCCTGCTATGTATTGTTTGTTTAAGTGGCTGAGACTAAAGCGCTGTGAGTTTGTGTGTCTGTCTTCGTGTGTCAAACACGCATTTGTTGCATTTCTTGTGTGCTACCCCAAAGCTGCATTGCAGAGTGAATCAGCATTGGTGTCATGTCTTAGCGGAATTTATGTGAATTTCTAGAGACATAATGGTAGCAGAGCTTCCCCGTGGGACCTCTGTGTAAATGCACAGTGAAAAGCTTATAAGAGGGATGAGGACGGTGACAGGTGAAGCTAAAAAGTGGAAAAAAAGAGAGTGAGTAAGCAATATTCTGGACAAAAGATGAGCATGGATGCTATGCTCCCCGTTAAAAGTTATTTTACTGTTAAAACCACTATGAGTCTTTTTCGGGGTGAAAAAGTTACATATTTTTGCCTTTTATAAGTGACTGTTGTGTAACATGTTCACCCATCGAAGTTCTGACTTTATAAAGTATTTAAAAGACCATGACTGAATATTATAACCAATATATAACCAAACCTTCAGCTTTAAAATGATGATTGTAGATTCACATTGTGTGTCATGCTATGAAATTATAAACCCCTCTTACTCAAACTATTGCAGAATCTAAACAACTGCCATTGTGTGACTTTTCAGAAATTGCAGGACCTTGATGAGAGGAGAGTACGGAAATTGGCGCAAGGCTACGTCTTGTTTTCAGACACAGAGAAGCATGTGATGCCAATCATAAGCAAGTGCCTGGATGGCATCACAAAAGCAGGCACAAATGTTAATGAGAGGAATGTAAGTCAGTCTGAAAGAATGTAAAAATAAGTTTAATATTTACAGCAGTTTATTATTAACTGACACAATTTCTGTGTATTTGTTTGTAATCCAGGACTCTGTGGCTGTAATAGAACAGAATAAGTCTGGATTTGAACGTCCTGGAGATTTGGAATTTGAAGACTACAGTCAAGGCATCAACAGAGCTTCATCAGATAGCAGCCTGGGCACACCCAAAGGTCCCATGGAGCTCTTGTCAAAGAATAAGAGCAAAAACTTCTGGCTCTTTAGCAAAAGGAGTAAGGTAAGAAACTTAAAACACAGAACACAAGATAATGTGCTTAATTTGATGATGTCCTACAATGGGATATTTTGTAAAAATAATGCACTAGAACTCCCCTCCCCCAACATTATTACACAGCACCTAGTTTGAGAGTCTACAGGTGGGCAGTAGTTGACAAAGTGTGAGCTGCAAAGGTAGTAGGCAGTGCCAGAAAGTTCCCTGTACAGAGAGCGATCATGATGGAGCTGTTGTTGTGGCTGCACACAAACACATTTATACACAACCTTCTCGTGCATGAACCTCCCTCATTGTGTTGTACATGACCTCAAATGCTCCCCACCACTTCTAGAACAGGCCCTTGCATGACTCTGCCCCCCGTGCACACAGACTCTCTCTCTCTCTCTCTCTCTTTGCAACGTGGTTTTCAATAGGTCAACTGGCAGTCAGCATTCTGCTGTGCTGGTGCTTTCATCAGCACGGAGCCCTAACAACATTGAGTTTTCCTATACAGGCATCAACAAACACACTGATGCCATTATACTGCCCCAAAACCAGCATTTTGTCTTACATCAGAATAACATCTTTGTATCAACTACCAGGATGCAACAAGGTTTACCAGGTTAGGCTTAACTGTGCATTTCTGTTTTTTGGGTCAGAAGAGCTTCACTTCACCATAAATCACAGATTGTATCTCTCTGAGTCCAACATGTAACTGTTGATATGAGTAGCTGACCGCTCGGCAGCAAACTCCCCCCTCCTCCTGCCCCAGCTCTGAATGATCCCTTCTTTCTTCCCTTGCAGTGTTTGCTTGTTCGGCGCCTCTCTCCTCTCTGCATGTCTTTCTGGCTGTGCTGGACTGTGCACCCTTCCTGTTCTGTGTATGTGTGTGGCACACTGCTCTGTATCATCAGTCATGCTCTTTCAATTAGGCCTTTAGCAGTATGAATAGGAGGCTGGCAAAGCTGGCCTTGGTGAACTTTAAGTTTATGTCAGGCCCCTTAAACATTCATGTTTTTAACTGCCCTCCTGCACTTCAAGTTCCCATAACTCTCGAGAAAAGTAGCACCCAGCCAGTATGTGTTCACATAATGATAGTGCTGTACTCACTCACTCAGTATTTACATCAGGGACCCTACTGTAAGGCTGTTTTAGACCCTCAGTATTGAAGACTAGACAACTCCAACCTCCTGTGTAATTTAGCTAATAGAGCCCAGCCCCATGTTCCCACAAAGACACCCAGCTGACACTGATATTTTACTGAAGTTCACCCCAGGCATGTTTTTAAGTTAACCTCTTTTGGGAGGAGGTCATCAAGAACATCTATCAAGTGCCCCCCCCCCCCCCCCCCCCCCCCCCCAACTAAATGTATATCTGACACCCATGTAGTGCACAGTTCTATTTATAACAGCAGCACCCTGTATGCCACAGTGTTTTATCCATATAGGTCAGGCTCAGTGTAGCATGAGTTTGAGCCTTTGAGCAGCTTACTCAGGTCTATGAATGTGTTTTTGATAACTTTTTTCTTATTTTCGAAGTATGTTGCTTAAAATACATTTTTTACTGGTAATTTTCACTTTAGTCCAAAGAAATGCTGTTTTGATAGCAGACAACCTAATAAAGCTTTGCAGACTGTATGAACTGTTATATAGATAATAGGTTAGTTGGTATTATGACTATGACTTTAAGCTATGTAGTCATTATAATGATTTTGTTGCTGTTTAAATCTTGATCATGAAATGATGACCAGGTGATCTTAAATCTGCTTTAAAAAGCATCTATCAAACATAAACACTGAACACTAAAACATTCTGAACGCTGTAAGAAAACCTACAAAACATGAGAATTAAAAAGTGGAAAAACTAAATATCTAAAAATATGCAGATACATATAAACTCAAAATAAGATCATATACATTTATACAAAGGTGGCACAGTGGCTCAGTAAAGAGTGTGTGTGCCTCACAGCAGGAAGGTTGCTGGTTCAACTCCCTGTGTCAGTCAGGGCCTTCCTGTATGGAGTTTCCATGGTGTCTTTGTGTCTGTGTGGGTTTTCCCACAGACCAAAACCGTGCTCACTAGGTTCATTCTTATTTCTGAATTGACTGTGGGTGTGTGTTAAAATGGTTTTCTGTTCCTCCCCACCTCTTGCCCAATGTCAGCTGAGATAAGCTCCAGCCCTCCATGACCCCAAAAGGGAGTAAGCGTAAGATAATGAATAGATGGACATTTATATGTAAAAATATATTGTTAATCAACTTAGTTTTTTTGTGTAGTGGTAATGTTCTGTCCTGGACACAACTTGAAAAAGCACTGATGACTCTGTAGACGAGCTGAACTCAGCCTGGTGTTGATATCAGATGTGCTTGGGGGATGAAAACTACTGAAGCCTGCCAGTGACATCACACATTATAATTGGCTTACTATATTGTATAAAGATGAAGCATGTTATGATAGGCTGTATATATGAAACTTAAAAGATGAAGATTTTGTGTTTCTTGAGTGCCTTACCAGACAGGATTAGAGACCTGTGAGATAGCTTAAAGTTACTGCTATTGTTAGCCTCTGATTGTCAATTTGCCAATGTCTTTGTCTAATCAAGTCAAGCTATTGTTTCTCTCTTTGGCTCTTTTCACAGTGCTTTACTGCAAAAAGACCACCATAAAGCTCAGTTGTAGTTATACCTAAAGATTTTCGAAATAATTCGCAGAGGATTTTGATATTTTATTCATATAATAATTCTTTTAAGGCACGCAGATGAGCACAACAAGGACTATGAATTTTACAAGTCCCATTCACAATGCTGTATAAGCCACAATATTTAGTCCCCTGTGACTTTTCCTCTCCACTGCTAAGGTCACAGACAGAATCCACATTTGCTCTGCCTCCAGAGAAGAGGATGCTCTCAGTGCTCTACATAATCATACAAAACAGCCAGTCTATCATAACAGCAGTGGGACCCCAAAAAGATCTGACCATCAGGTCACATCTGGTAACCACACTGGCTTGTGGCACATTGGTTGTTACATCTCAGTTTTCTTGTTTTCATAATAGCAAAAGGTGTAACTAAAATTAAGACTAGAATGATTTCCCAGCTCTAAATAAATGTGAATTTTTGTTGTAAAAATGTTTAAAAAAAAAAGGTGTTTTGATAGAATGATACTTTCACTTCATCTTGCACCTACTCCCAGGCAGTGGTTACAGACAAAAACACTAAGTAGAGAAAATGAATCTTAATTTTGATGACTGTTTTCATGTTAGTAGTTCAAATAGAAGCATTAGTAATTATTTCAGTAATTATCATTTCATAACTATCTGAAAACGTCACACAGGAGCTTTAAATTGCAAATCAGTATTGTAACTCCATTATGATCGAATTATTTCACTAACAAAGACCAGACTGTAAAAAATGAAAAAATGGAAGGTCTGCTGTAAATGAATTCAGTCTGGTCTTGCTCTCTGCATCAGCTCTCCACTGCGACTCTGACAACAATGAACCTGGCTGCAGGTGTTGGGGCTGCTGTGGTGGTGGTGCTAGAGCTGTAGTTTATTGCCTTCTGTCTTTTTCGTTCTTCCTGTTTGTTGATGGAAAAAAGAAACCAACGTCTGTTTTTGCTTCATGCTCTCAGGTGTCCTGTGCTGGGTTTGCTACATTGTTGTCTTCCTGGCTTTGTGGTGTGCTTTAAGGTGTTGATGGTGTTTTTTCTTTCCTTTTCACCTTGTTGTCCCCCCCGTCTTCCCATTTACTTTTCATCCTTCTACTCCTTTTCTCCCCTCTGCCATGTCCAACCTCCCTACCTTCCGCTCTGCATACCATACTCGGGTGCTGGTGCTTCTGTGTCACCCTGCCCCAGCTCTCTCCCTCTATGCTCCCACCTTTTACCACACCCCCTGCCCCCTCGCCCGCTAACGGACCCCCTTCCCCCAAGTTTGGCCGGGACCCCCTGTCGTACTGTTTGAAGGAGATCAATAAGACAGTCAAACCCAGAATCTCTTCCTTCAGGACACTCAGGAGATCGGTGAGTCACATGAAGAAAAGGTTTGGGTACCAGTAGGCCCCCATTGATTTGGGCCTGTGCATCATCTTATGTTCTCCCCTTTCAAAAATAGAGAAAAAACATTGGCAGGATATGGACCTTAAACTTATGTAGCATTGACATCACTTACTTCGCGTGATTTCTATACATGTTACAAAGTGCTAGATTATTTTTATTAAGAAAAAACAAGATTCATATTTAGAAATGTAATGTGATATGTCTTCACACATTTCATGTCTTTTCCCTCAGAAGTTTACTCCAGAGCGAATCATGGTAATAAGGACAACAAATCTGGTGTGGGCATCTCAGTTTTTTGACACATATATAGTAATAGCCACCTCTTCAGTATAACCTCAGGTCATCTATTTTGAATAGATGTAGTCAAATAACTGAACATGCAGCATCCAGGATCATGTAAAAGTGATTCCTCGTGAGTTTGTATTGAAGAGGTGGCCACCTGGTGGTGGAGCAAGGGATGACTGCTTGGGAGCACAAGAGGAAACTAAACAATGATTACTTAAGTTTGAGAAAATAAAACAAATGAAATAGTCTCTGCTTTTTCTTGGATCACAGTTCCAGACCCACTTTTTTTTCTTCTTTTTCAAAACTATTAGATATAAATTGAAATTTGAGTGATCTGTATATGTCGGGTGGTTGGTTGATTCGGGTTCAGTTCATTGTCATCACTGAGCCCCTTTATCTCAATTTGAAGCCGGATAAAGGATATTTGACTCTACATTTTTGTCAGTCAAATGATGACCATTGAGCTGAACTCAAAACAGATGGCTTGGTGTTCCTGAGGTGTGTGAGTTTCTATTACTATGAGAACTGTGGGCTTGTGTGAAGCGTACTTCATTGTTACCCCTCCCATCCTGTAAACTCTTGCAGCCTACGGTGACTGAGGACTTCACCCATCTTCCTCCAGAGCAGCGCAGGAAGCGGTTACAACAGAGACTTGAAGAGATCAGCAAAGAATTGCAAAAGGAAGTAGATCAGAGGTGTGTGTTGGTGTGTAGCTTTGGTAACCGTGGTAACCTTTTGTGCATTAATAGGCAGATCTGTTAGAAGTGTGGACATAATATTCCTTTAGTGCACATTATTGTGTGATGAGCTCTGGGGATGTCAGTGTGAGTGTCTGAATTGTTTACACATCACTGAGCTCTGTGGGGAACCAATTTTCACTGAAAGTCACTTTCCCTCTTCCTCTCTCCTGTGTTCAGCGAGGCCCTGGGGAAGATGAAAGATGTTTATGAGAAAAATCCTCAAATGGGAGACCCCGCTAGTTTGGCATCTCAGATCAACCAGACATCCCAGAATATAGAGCGGCTCAGGGGAGAGCTCAACAAGTACGAGGTAAACTCAGTTTGGAGTATTTGAACCCTCATTTATGGACAGTGTTCACTTTAATGACAATACTTGTTGGTGTTTATTCTAACCTACACTCCTATCAACATTTTAAGACCAATTGAAAAACTGCAAGAATTTGCATTTTGCACTGTAGGATCTTAAAGGATAAGTTTGGTTTCTACAGCTTTCACATAGTTTATAGAATGAAGTAGAACAATATACTCACCCAGAAGGCTTTCCTGATCCAAACAGTGCTTCGGGAGATATTTAGATCCAAAATCGAGCGGCGGACATCCGCAAAATGGTAGCAGACAGGGCATGTATAGCCGCCCCTAAAACTGCATTAATCGTTCAAAAACTCATTAGTTTCACCAACATTTCATCATGGTCCGCTCGCGCTACTCCTCCATGACAGTCCGGTGTCACTTCACCCATGTTTTTGTGACTGTGCTGACCTCTGAACTGAAAAGTTTCTTTCCGGTTGCGCGCATGCGCAGTACGGCTCATTGTTTCAGCGGCGAGCGGTGGCTTTCTTCTTCCAGTTTTGTGCAAAATGGACGAATATCTATCGGATGAAGATGTTGTGGACGAGAACTTTGAATATGATGGGTGTCCTTACAGTTTCGAGCCAGAGTTTACAGATGAGGAGCTCATCGAAAGGAGGACGCAGAGGCAAGAAACTTTTCAGTTCAGAGGTCAGCACAGTCACAAAAACATGAATGGAGTGACACCGGACTGTCGTGGAGGGGTAGTGCGAGCGGACCATGATGAAATGTCGGTGAAACTAATGAGTTTTTGGACGATTAATGCAGTTTTAGGAGCGGCGCTATACATGCCCTGTCTGCTACCATTATACGGATGTCCGCCGCTTGATATGGATCTAAATATCTCCCGAAGCACTGTTTGGATCAGGAAAGCCTTCTGGGTGAGTATATTGTTCTACTTCATTCTATAAACTATGTGAAAGCTGTAGAAACCGAACTTATCCTTTAAGGAGGTTCTAAGTAGATCTTCAAAATGTATTTTTATTTTAAATGTCTTCTTTGCTGTTTACTTTTGCTGTCTTTTTCAGACATGGCTGGCAGAGGCAGGAGGCCGAGGAGAGACACTAAGATATAAAACTCACACATTCAACAACAATGGAGCTCATGATGTGCACAGGTTAGTAACAGTAAATTTTACTAACACACCATGACTTTGACAATAGCTTTTGTCATCCAGTTTGCGCAAGAAACCCAAGATTTCTTTGTCTCTTTAGCCCTGATGGAGCACACTCAGATGAAAGCACTCCCGATCCCTCTCAGGCCATCTATGCCGAGTTTGATGATGACTTCGAGGATGAGGAGCTAACTGCTCCTATTGGGAAATGCACAGCCATGTACAACTTCCCAGGTACGTCACAGGCTGCATTAGATTTTTGCTTATTTCTTGAAAAGAAAGTGAACTCTGTAGAGAAGGGAGTGTAAGAAATGATTATAGCTCAAAAGTCTCAATAAAAGATATTGATATACATATATATATATATATGTATATATATATATATGTATATATATGTGTGTATATATATATATATGTATATATATATGTGTGTGTGTGTGTATATATATATATATATATATATATATATATACTGATATTTTTAGTATTATTTAGCATTTTTGTGCTGCTATTTGAACCTATTGATCTTATTATTTGTCACTCTTTGGTCTTTCTTAAATGATGTGTAATTCTTTTGAACCATAAGCATGCTAATTCCCTTGTACTTGCCCTGTACTGCTGCAATACCTGAATTTCCCCTCTTGGGATAAATAAATATCTTATCTTATCTTCTCCCAAAATTCTTTGACCTTGCCATAAACTTGACTTGTAAAAATATTATGGAGTGATCTTTGTGCTGATGTTGTTTTCTTGGCAATGAGCTTTTGACTTCCTTTAGCTGGAGGCAAAGAAATAGTCAAACTGGTTTTGTTGGGGGCTATTCCATCATATGTGTATTTAAGCACAAAGATATCAAGATATTTTTCTGTCTTTCAGGTGCCAGTGAAGGGACCATCTCTATGCAGGAGGGGGAAGTGCTGGCTGTGGTCGAGGAGGATAAAGGTGATGGCTGGACTCGGGTCCGTAGGAACAATGGGGATGAAGGCTACATACCTACATCCTATGTCACCATCAATCTTAATGAATGACAAACAAACAAGAGCAGAAAAAGTATTTACCTCCCCAAACTGGATGCACTTCTTCCACTGGGACCAAACATAAGGAAGCCACAACACTATGGGCAGGACCACTAGTGTATCCAAAGGGGGATCCAAGTAAGGTGCCTCAGTTTTTGGAGAGAGGTGCCCCTGGTGGGCGGAGGAATGTTGCTGACTGTGTGTTCCTTATGGCTTACATTTCACATTTTAATCTAAGTTACACGAGCCACCTAAAGCACAATGTTATATTAGTTCAAAGTCATAATCATTTTTTTTTTGTTTTAGAGAAAAGAGTTGCTGAGATCTTTAGGGGTTCACTCACACTTGGCGAAGTTGCCCCATGCCCTGCTAAAGCAAGCTTGCCCCCCTCCCCCCTCCCCTGTCCCACGCTCACACAGCTCCAGCTGCAGCAGGGCAGAATGAGGTGCCTGCAGTTTAGGACAATCCTGCCTCAAATTGGCTATGTAGAGCAACACAGAATGTATGGCTGAAGCTTAACTTACCTTTGGCTTATTTTGAGTCCTTTTAATGAAATTCAGCCCTGTGATACCCCTCTTTTGTTTAAGATTCAGTTTGTCATGTTAATGTGTGCCTGTTCTTGTACTCAGACAGGATGCGCACCAGCTAGAGCATACCTCTTCCAAGTGTGAGTGTAGCCCTGAGTACCTTATGTTAGTGCACATTTAGGCACTATTATGGTACAAGTTCTTCCATCACAGCCTAATAAAACATTACCCTCTGAATGTGAGACAAAGATGGAGAGGATCAGGAGAAAGAGGTAGAAGATGAGTGCTGCTGACATCTTGACACTGAGTGTATACTTCAGAGAAAGTTGACCTCTCCCGTGTGTTATTTTCAGCTAAAAAAGGCAAGTTTATTTGTAAAGCACAAAAAAAAAAAAAAAAGACCTGCTCTAACCTGCAAAATCACTGAACCTAAAATTTATGACCTGCAGTTCTCATTTGTCTCAAGTGTGCCAGTTCTGGTTTTAGTAGCACTTGAGAGGATTTATGAAATCATTACTTTGCTGATGGTAGGACTTAAAATCTTGAGTGTCCCCAGCAAAGGGTGAAGTTTTGTTGGAGGCAGCTCTCCTTTTTGGGTTATTCACATGCACAAAACCATACCAACACTCTAATCTTCAGACAATCAGAAATATCATTTGAACTACAGCAGTTACAAGGATACCAATAGTTTTCTTATAGTAACAGTGAACAATGTACTAAGACTAATTTATTACAAATGTGTATGTTTTATAAATACAAGTTTCAAGTTTGAGAGGAGTTTTACTTTATATTAAGGAAGTTCTTTCATTGCTCTTTTGCTCTTGCACACATAGTGGACAGTCTGTAGCCATAAAAGGGAGTAAATATTGCAAACATAAAATGTTTTACTTTAATACTATGGTATTTATGTTCTAAATAATATATATATTTTAGTTATTGCATCACCACTATTGTCTTAATAGCTATTTAGCTGTTCGAAAAATAGTTTCATTGTGACAGAAAACTAACCTCTTGACTTACTGTTTCTTTCGGGCTTACTACACACCTTCTGAAGTTGTTACACATCCTGTTTTGATGTTGTTATGTCTTTGGTGCCTTGCTGATTAAAACATTTTGTATATACCATTTTTGCATGCAAAATATTGTTTTTTAAGACTTAATAAATTGAGAACACATTTCAAAGTTAGATGTGATACTTCATTTTTGAAAAATAAATTTTTGGAACAAACATGATGTTTGTGGAGTCTGGAAATGTTGTTAGAATTCTTGTTCAATTTTGTGAAACATAAGTCTGCAAAGCCATTCAAGTAAGATATTACTTTGTTCCTGTGATCAAAGTGAAACTGTTTTTTTTTTCTCTCTGGTTTGTAGGAAACTGTAAATTATTCAATTCCTCTTTTGCTCCTGTAGCTTTCCCACAACTAGCCTTGAAGGATTAATGGTCCTGTGCATCCTAACAACCAGATAACAAATAGGCATGGAGTTACTGTAAATCTGCGTTAACTCACCCAGTCATTGCTCATGTCTTCCTCTACTGTTGTGTTAAAGAAAGAGCAAGAGACTGTGACCACTGAAAACAGCTATCTAAAAGATATTCTTTGCACTGGTTTCCTTGTTGGCATGAACCATTTCATGAGCAGACATGTCTAAATATTTTGGAAAGTGATTCCTGTTTTTTCTAAAGTAACTTGGCTACAATAGTTCAGTTTCATGGGTTTGCTTGGAAATACAACTATTAGTCAGCACTTTACAGTCCCTGTCTGCATGGAGTCATTGTTTGTAGGGTAGGCTACATACATATTTTACGTTTTCACCCTAATTTTTAATGATTATATGCTAACTTTAATGCACTTAGTCAACAGTGCAGTTGCCTCTTGCTTCCATTGTTTGAAAAAAAATGAAAAAAAAGAACATCAGTTGAAAACGAATGCCAAAAATGTTGAACATGAGTGAGCATTGTAAACCCGTTAAGAGCGTAAATGAAATGTTCTCTTACTTTATAGTACATTCATACATTCATGCATACATGCATATGATCTTATCTTATCTTATTCTCTGCTGGACCCCAATAAGGCATTTTGCATTGTAATGAAATAATAAAACACATTTAGGAAAACAAAGGTACTCAGTATTTGACACACTTTTGATCAACCATCTCATATAAGGCAAGAATATATGTTTGGAAGTTAGTTAATGTCTGTTTTATACTCCAACAATGCTTATGATGCCTTTGTTTCCACATTGAGTTCTCCTAATGAGAATAATTGTCCTGTTAAAAAAATCACTGTGACAGAACAGTATGTAAATAATCCACGGATCACAAAGGGGATGTAGAGTCATGTAAAAAGAAAAATATTCTATATAGGAGATTTGTAACACATTGAACAGAAGAAGCTGAAATGAAAGAAAAAAAATACATATAAAAATAAACTTTTAAATATTATATGAACAAATAAAGAGTTTTATCACAAACTTAGAGCAGAATAGAAAAACAGAAAAACACGGAGGGTTTTAAATAACAATTAGAAAGGGCTCTGGAATAGTAAAATATCTAGGTTATTTTATGAATTGTAAAAAAATGTTAGTGATAAAAATAAAGATATAAATATACATAAAGATATATATATATCTATTTCGACCTCACTCAGACACCATGGTCTTCACTTTGAATGATGCCATCCTACTACCTATCCTCGAGACCTTATGTCAACAATGTCATATGACTGACCTCAGGAGGCGTGTCTCACAGTCTATAAGAGGTTCCAGTGACGTCGCCTCCTCCTCTTTGCCTTACTCGCCTCATCCAAGGCTGTGAGTATTATCATTTATAGGACCCCACTATCAATCCGTCACTTCGGTGCAGGTGCCGATGGTCCCTGTGGGTTGTGTGTGGTTCGGTGAGTTTCATGTGTTTACTTGTCGTGATGTCCTTTTTTTTTATTTGTATTGTTTTGCCCCGACGATTTGCTGTTCATGGTGAGCAGGCGTTTATTTTGATCGTCCCTCGTGCATTCGGGCACACGGAGGGTTTCTTTATGTTAAGCCTGGCTGTCTGAGTAGTGTGGTAAACTTATTTGGGACATTACAGTAGGTGATTAATAACTTAATTTGTGTTGCATTGTGCTTTAGACATTATACTGTGTTACTTTGAATTATTTTTGTTCCCCTGTTCGTAGTGGGTGCTCAGTTGGTGAAGTCCAGGTGAGTTTTTGGCCCTGAAGGAATCCCCTGCTGTTCGCAGTGCGGTGTGTTTTGAGTTTTAGTCATTTTGGTTGACTAAGGGATGGCCTCCCAGTGGTGTAGGTTTTGCCAGACGGCCATGGACCCCCAGCGATGGCCGCAGGAAGTGCCCCCATTGTTTGGGGGTAGCTCACCTGGTGGAAGATATTGAGAATCCGTGCCATGCTGCGTCAGAGCTCCCTCTGGAGGAACGCACGTGCAGGGCAAAGCTGGTGGAGGAAGCGGCACGCAATAAAATGACTCACCCTCTTCCAGCCAAGGCAAAGGATGACGGGCAGAGCTGAAAGCAGAGCAGGAGTAGCAAGCGGGATCGTAGTCCTGATCACTATCAGGGACAGGGCCCTGGACAGTCTGTTCGGGGGAGATGGCCCAGCCGATGGGGGATACTCAAATGAAGATCCTAGCCGCTATTCAGAGTCTGTCAGACAGGCTGACTAGGACTGAGGCTCAGCGGCCAGTCACTGTCGCAGCCTCAGTGTCACAGGAGCCAAGTGTGGCCTCTGAGGGTTACCTGCCGCCGTATCAGGAAGAGAGGCAGGGTTCACCGGACGTCCTCCCCCTATATGCTCACAGTTCCTTTTGTGGGAGTGTGAGCCCATCCAGAGGGCCTATGGATGAAGAGAGGTTGAACTCCTCACTGGATGGTGTGGGCTCAGATCTGGGGAGTATCCCAGACAATGAGTCCTCAGCACAGGATGTCATGTCAAAAATGCAGAGCGTAGCCAAAATTGTTGGGCTTTCGGTGCCAGTGGAGGCTCCGAGTTCAGTGTAAGGGGTGTGGGCTGGCATATCTCAGCTCCAGCCATCAGTTTCTGTTCCAGTGGCTGCAGATTATCTGCAGATGCTGAGGACAGCATGGAATAGCCCGGCAGCAGCTCCTCAGTTCAATGCAGGTTGTCGGTGACTGACGAGACCTCAATATGCTCCAGACACGGGGCTGGCCGACATGCCACTTGTTGAGAGAGGAATGGCAGCCTTGACATCTCTTGGTCCCGAGTGTGTGACTGCCAACCCTCGGTGCCCAGTTAAACAGTGTCACAAGACAGACAGCTTGGTGTGTCGTACATATAATTCAGCTACATGCGCAGCTCGCTCTGGCAATGCTTTGTCCATTTTGCTGGGCGCAATCAGGAAAACTGTAAGCCAGGAGGATCAGGACACGCTGAACCTCACTGAAGAGGCACTGGTGACTCATGCCCAGCTGACCAGGGATATAGGCGTGGTATGTCATCGGCCATGCTGGCACGCTGACAGGTTTGGTTAGCTCAGACGACGTTACCTGAAAATATCAGGAAGGAGTTAACTAACCTGCCTGTGGTCCCTGGCAGAGTGTTTCACCCGGACTCCCAGGGTGTGCTGGACAAGGCGGAGAAGTCATGGTGTACAAGGGACAGTGTACAGTGGACATTCTGCAGATCTAGTGCCTCTGGATATAGGACTCGGGCCCCACAGCCCCCGCCCCAGGCGTCATGGTCCCGGAGCCTTGAAAGGCGACAGGGTCCAGAGATGGGGGCTTCTGGTGAGTCTGCTCGGCAGCTGTTGCAGCGCCAGCGATATGTGTCCCGTTTGGGTCCTAGAGGGACGCCGCAAAGGAAGTCCCCCCCCAGAGGTCCAGGACCTCGGGGGAGTAGTACTTGACGCTCCAAGATCCACCGCTGAACCTGTTTCTCAGCTTTGCCTCAACAGCTGGGAAAATTCTGTTTCCAATCCGTGGGTGCTGTCCACAGTGAGGACAGGTTACAGGATCCAATTTCGGCGCGACCCCCTCCCTTTACCGGAGTCCTCATGACTGTGATAAATGACCCAATCCATGCTAAGGTGCTGGCTGCGGAGATTGCAACCCTCCTTCAGAAGGAGGGAATAGTCAAGGTACTCCAGCGAACAGCATGCTGGGTTTTACTCCACATACTTTTTAATTCCAAAGAAAGATGAGGGCCTGAGGCCCATTTTAGATTTAAGGCACCTAAACAGATTTTTAAAGGTCCTTCCTTTCAAGATGCTGACAATGAGTCAGATCCTGCACACAGTAGAAGAGGGGGAGTGGTTCACATCCCTGGATCTAAAGGACGCCTACTTCCATGTCCCTATCAGCATGGACCACTGGCCGTTTCTACAGTTTGCGTTCCAGGGCCAGGCCTATCAGTTCAGGGTCCTCCCCTTCGGCCTGTCGCTGTCCCCCAGGGTGTTCACCAGGGTGGTGGCAGTCAGGCTATCCCGCCTTTAAGCGGTCTAAAGATCTTGCCCTATTTAGACGACTGGCTGATCTGCGCTCCAAGTTGCTGTCAGGTGCTCCAGGATACGAGGACAGTTATGGACCACATTCAACGTCTGAGCTTACAGGTAAACCTGGCAAAAAGCCGTCTCGTACCAACACAACAGGCGGTGTTTGTGGGGCTACTTCTCAACTCTCTCACTATGACGGCCTCCTTCACTCCTCTGAGGGTGACAAAGCTTGTGACCTTAGCAGAGCAGTTTCAGCTTGGCAGACGGCTGGAAGCAGCTCAGTTTCAGAGATTGTTAGGGCTGATTTCAGCTGCAGTGGCAGTGGTTCCCCTTGGCCTGGTCAGAGCTCGGCCTCTTCAGAGGTGGTAAATGCCTTCGGTCTTCTTCCGAAACAGGACAGATGGGTGAAGCTAAGGGTGACTTGGCAATTCGTCCAAGCCCGGCACCCATGGAGAGACAGGGCCTTCTTAGCCATGGGGGTTCCATTGGGAAACATCCCATCGTGTCGGGCAGTGGTGTCCACAGACACCTCCCTAAATGGCTGGGGTGCAGTCTGGGAAGGCAGGACGGTGAGTGATGTGTGGGGCCCACATTGGAAGGGCCAACACATCAACTTGCTGGAGTTGAGGGTGGTCCACCTAGTGTTGGTGGAGCTTCTCCCCTTTATCAGAGGCAGACATGTTTTGGTGAGGTTGGACAACTCCTCCACAGTTTACCACATCAATCACCAAGGGGGCACCAGGTCTCTCCGCTGTCTTCAGGTGACCAGGGGGCTCCTGCTGTGGGCGTTTCCCCGTCTATCATCCCTCAGGGCACTCTTCATCCCAGGGGTGGAGAATTGGGCAGTGGATCTCCTATCCAGGACGGGACCCCTGGATAGGAGAAAGGAGAATGGCGGTTACATCCACAGGTGGTGACGCTGCTCTGGCCCTGATTCGGCAGGGCTCAGACCAATCTCTTCGCGTCCGCAGAGACTGCCCACTGCAAACAGTGGTTCTCCCTGGAGTCTCAAGGGGCTCCCCTGGAACAAGATGCTCTGTCACATGAGTGGCTGATAGGCTTTCTATATGCTTTTCCCCCATTTCCTCTGATTCCCCATGTCCTCCACAGGGTGACTGTAGGACACTGCAGGGTTCTGTTGATAGCTCCCAGGTGGCTGGGGAGGCCATGGTTTGCGGCTCTCCTCTGTCTCGTCCATGGCCAACCATGGCCTCTGCCAGTCAGGGCAGACCTACTGTCCCAGGCAGAGGATTAGATCTGGAACCCCAGACCAGCAACGCTGCAGTTGTGGGCATGGCCGCTCTGCAGCCCCAGTCTGAGGAGCTAGACGAGGCAGTATTGCAGACAATACATAGCGCTAGGGCTCTCTCAGCTCAGACGAGTTACGGTCAGAAATGGTGGGTGTTTTCTGACTGGTGTCACACTCAACAGGTAGACCCTTCCACTTGTTCGTTGCATCTCTTACTGCACTTCCTTCAGTCTCTTTTAGATTCTGGGAAGGTGTCTAGCATGGTGAGGCTGTATTCAGTGGCGATCTCTGCTTACCATGAGCCAGTGGGGGGCGTCTCGGTGGGGAGACACCCTTTGGTCTTGCAGTTCGTAAGGGGGCGTACCATTTGCGCCTGGGCAGGGCGCTTAGAGCGCTGTCGTGGGATCTCTCCTGAGTCTTGAGATCACTAACTCAAGACCCTTGTGAGCCTGTGGAGCAGGCAGAGTTAATGTCCTTGTTGCATAAAATGTTGTTCCTGTTGGCAATTTATTCTGCCAAGTGAGTCAGTGAGCTGCATGCCTTGTCCACCAGTGAGCAGTGTTTGAGTTGGAAGGCCGGTGACTCGGGGGTGTCACTGTGGCCCAACCCTGCCTTCCTGCCTAAGGTGGTAAACCCACAGACAGTAAACCAGGTTATCGAGATTGGCGTGTTTCGTCCAGACCCGACTTTGGATGAGGGGACTTGGCCCTGCGCACTCTGTGTCCAGTGAGGGCTTTGAGGGCCGACTTGGCGCGCACCCACTCCCTGAGGCACTCTCATTCACAGCTGTTTGTCTGTTATGGGGTTAATAAACTGGGGGCTGCTGTATCTAAACAGCGCTTGTCACACTGGATGGTTGACAACATCTCACAGGCATACGGGGGGCAGGGTCTTCCTATACCTGGTAATCTGGTGGCACACTCTGTGAGGAGTATGGCAACCTCCTGGGCTGCCCTGAAGGGTGTGCCTACGGTGGGAATTAGTGCTGCAGCATCCTGGACCTCCCTGTGTACTTTTGCTCGATTCTACAGGGTCAACGTGGCGGCACCAGCTACCCTGGGTGTGGCTGTGCTTTTTGCTGCGGGATGGAGCCAGGACGGGGTGGAGCCCTCAGTTCTGCACGATGTTGATGGTATGAGTCATCCAAGGTCAAGACCGTGGTGACGGTCTGAGTGAGGTCGAAATAGATCATAAGTTATGCCTATGACTATGGATCTATGAGACCAAACGATGATCGTCACCATTCTCTTGTCGTTCAGAACAGGCTGAGGCATTCCAGGCAGGAGGAGGTGACGTCACCGGAACCTCTTATAGACTGTGAGCCACTCCTCCTGAGGTCAGTCATATGACATTGTTGACGTAAGGTCTTGAGGATAGGTAGTAGGATGGCATCATTCAAGGTGAAGACCGTGGTGACGGTCATCGTTCGGTCTCATAGATCCATAGTCCATAGTTGGTCTCATAGATCCATAGCTATAGGCATAACCTAAGATATATATATTTGATTGAAAACTGAAAAAATAAAGAAATGAACAACATTTTACAGAAGTAAAATCATAAAACTCATATCTAACCAAAATAACTTAATTATGTTACGGTCTCCCTGCGCGAGTGATGGCGCAGCACCTCCTCGCAGTCTAAACCAGTGGCTGCTCACCGAGGTTGATGAGGCGCCAATGAAGTACCCTCTGCTCAGTCAAATGGATATTTCTTTAATACTCTTTCATAAGAGGCTTTGAAGGCCATAAATGTGGGTCTTACAACTAACTGTTCTGCTGGATAACAGAAAGTGAACTTGTCAGTAAACAAATACTAAGTCAAAGTCTGTTTTAGCTGTCTTTATTTATTTGCTGAATTGTGTGGAGTATTTTAGTTCTGAGTTTATTGATTTCACATCATCCATGGATGAGCGCCTTTATCCATGAGGTACACCTGCGTGCTGGCTGTGCCACCTGTGCCACCTGTGAAACCCTGTCAGTTGTGCCAGGATGAAAACTGTTTTCCCCTCTGAAGAATTACCCTGCAGACCCTCTCTTGAACCCTGGAAGTGTGAGTAAACTAGGGATGTAACGGTTACCGGTAAAATGGTAAACCGCGGTAAAATTTCTCACAGTTAGTCTTACTATGTCCTGTTTTAATTACCGGTGAACCGAATTTGATTACCACACTGTGTCAATAACTCACGGTGATGTAGCTCAAACGGACAAAGTCTGGTCGAATTTTGGATTTTACAAGGATGTCGAGGGTAAACTGATTGAGGGCGGTCACCCTGTCTAAAACACGAAGCTGTTGCTGGCGGAAGAAAAAGACGTGCCTGATTAAAACTGCTGTAACTCCTCGACTAAGTGAGCTGACTGAGCGGAGAGAGTGAGAGAGAGAAGATTCAGTGAGCCATACCCGAGTGAATTATAGGTGATTTATCAGTATTTTCTGTGGAAAGAATGTATAGATGTTGTAAATAATAGCATTAGTATCATTCTGGAGAGTGTTCTTGCCGTTCTTTTGCCGTTTATTCACCGGTTTTTTTTTTTCCGTATTTCGTAATTGATCGTCTTTTTTCCATCATAGTTTATGTTTTAGGGATTTCATCAATCATAATTTGCAAACATTGGAGGAGGAAATGTGGAGGAGATCTGCCAGGGAGAGGGGAGACCAGAGGAGAGTCATGGAAGGGGGATAACTGGACAGGAACTGCCTCAGGGACTATCGTCGGTAAACAAACGCCTGGACATGGTCTAATATATTGAGCCGTTTTTTTAAATTAACCTTTATTTAACCAGGAAAATAAACTCGTTGAGATTAAAAATCTCTTTGTCAAAAGAGTGTCCTGGCCAAGATAGGCAGCTGTAACATGAACACTTATGCTGTAGGCAAACAAAAAATGTGAGTGTATGTAAAATAGGTTAAGTTTACTTTTGGTCATCTCAAAACTTTGAACATGTTCATTTACAGTTGTTTATGAAGAGAATCCTGTTTAAAGTTCAAATCAGTTTTTTTCTTTTCTTGTAATTACACTCAGTTTAAACATGTGTAACATAATAATGACAAATACTTGCCAGAATTGTCTACTTTTATTTCTCATGAAAAAAGGGTAAAAAAATTTACTCAAAGGACATTTTCTGACACATTTATTGACAAAAAAGACAAAGGATCTGTTATAATTGTAATATTAAAGGGGTTAAATGATTTCAAGTGTGTGTAAAAGTACTTTTTGAACATTTTGAGCACACTGCAACAATACCGCAGTAAAAATGATAACCGTGATAATTTTGGTCACAATTATATATTTTATTTATATAATTTTACAATTATATTACTGTGATATGAAATTTTCATACTGTTACATCCCAGAGTAAACCGTTTTTCCCTGATGTTTGATAAACTCCTTCATGAATGGTGTTTTTGTTTGCTCTGCTGCTGCTTAGCTGGTTTAGTGCCCACGGTTGGGTAAGACAATATTGAAAAATAATTTCATATTGAACCAAAACATCAGGACAGGGACTTTTCATTGTGGTTGTGCTAAAGAGAAAAACTGGTACATAGAGTTTTGGCTCATGGGTAATGATAAACCAAAAGCATGACAAATATGATAATAGACTACTTAAACATACTAAATTGGAGAGCACATCAAAATTATGTCATAACAGCGGTTCAAGTCGACATCAGCATAGCTACTAGTGACAGAAAGTAAATATACTGCAATAAATATGGAGGTGCAGTTTAGAAACCTGGCAAAGAGCTAAGACATGGCTACAAAAGCTAAAAATGATCTCAGTACAATGCACACAAAAAGAAATTGATGTAAATTGCTGTCACCCAAGACGCTCCTCAAAGCAAAACACAGACATTTGTCATTGTATGTGTAGCAGAGGCAGAACATGATTTACAGTCATAAGATTCATTAAATAATCCGCTGAAAACAGGATGGGCTTATGTCCCACAGCACTGAAGACAGTACAGGCAATACATAAAGACAGATAGCTGCCACGTAACAAATGCAAAGAGCTATCACTGCTAACATCAGCAACGCAGCAGCACAGCTGAAGATCCAGGAACAACACACCCTCTGCTCAGTGATTAAAGAGAGAGGAGAGAAAGGCTGAGCAGAAGAAAATGACAGCAGCAGGTTTGTTGTGCTGGACTGCTACTAAATATGAACTATTTATGAAATGAAGTTTATTTAATTATACTAGTGATGAATGAAATTGGAGTTTTACAGATATTTCTTCTCAAAAACAAAAAACCTCCACTTAACTGAAATTTTCCCTTTTCTTTCGTGGTGACATTTTATTTGTGTAAAAAAAACAGGGCAAGATATATATATATTTTCTTTAGTAAATGACAACTTTAAATTATAAAAGTGGACACTCAGTGATGTAAAGTAAACCACATGGTACATTTTTACATTCTGCCAAAATTACAGCTTATATTTGGTGTAAATATGGCCAATATGTGCTGCCAAATATCAGCTTTAAGTATTTGCAAAAGTTTTCATGCATTAGGCATGTTTTGCCCATACTGATACTGATTTAATAGTATGATCTGTCCCTAAAAATAGGATCACAAATCTTGATTTATGGACATTTTTAATCAAGTTAGAATTGTCATGTCCTGTTTGGTTCTTAAAAATCACACCTTTTGTGGGAAAGTGGCATGTGTAGTTTCAGGCTCGTGTTTGCCACTTCTAAAAGTGAGACCCCTCAGTACTGTATGTCAGGTAAGGCATTGAACCATATAACAACTGTTTGGGTTTGATTTTGCTATGGAAAAATGCAAACGAGGGGCGCTGGTTTGGTGGACTGGTAAAACAACCAGGCACATCCCAGCTTCTGCAGGCCCGAGTTTGATTCCCACCTCAGCCCTCCCTCCTCCCATTTCACAAGTCTATCCCCTGTCTCTCTACTCCATTAATGAGGCTATAAAATGCCGGAAAAAATAATAAGGAAAAAGAAAAATGCAAGCTAAAACAAAGTTTTACCTTCCTGAACTGGCAACTCTCCTGACACCATTTAGATAAAACTACTGATTGGTTTGATAACTATCTTAAACTGATGTTGCTAGCTCAGCTAAATATCAACATGACAACTATACCTATGTAGTGCTCTTCTAAGAATTAAAACCAACACCAGTCAGTGCAGCTAGACTTTACAGACTTCTACTGTACCCAGTCATCAGTAAACCAACCTAATATTAAGGGAATGTTAATATTAGGACTTTTTTAGCTAAATCATGTGTGTCTCATGACCAAACTCAGCTGCACAAAACTTTGTTTCAGCGTTGGAACTCTGTACAGTTTCCTCACATACTGGTTGTGTTTACTGTTTACCTGCTGTACAATGCCATTCTTTTCATCTGGTTCCTCTTAACTTGATGATTTGAACTTTGTTCAGGGAATGTTTTCTTTAGACTCATTTAACCTGTCCACCTGGTGACTTGATCTATCTAAAGCCAATCAGAGCATCTGCTTGAAAGGGGACACTTTCTTTTGCCTTCAAACAAAATAATCTCTTTACCGTCATTACAGCAGCACTTGCTTGACACAATTTGAACAGCAACAACTCTCAAATGTAATCAACAATGTTATTTTACATTCTTTCTTGTGAGCATGTGTCATGTTCAGCCTTTAAGTTTGAAACTTTATGACAGCTGATGGAGAACTCTCTTCTGTATTGTTTTATTACACTAAAAGTGTGGGTCTGCAAAAGCTGACTCTGGGCTGTTGTGTGCACAGATATGGCATCAGTTATAAAATTCTTTTTTGTGACTTAGATGGGGTTTTAGATGCCATAAAAAACATCTAAGACGCCACTGTATTTTATATCTTATAGAGAAACACACACACACACCCACACACCCCCACACCCACACACACACACATTTTAGCACTTCGATTTGCTTTTGACACTTCCAGGGTAATGGAAAAATTGTCTTACACACTGTTACATCCTGGATGTGTTTTCAGCTCGCACTTTTCACACTTGAACATAAAAACATCCTCAGCGAGACTGGCGCTGCTGTAAAGCATGATCACTAAATTGACTGCTGTATATTTGAGGTCTTAAAAAAACTTATGTCGGTGTTGCTTGAAAATTAGCCGGTATAAGCTTTGCAGGTTTGCACTTTCATTGTAATTCATATAATGGGAAAAAAAACATTTTTTTCAATCTTGTTTCTGAAAACTGCCATTGTTTCAGTGTGCTGATATTGTGTCCAACACCTGTTAAAACCAAATTACAGCTGCCATGTTTTTTAAAGAGAAACAAACAACAATCTGTTGAGGATATCCAGTATTCAGTGCTCTATCTGTGATGCTTGCACATGCAGTTAATGTTCAGTAGGTGGTACTGTTGCATAATTTCTTGCAGAGGAGGCACAACTCTGCCTTAACTCCACTGTCTGCATAATTATGTTTTCAATATAGGCCATGCATTTGCATACCTGATTAAATTGCTCTGGCTTCAAAACCACCCTGTTTATAAGAACTAATTAAATATCCACAAATTAGCATGTGCCCCACTTTTACATTCACCTCATTCCCAACATCTGACAAGTGAGGGAGAGACAATGAAAGAAAATGAAGTATTTAAACAGAGCAGTTTAGTGATAATTGTATAGAATCAAAGTGTGGTTTGCAATGAGGATGCTGTGATCATATAGGAGAGCATTCAGTGGTTCTGCGCTGTGCTGGAGCGTATTCTGGCTGGTCAAATGACTGAGGACTCAGATCATCATTGGTATGCAAAGCCTTTAGTCTCAAGATGCGTTAAAGGTCAGCCTTTCAATAAGGCAACTGGACCCAGCCAACATCCTGCGCCTGCCACAGCTGGGAGACGGCTCTGCATCCTGGCAACTGTGCTCAGCCTGCTGGGGGAACTCAAGGAGAAATTCCCTGACTGTACAGCAGTGTCAACTGGCAGACCCAGAGCTACATCAGGCCTTTCACAACTTTCCATGTGGCCCCCCAGAATAGTAACAATCTTAGAAAATGTGAGGAGGAAAAAACATGGTGCAGTTTGAATGTTTTTTTTTTTTGTTGTTGTTAAATCATTTCAGCTATGAAGGACACATTAAACACAACAGAGGTACAGTTTTACCAGGAATGACTTTATGTCTGATACATTTTACAAAAAAATCTGTAAGCCGTTGCTGCCATTTTTTTTCCCAGAAGTGTACTAGTGACAACTCAGTGATTGACAACAAGCCCTAGACATGAGTAGCCAAATACCTCATTTGCCCTGAGGAGGCTGGCTAAGGACAAGTGTAATAGGGACTGATTTAACTTTCCCAAAATATAATTCACTTCCTTGTAAAAAAAAATAAAAGGTAGATGTAGTAGATGATCCCTACTGTATGATATGTACACAATAGCAAAGTAGTCACTAAAAGGGATTGTTCATTTTTTTTTTTTTTAATATACATTAGAATTCTTGTCCCTTTAAGGCGCTCTTTCCCATGTGGGCATAGTCCGCTCTGATTGGTTGACAGGCCTACTCTGTGGTGATTGGTTAGTTCAGTGCTGCTTGCTCTTGTACAGAAAGAACTGGCAGGACAACAAGGACTATATATTGCCACAGGTGGGGCAGACAACTCGGTGTAAATTAAAGACCTTTAGGTGAAACTAAGCTGCTAAAACAGTATTTGGTGATTGCATGCTGTATTCCACATGTAAAAACACTGCTGACTTTTATACTAGCAGGCATGTTCTTTTGGTACTACTTCAACATGAATCCTTCAGGCAGAAACGTGCTGATCCACATATGGTCAAACTCTCACTCTGCTGAATTCTCTATATGGCTGCAAAAATTTAGTGTCCATGATAGCTGTGAGGCTCTGCGTGATTATATATAAAAGCCACTGGTACTTGCTGATCCTGAAGCATTCTGAAATGATCTCTCCTAGTCACGCTCTTATTTCATCCTTTTTGACAACATGATCTCACTTTAAACCCCTGTATCAACAAGTACAGTGGGTTTCTCCTGTCCTCCAGTTGCATTGGCGTTTCCTCAGTTTCTCACTCAGACCTGTTGGCTCTGTCTACAGAGGTGTTTCTGGTGTCTACTTCCATACATATAAGTATCCCCAAGAATCCAAAGTAAACAGCAGTAATAATTGCTGCAAAAATAGCCCATTTCTCTAGTTTGTCAGTTGTTGATTCCTTTAGTGAAGCCTGCACAACACAGCTGGTTGGCATGCTGCTGATGGAAGGAAACGTAGGCTGTGTGCAGAAGTGGTTTAAAAAAAAGGTGGCTTGCTAGTAGAAACATCAGTAAAGGTGTTGAATACAGCGTGCAATCACCCCAGGCCTTTTTTTTTCTTTTCTTTCTTTTCTTTTTTTTTTTTTTTTAGCTTATTTTCACCCAAATTCTTTAAATTATGCAGCAATATATAGCTCCAGCCTCTGTGCCTGTTCTTTTTGTAGAGCAGCAGAGCTGATCTGTCACTGTGGCAAATGTTTCTGTGATTGCCATGCACTGTTCCTAACCCAAACTATCCCATTATCATACTAAAATTGTTTTGATGATTGTGGAAATCTATCCTAAATGAACTCTTATTTAATTGTGCAGATCAGGCCTTTAAAACAGAAATTAAGTGGTACTGAATTAGTTACTGTGGGTTCAGTTTTTAATCATATTATATCTCTGGATGCTTCCCAATATTCAGTGACAAATCCTTTGGTAAAGTATCAAGACTGGATTTCTACAAAGAAGCAGCATGCTTACAAGTTGTGGGTGACTAAATATCTACACTTTTAAATGACAAAAAAGAGGTGGGGGTGATTTCACCTCAGTTGGCACAGTTTGCTTGTTAACAACACCTTTCATTTCTCACCTAATGGCAGGGATTAGATTGGCGCTGCTTCAGTGATTTGAACATCCTGCAGGAAAATCTAGGAGGAGGCCTCGGCAATAAAATCTAAGTACTTTGGTTTTACAAGATGACATCTCTTTTACTCCTCTTTACTCTTCCTACTTTGGATTAAGATGTCTGATGCAGCCAAAGTATCAGTGGACATCTGTTTCAGCCGAACACTGATACAAAAACAACAGAAAACTATTCAATTTCTTAGGGTGATGGTTTTAGAAAAAAATTATTTCCAACATCAAAGACACCTTGTGACGAGTTCACCTGTTTTTGGATTTTCATCACTGTTTTTAGTAGCACCATCATTTTTATATGTCATCCGATAGACCATTCGTGGTAGAGTTGCATGTTTTTCAGAAGGGGGCTGGGGATTTAAATGTCAGCCCCTGCAGTCCACATGTGGAAGGCCCTGGGTAAGACTCTAAAGCCAAAATGCTTCCAATGGCGTATCCACGTTATATAAAAGGGTATGACTGAGATTGCATAATACATTGGACCGACAATAGCTGTAGCTACAGCTGTGAAAGCTAACTCATAATAACGAGAAATTTTAAAATACGACCAACAATTCAAAACATGATTAATATATATTTGATGATTTAATAATTACTTATAATTATGCGCTTCCTTTGGTCTCTGCTCTGCCTTCTTGTCAGAGGGCGCTATCATGGGAAATTCTCATACCCCTTCCTTTCCAGTGAGGTCCCGGTCTGTCTTTGTTTCAAGGGCTGCGTAGCCCTTTATCTTAGCCCTTCCCCCTGGCCCTATGGAGAATTGGGACACCCCTTCACTAGATGTGAATGCGCAAAACCAAGGGGTAAGGGGTAAGTCAAGGGCTAAGGGGTACAATTAGGACAGACCCTAAATGTAATGTGGATGGATGAAACTGACATGTAGTGAAGAAGGGCTTTTAGATGAGATGATGACATTTTGACTTTGCAGGTACAGTCCATTTACCATTTAACAATTCACTGAGCCAATTTACAGGCTCTTGAAGTTTTATTATAATTTATAAACTTAGAGTCAACAACCTGTTTATCATAAACAATCCCTAAGGCCAGTATTGTAATACTGACTCAAATGAAGTCATCTCCTGGCAAAGATTCAGTATCTGAATCATATAATGCCCCATTTATTATTGTAGGTGCTGCAGTTACAAAAGGAGCAATTATTCCACTGCCTACTGCTCCACAGGTGATTAAAGATTTAAGATCTCAATCCTCCAACAGTTGCTGCAGGAAAAATGGCAGAGATTGAGGAAAGCCTTCAAAGTTTTTGGCTGCTCCGAGTGGTCCTTTGGCATATGATCTCACTTTCTGCTTAAACAAGGTCTGTAGGATGATATGTAAATAATTAATATTTTAGGTTCAGAGATTGTTCTGTGCCTATTCAACTGTTTTGTAATACATGTGATGAAACTTATGAATAAACAATCAACTCATGCGATTGCTTCCATGTAACTTTATTGTAGATTTATGAATATAAGCCCCTCAGATTAATCACTGCCTCTTGTTCAGTCCTGCGGCACAGCTTGAGGCTTATTTTCTGTGTGATTACTACCTCTGTGTGTGCACAGCTCACCAGTCTGCAGAAGTTCAGTCCTGCAACATTACTGACATTCTATGAGAAAGACAAGAACCTGCAATAAGCTCCTTCTAGGAAAGTATTTTAACACGTCTGTCTGAACTTTTAAAATTCTCAAGAAAGGTAACACTGAACCGCTTTCCAACAGTCAGTCAAATACTCAGGTGTGTGGAGAGAGTACAAAAATATGAAACTAAAATACAAGTACAGTTACTGTGGTAGAATATTACTCAATTACAAGTTATGGAAGCACTTTGTGAGGCTATCCAGTAAAAATAAAAGGACTTCATTTAAAATGTACTCAAAGTATTGAGTATTTTCAGTGTACTTAACTGCACTTTACCTCTCTAATTGTAGTCTATGTAAGAGGAGCTGAGCTTGCCCTAGGACCTACACAAAAAATGTGATACATCGCTGTGTACCAGTTTAAATTGTTTTCATGTATAATATCTAGATAAAAAGGGCTTACTCACATTGTACAAAGAAATTAAAACAAAGTATTCCCTGTGGGTGTTTTTTTTTTGTTTTAAATAATATATGAAAACTATTTTTTGACTACCTCAAATCTGATAGAGCCCTCTGTCCCCCAGGACCTTCTTGGGTGGGGGGATGAACCCTAGCTTGGAGCCAAAGCTCTGAGTCACAATTTTGTATGTGTATACTGTATTTGACCAAATAAAGGTAAGTTTCTGAATATCTGAATATGGATTAAAAACGTTCTGACCAACAATAAATCACTGTAACTATAAATGCAGTTTTTACCCTGATTGTTGTTAATAAACTGTTGATTCTAAAAATGTGGCCAACACTTACAGACATCCTATTTCCAATTGATTAGGTATTGAATATACTATCAAACCAGTCAATGTAATGAATTACTTTCCACCTCTGCAAATATCTTGGATATTAGTCATTGTCATAATTTATTCATTTATTTAGTTACTCTCACTAGACAATGATCAGTTCAGTGGTGATGATTCAAATCTGAGACATAGAACCTCAAACTGATTCAATGTGTTTTCATAAAATGTTCTATTCCTAACTGTTCTCAACAAAGAAAGAACACTTGGTCAAGTACTTAATCTACATCAGCATGCTGTAGGATTTTTCAGCAACAACGACACTTAAGAAACTTTGAACAGCTCACTTACAAGCTTTATTTTAATCAAAAATATTTAAAATGTTCGGGTTTTGATTCACAATTTAAAAGAAAAACAAAAGAAGGGAAGATGCAAGAGTGCTGTCTGTTGGACTTTGTGCACCTCCCCTCAACTGACCTGCACAAAAACCAAGCTAATAAAAACTAACATAAAACAAACACAAACATTCCTGAACTACTGGAAACCTCCAGCTCGAACTGAAATACTTGACTAAACAAAGGAATCAAACACATACTCCTGACTGAGCATGTCCTGTCAGGCATGTGGGCTTGTTTCTATAATGCAGAGGTCAGACAACCCAATTTTTTTTTCTGTTAAGATGGTCACGGTGTCAGATAAGGCAATCATATACCCAAAAACCCGAGGTCTCTGATTCGGCCTACAAGCATGACAGACTACAGTTGTATCTGACTTCAGATTAAGACCAATGTGAGGAAATTGAATTTCATCACATCAGGGAAGAGTGACATCAAAGACAGCAAATAAACATACAGTGTTTGCAGTACTATTGTTTTTCATTCCAAATGTTATTCTGAATGAATTGTTAGATTGAAGCTATATGCCATCACTTACGATATGCCATGTTGTTATCGTCATCATGACCATTGCATATGCAGAGTGCGCGTGCTGTAATTGGTCACAAGTGTCTGATTTGACAGAACAAATCATATGAAACAAGACAAAAAACAAATAGACCCTCCGTCAGGGAGTGCTGAGGTGCCCCAAGTGGGCCTTCTGTATTACAGATAAAACAGATTTTTTTAAGGTTGACCACTCATTAAAACCCTATAAATGTCTGTCTGGGCTATAATCATGCATATATCATGTTGACTAATCTTGGCATAATTCAAAGACAAGGCAATTCTAATTGCCTTATTTGAGATTCAGTCTAGTTTGAGATTCAAATTTGGTGATTACTGAGTCTGTAAATAAATAAATGAAACAAATTGTACACCTATACCCTTAATAACACCATCAGTTTAAAAAGTCTACTAAATAATTCAAGCAGAACACCATCAGCCAGTAAAAAAACTTTAAGCCATTAAAACTTAGAATTTCACATTGTGTCCTTGTAATATTCATTATGTTTAATGGGTGCCCAGGCCTGTGTGTCATTGTTGAGAAGCAGCTGCCACTGACAGCTTCATTGCTAACACTCCTGTGTGCTCACAGGCAAAAATCAACAATTTAAGAACAGACAATCATCTGAAAGCCAAAAGACAGGGACGGAGAGCATAAAAACAGACTAGGGAGGAAGTTCCAGCCAAACCGGCGAGACTGCTGGAGTTGGCTGGAGGACAGTGTGGACTAGAATTTAGTCTTATGCCAAAACTGCAGATCATTGCTGACACAAGTGATCAAGAGAGTAAAACTATAGACAGGAGAGGCAAGTTTGTTAGGTATTATTGGAAGGAAGTATTACTCCATGCATCAGTTCATTTGTGTTTTGGAGAGTAATTTTTGCTGCCTAAAAACTGAATTATTCAAATCCTAAGTTATGCTCAAGAGTCAGTTGCTGTCATGGCATCATTCTCTCTTTGTTTTTTGAAAGTATACAGTTTAAATACACTGTATGCACCTGTTACCATATGATATATATCACAAGGCAATAAGACAGAACATACCAGATGGCCTTGCTCGATTATTTATTGTTGCTTTGTTGCCATGAAGGGATAAAAATGAACATGGGGATGAAAATAAGTGAATACATAAAAGGAATGAACACTACAAAAAAACACAAAGATGTGGGGGTAAATATATATCATAAAAGAAGAGTGGGACTTTAAACAGTGGTAATATGAATAATTTTCATAGACAAAGAAGAATCAGTGTTGAAGCTACTGCAAAAAAGAGAAACAGGTGTTGATGTTTGAGGTGCAGTTTGAGCTGGGCAGTATGACTGAAATCTGTCATTTCATCTTGTGAAGCGTGCAGTAGTGTCTGACAACAATAGACCAGTCTGGGACACCTCATGACTCCACAACAGAAAATCCAGCATGTTTTGTTTTTGTCCTGCACCCTACAATTTATGAGAGCACAGGGAGCTCTGCACATATGGAAATTATGGATGTGAACAGATCAAAGCTGATGCCATGAGAGCTATGAGAAAACATGAAAGACAGTAAAAGGAGAAATAATAGATATAAACAGCAGGGGTTCATCAGCACCTTGGTAAGTGACTGCATTTATCATCAAGGTAACATATCATTCATCATTTGGAGAGGCAAACAAAAGTATTGCCCATTAAATAAGCTACAGTGTGTTTGTTCACTGTCTTCAGTCTCATCCCTCTGTCTTCATTATGTATACTTTGACATGAACACTAGTCCAGTAAATGTCCTGACTTATAATTTCAACTTGTGCTAAGAAACATACTGACTTGCTCAGTCAAATCATAGCCCTGAGGCACGCCACAAGCATAACTAGCTTTGTACATACACCACTTGACTTCAGGTGTTTATTGGAACAAAACTGAAAAGGTCAGCACTAAATAACAATGCCACATATAAAACTGTCCAAGCAGATGTTCTTTGATAGTCATTTATGAAAACAGGTGATTTCAAGCTCTTCTTTGGTCTCCGCACAGTCTGGAACTCTACGTAGGAGCACAAGGAACGTGTGTCATTGACTTTCAAACTCAAAATGGAGATTAGTGTCCTCAGAGTTAAAGCTGCACATCCCAAATTTATTAAGTAAGAGCACAAACAAGGGTTAACCTCCACTAGCATATCTGAAGAATTGAGAGGATTCAGTTTAATTGCCCCTCTGTGAAATTGCAAGATACTTAATGGGTAAGTGTCCAGAGTTCAGATTAAACACGCAAATAGGAGTGATTAACTGGGGGAGACAATTTGACTGCCAAGACATGTGAACAAAGGCTGAAACATTTGTACTGATTAATCAGTCAAATAGATAAGCCTCAGAAAAGTGAAGGAGACAGAGTCTTTATAAGAAAATTAAGGTCAGTTTTATTTTTCTCTTATTTTACTGTTCAGTGTCAAAATGGTAACTGATTGTATTAGACTACTTGACACTAGATTTCTTTTTGCATTCATCTGTAAAGGATCTCAAGAGGAATGCAAATACAGAACAACACCCACAAACCAAATCCAATAAAAGCAGTAACAGTCTCAATAGTGGGGAACACCTCAAAAACGTCCCTGGTTCTCTGTGTTCGCTTGTTTCTATAAAAGTTTGTTGGCAGACTCAGAAGTCTGGAACAGCAGGAATATCCAACCCCTGGGATATAAACTTTGTTCAATATCCAACCTGTGGGATATTGTCAAAACTTTGTACTTGCACCCTCTGGAATTTGTTCTTTGTAGCCTAAGATAAAGAGGGAAGTCATTTTCATTTTTTGTCCTAATTTGACCTACTCAGATATCAAGACTCCAGGCCTTGTACTGCCACCCAAATTTTCAGCTAATTAATGGCTATTTTGGATTAAGGGTTTGATCCTGTCAGGGTTGTAGCCCCATTTAGGGCTGGGCTGTCCCAATTCTGTTGAAGAAGATGGGATTTATATGCAGCATGAAGGGAGGTGCTGTCTGGGGAACTCAGTTGGGGAAAAGAGGAGCTAATGAACTGTTTTTACAGATTTTATACGCAAGCTGCTAAAATATATGTACCTCTACCTTAGTGTTTTATACAAGATCCCTGCTTTCCTCACCTAAATACAGGGAATTTTAACTTCCTTTCATAAAGCCACCTGTAGATTTAAGGATGATTTTGAATGCTGATGCCACATTTATAATCCAAGAAACAATTTCAGTTTCACAATAATCTTCATGATTCTGCTGAAGCAGATGTATTTTGCTTTATCTTTAAATCCCATTTTTGTTTTGTCTGTGAAATTACAGTGTTAATTAATGTTTTAAAAGAATTATAACAACAAAGTCATATTCTTAATAATTTCCAAGGATTTTTGTAATTTTCTAATGTATTAAAACACCTTGCCTTTCAGTAGAATTTTTTTGAGTTAAGTTTAGCAGATTTTGTGATAAATATAACAATGATAAAATAACTTATTGAGAACAGTAAATGAACCAGAGCAATGATATATATGATGATGATTTAAGATGATTTGATGAAATCAGGACTTTTAATCACTTATTTTGATTCTAACACTGAAACAAACTTTGAAGATCTCGCTGGGAAAAATTTCTACAGTGGTTAATAAACTAAAGTATAATTTTTGTTAGTTGTCATATAAATTCATTCCAAATTACCTGTATTTATTCATTAATCTACATGTGGCAGGAAATAAAAACTGCTTATTTTTGTTATTGTTTGATCTTTCACAGTGGAAAAATTGTTCCTTTGCTCTATTGGGCTCCTGTCTTTAACACTTTCCTCCACATTTCCTTCCTACGGAGACACAACAACAATTTGAAGTTGCTGCATTGTTTGAAAAAAGAAATCCTGAAAATGTAACTTTTTTTTTTTTTTTTTTCCAAATAAAATTAGGGCCTGGCAGTTTTTTTTTTTCTTTTCACACTGGCCAGTTTCTTGGTTTGTATCTGTTTTTTCTTTTAATGTTATTTTATTTCAATTAAAGCCATGGAGGTTATTGTGGACTATATACAACTCAAAACATGATAAGTTGGGCTGCACAATAGGGGAAAAAACATGAAGCTATCATGGTGAACAAAGACAGAAACAATGTGGTTTAGTAATACAAAACATGAGGCTAAGTGCATAACGTTCAGTGCAATTTTAGGTAAGGATGCTGAAACATTGTGCAGAATAGCACTGAATATCAGGAGATCCATGTTTTTGGCATTGTTAACCCTGCAAACCTGTGTGGATCTGTTTTGTTTCAAGCAGAAAAAATAATCAATCAGGGAACTGATAAAGAATTGGATTGATAAGGACATCCATTAATGGCATTAGTATCAATAATATCTTACCAACTCCCATCCCTAGAATGTGTAGACAGAACCAATATGTCACAAAACTTTACCTTTATCTGGATACATTAAAAAAGTTATTTTTAATTTATAGGAATGAATTCAGCCTGCATCAGGACAACAATAAAATGATGATTAATTGCACAACTGTAATAGTAAGAAATGGTTGATGAAGTAAGACAAAATCAAGCAACACATCTATCTGTAAAATCATTTGTACTCTTTCCACAGTCTTTCCTTAAATAGATAGATAGAAGCATTTACAAAATGACTAACTCTGTGTCTCTTTGGCTTTTAGATAACATTTGAAATTGTGGTTAAAACTGGACTTATAGGGTAGGGGACTATTGTCATGACAACCATTCAAATGCCTGATAGTTCATTTTAGAGATGAACTGTGGTGATGCTTCCATGATTTTTGTGCCCTTTTTCTGACCTTTAAACTTAACACATCAGAGGTAATGGAAAGACAAGATGCAGTATCTTCTTGTTCTTTCTATGAAATCTGTATACCATATTGCGGAAAGAGAGCAGCAATGCCACAAGGCAGTTTAGAGAAAAGGTAAATCAGAGCAAAGATGTGCAGTTTATGGTTCTCTCGCCTGCGTGTTTCCCACCGTGGGGGATGAATGAGCTTCTTAAAATAGCTCGCATTAATTAAAGGTCTTAATTAGACGGGTGTCTGTGGCTGCTGCTCTCTCTCTGTCTCTACCAGTCATTAGGTGGAGTGGTGCCCATGTCTAAAGGACACCTGGCATGGCTGAGTCAACCACAACTGTGCACAGCTTCAGCTATATCGACATGACTTAAGTATAAACTGTTGCTGCAGCCTCTTTGTGTTGGTGTCACCGACATTGCTGCAGGTGCCTGCACAGTCTTTCAAACAATTACCTTTCTTTTCATCCTGTCTTTGTTCTTTCTGCTCTGTTGCATCACTATTCCTGTTCTCTATAGCACAAATGATTAGCTCTCTTTATATCCACATCTCCCCTGGGTCTTTCATTTTGTTTATTGCATTGTTTTGCGTCACTTCAAGCCCCACATAGCACATCCATTCACACAATTCATCAGTGTCATTGAAATTGGTGGTTCTAACACTTTTATGTTTTTGAATGACTTTCTGGTGAACAGTTTTAGATGACTGTTTGCCCCTTACAAAGTTCCCTGAAACACTCAACTTTGTCATTATCACACGCAAAGTGATTTATAAATGAGCTGTCACTGCTTTTGCTTATAACAGGTAACTTACATTCATACATGCATCTCAATAACAGTAAATTGATTCCAAACAGTCATGAAAACACAACAAAAAATACAAGCACACTTTTCATTCAAAAGACAGACGTGTAACTTAATTTTTGCTGTATGGGTAATTTTGATGAAGTTTGACATGAGCACTGTACAGCAGCAACAAACATCTTAGAAAAATTTGGACTACCTGTGGAGGGTGTGCTTAACACAATGTAATGTCCAACTTGGATACCAAGGATGCCGTCACTACAAATCTGTTCTCATCACATTTGTCACACATTTGCTACATATAAATTTATTTGAGGTTAGCCTCTTGAGATGTGGCATCTCATTTTTAAGAGGGTCCTCATGTCTTATAGGTTGTAAAGGTATTAATTGTGGATGTATAATCAATAACAACCACCAACAGATGGTCTAAAAGTATGAATTTATGTTAAATGATGTTATTTGTCTTGATGGTTGATGTAGGATAAAGCACAGGGTCGAGCAGGTCCATGACAGCAGGTCATCCATGATTGTTTGTCAAGGCCATACTAATATATGTGTGCTGTTTACAGGAACTACCATGTACTTAATTTAGTTGATCTCTCTGAAGTTAATATCAGGAACTGTAATGGTAATGGAATGGGGCTAAAGGAAAGGTCAAACATTTGTAATTGTTGCAATTGAAGCTCCATAGGTCCACAGCAGCAGGGGAAGCCAGTGCAGAGAAGTTAATATATGAGTAATGTGATCTCTTCTCCTAGCTCTAGTCAGTACATGTGCTGAAGCATTTTGAACCAGCAGTAGTGTCTAAAGGGACTTGCTGGGACAGCCTGATAAAAGAGATGTTAGGGAACACGTCCCAGTAGTTTTTAATGTTGGACCCAAAAGCTGAGGCGGAGGCAGTGTACAAGGTGTATCAAGTAGTTCTATTTTAGGAATTCCAGGGGAATGAGGGGAGGGGAATCCAAGGTCTGTGAGAGGGGAGAAAGTGAATCTGTGTTAGGAGTGAGGTGAGGTGGTTGGCTTGTGGAGGCACTGTGGAGAAGGAGCAGAAACACATGGTCAGTATGAAGCACAAAAGGTTCACAAAGCACAAAAATCACCACAAAAAGCATTAGAGGTCTCAAGGACAACAGTAGTAAGGCCAATAAACCATGTGAACCGTGGGAATCATCTGGCACCAGTGAGGAGTCAGTGTCTCCATGATAAAGGGTGCAGGTGATTTCCCAGATGAGGATCAGGTGTGGAGCTGCAGTGAGTGAGTGCAGGGAACCACGCCTCCTCTCACAGCAGCAGAGGCGGAGAAGCAAAATCCACTCTCAGGAAGTCCAAACCGTCCACAAAAACACAGCAAAGAAATCACTTGGAGGGGTTTCCACACAGTACCCCCCGTCAACGGGCGCCTCCTGGCGTCCTTCCAGGCTCGTCGGGGTGCTCAGCATAGAAGTTACGAAGGTGGGAGTTGTCCAAGATCAGGTTGCGTGAGATCCAGAAGCGCTACTCCGGACCATACCTCTCCCATCCAACCAAGTACTGGAAGCCATGCCCCAGAGGTCTGACGTCCAGTATCCAGGAGACGGTGAAAGTGGGATGGTCATCGACAAGTAGGGGGGGTGGTGGGGGTTCAGCTGGAGGGCTTAGGTCACAGGTAGCAACAGGCTTGAGAAGGGAAACGTGGATGAATCCTAAGGGACTAAGGAAGCTTGAGTTGCACAGCAGAAGGATTAATAACTTTAACTAAAGGAAATGGTCCAATGTAACGAGGGGCTAGCTTACGTAACTCTACTTGGAGGGGGAGGTCATGGGAGGAGAGTCACACCATCTGTCCTGGGAGATAGTCAGGGGCTGGAGCATGATGCAGGTCCGCCAGACGTTTGTTACACTCAGCTGAGCTGATGAGAGCTGCCCTGACGTTCTTCCACACCTCCTTACATGCCGAAGGTGATCTCTCACTGAAAGCACTGCTACTTCTGTCTCCTGTTCGGGGAAAAGAGGGGGTTGGAAACCATAATTAGCCATGAATGGAGACATACCTGTAGCAGAGCTGGTGAGAGAATTGTGGGCATATTCAATCCAGGGTAGATGTTCACTCCACGAGACTGGATGATGGGCAGCTACACAACGGAGGGTGCTCCCCAGATCCTGATTGGCCCGCTCTGTCTGGCCGTTGGTCTGAGGATGAAATCCAGATGACAGACTGGCTGCTGTGCCCACAGCTTTGCAGAACTCTCTCCAGACACTGGAGGAGAACTGGGGACCCCGATCCGACACAATATCACTGGGAAGACCATGCAGTTTAAACACGTGCATTACTAGATAGTTTGCAGTCTCAAGAGCAGAGGGTAGTTTGGACAGGGGGACATAGTGAACCGTCTATGAGAAGCAATCAATAATAGTCAGGATAACTGTGTTACCTTGTGAAGGAGGGAGACCCGTGATGAAATGAGCATTCAGCCACTTGGCTCCCCAGTTATAGAACTCACTCCCCCCTGACTTCTGCAACACTGACTGCTTACCCCCCTTTAAAACCAGACTAAAAGACTTTTCAAACTCTCCTACTCCCTTTGATCTATTGCACTGTCTGTGTATTATAATGTTTGTTTCTATACCTGTTTTTATGCCTGTTTTAATGCACTTTTTATTTTTTGTAAGGTGACCTTGAGTGTCATGAAAGGCACCCTTAATTAAAATGTATTATTATTATTATTATTATTAAATCCAGAGCGATGTGGGACCAAGGGTGACTAGGGGTGGGAAGAGGGCACAGCAAACCAGCTGGGGATTTGTGGGAGGTTTTACCTTGGTCACAGACAGAGCAGGCAGCCACAAACTCGCAGGTGTCCCTGGCTATATTGGGCCACCAGAAGTGTCTCTGAAAGAACTGGAGGGTTCTGTTAGCACCAGGGTGGCAAGTGATCCTTGAGAAGTGCCCCCACTGGAGGACTTGGGAACAAGCAGCCTCAGGGACAAAGAGCCAGTTGGGAGGTCCAGTTCCTGGATCGGGCTGGTCTTTCTGAGCGTCCTTGATGATTCTTTCGATCTCCCAAATGGCGCTGCTCCGAGAGTACATGTGGGGGGAATGATGGGATCGGATTCACTAGAGCACGATGGAGGAGAGAAGATCTAGGAGAGGGAATCGGTCTTGGCATTATGGGAGCCTGGGCGGTAAGAGAGGGTAAAGTTTAATCTACTAAGTAAAAGGGCCCATTTAGCCTGTCTCGGTTGAGGCGTTTAGCGGAGCGGAGGTAAGCCAGGTTCTTGTGATCAGTCCAGATGACAAAGGGGACTTCCGATCCCTCCAACCAGTGCCTCCACTCTTGTAGAGCCCACACCACAGCCAACAGTTCCCGACTGCCAACATCATAATTCTTCTCCGCAGGAGACAAACGACGGGAGAAGAATGCACAAGGGTGGAGTTTTTTAGTCTCAGGATTTCTTTGAGATAGGACAGGTCCTACCCCGGTGTCAGAAGTGTCCAATTCAATCACAGACTGGAGAGAACGATTGGGGTGCTGGAGAACTGGAGCCTTGGTGAACAAGTCCTTGAGTTTGAGGAAAGCGGAGTTGGCCTCCTCAGACCACAGGTAGGGGGAGTTAATGGACGTGCGACAAGTGAGGGGGGAAGCTACCTTACTGTAATCTCTGATAAAGTGGCAGTAAAAATTGGCAAAGCCCAAGAAACGCTGGAGCTCCCTCCAGGTGGAAAGGATGGGCCACTCAGACACCGCCTGGATTTTGCCTGGGCCTGGTCGAAGCTGACCTGCCTTGATGATATAACCTAAGAAGCTAACAGAGGGGGAGTGGAATTGACATTTATCAGGCTTCACGAAGAGGCGATTCTCCAGAAGGCATTGTAACAACAGATGGACATGTTGGGTGTGCTCCTGGAGGGAATGGGAGAAAATTAGGATGTCATCCAGATATATGAAGACGAACCTGTTTAATATGTCTCACAGGATGTCATTCATAAGTGTCTGGAAGGTGGCAGGGGCGTTGGTGAGCCCAAAGGGCATTACCAGATACTCATAATGACCAAGGGGTGTGTTGAACGCTGTCTTCCACTCATCACCTTCTCTGATGCGGATGAGGTGGTAGGCATTTCAGAGGTCCAGCTTTGAAGAGATCTGGGTATGACACAGGGGTTTGAAGGAGGGATCAAAGGTGGTAAGTGTGTTACCAAGATGCACCCAGGGTGCAAGATTCCAGATGGAACATCTCTTGAACTGAAGTGCTTGACGGGTTGAAAACATTATGTACCCCTACTAAATCACACATGCCCTTTCCCATGGTGCACAATGACCAGAAGTGCTGCTTTCCTATTGGTCGGGAATGGAAGGTCGTAGAAACTTGGGACCAAGACTGGCGTGTTCAGAGGGGTCCAATTATGCAGGTGGATTGAGGTTTCAAGTCTGTACGATGCACGGTTCTGGAGTTATAAGCATTTAAATTTCGCTATTGTAAGTGAATGGTGGCAGACAGGTAGTGAAATTTGACTAAGTGTTGAGGCCACAAAGTGTCTTGCAGAAAGGGTTCAGGAGCATGTACGAGGCCATTTGGAGTGGATTGGACCTGTTTATGCGATACTTTTGGAAATGTGTTAGGAAGTAGGAGGCCAGATAGAGCTATGTGATGTTTGACCTGTACACCATTGTTGTCTGTTTTGAATCCAAGGGTCCCGGGGTTTTGTTTTACAGACTCAATGGTGGGGAGTGAGTGAATGTGAGTTGTCGCATTCCACAAAGTGTAACAGTTTATGGTTCAAATATGTGTTTAACTCTGTTTTTGTAAAGGTTGTGACACGATTGTAGTGTCCCGGCCAATAGACGGGGATTTGCTCAGGACCCCGAATGGTTAGATTTAGGCCAAGGGTTGGGGAGAGGTTAAATGAGGTAGATCACTGAGTCCAGCTAATTATGATCTTAGGAATAATAGGACCGTATGAGAAGTGAAAGTGGTAAGTATGCTTAGTAGGAATGATAGGACAGTGTGATAAGTAAACAGGTAAGTATGATGTGAGCAGTAATAGGACAGTGGGACAAGGAAAAGAAGGAAGTATGATTTGAGGAATTAAATGACGGTATAACAAGGAAGGGGGGTAAGTATTATGTGAGTAATTATAGAACTGTTTGACAAGGAAAGGAGGTAAGTATCACCTAACCAATTATGGGACATTATGTCAAATAAGCAGCTAAGTATACAGTTAGTAGTTGGTTGGACTCTTTGGTATGGCTATGGCTCTTTGACAGTGCCAGTGTAGACACAAGCAGTCAAGCCCTCACACATCAAGGCAGAGTCCATGTGAGTGTTTTTTTTTTCTTTTTTTTTAGTTTTTTGTGTCTGTAAAGTTTTTTTTGGGGTAATACTGTTTTTTGGATTCTTTATCAGAAGACAATGTTAAAGCAGCACTCATTAACCAGAAAAAAAAGAAAACCCTGTACATGATTTTTTTGGAACAATCAAAATGAAGTTATTAAAAAAAAAACTGCAAGTCAATGGTAACAGACAGGTAGTGAAATTTGACTTAGTGTTGACATCTCAAAGTGTGTTTGAGAAAGTGTTTGGGAGCATGTTTTGGGCCATTTGGAGTGGATTAGACCTGCTCTGGATGGCATGCTTTGGGAGGGTTTTTGCCCTCAGTACAGTGTCCCAGCCAGTAGACTGCGGTCGCTATGGTTCCCGACTGGTTAGGTTTAGTGAAAGGGGCCAGGAAGCGGTTAAATAGAACTGTTTTCCTATTGGTCATTTTTGACTGTATCTGGACAAGGGAAGGTGCTAGAGACATGGGACCCAGACAGGCTTGTTCAGAAGGGTGGAATTAGTGGGGACAGGTGCAGGTTTGAAGGTTTTAGGAAATGTGGTTGATGAGATATAGTCGTTTAAAAGTGTGCCCTAGGGTTACGACAGGAAAGGGGGGTTTTGCCAGAATTAGGGGAAGGGGAGACTTGTCCTTCACAGTGATCTAATTCAGACCATGGAAGTCGATACAAGGTCTGAGAGTGGAATCTTTTTTCTTCATGTGGCAAGGTGAGTAGTGGAGGTGTGAACAAAAAACAACACTACCTGGGGACTTGCACCCCAGGATATAAATGTATATATCAACCAACCATTAAGTCCGAACAAAGTCCACAGGCGAGAGAACGGATTTCCAACAATATGAAATGCTTTATTAAACAATTTCAATTAAAATGAGTAGCAGACAACTAATAATAAACAGGAGTATGGGACCTGCCAAAAAAAAGGGAAACAAGAACAGGGCTGGGGGCTTACAATGACAGTGGTAACAAAAGGGGAAGGATCCAAAACTACACACCACTGTGAACAGCAAACAAAAAGTGAAAAACAGGACCACCACCAGGGGGCCGCTGCCGCTCCGAGGTGCTCAGCACCTGTTAAACAAAAGACACAATAATTAGAAACACAAAATGGCAGTCCTCATACTCCTGTAAGCAAAATAAACACATTTAATCAAAATAAAAAAAAACAACCTTATCCTTAACAAATTATCAAAAGTGAGGAACCAAAGAAAAACAATTTATAATCAATATGGTAAGTACTATTTCAAAAAAATAAATCAGGAAATGAATAACCAAAAAAATAAAAAAAGAAATAAACTAAATTGACTGAGTCTGCACTCAGTTAAAACCCTGTGAGTGAGTCCAATCAGTGGGCAGCATGTGGCCAAACCCAGAGCAGCCACTGATAGCTTGAAGGAGCCAGAATAAAGAGGTCCTGAGGAAGAGAGAGCTTTGGAGAGCCAAGGCTGAAAGCCCACCTGGAGACCCACGACGGGAGTTTGAAAGAGCTTTACAGGAGCCAAAACACCAGAGCCAAAACACCAGAAGAAGACAGACAAAGAGCCAAAACAGCAGCAAGGCTCAGGATGAGCAGCAGAGAGGCCCATGCACTGTAAAAAAGACAAATGACAGTCAATCCACAAACACTGAAAAGAATCAGGTTAACCAAAACTATGGATGACTAATTTCCTACCAGAGAGCAGGGCGGCTGTGTCAGGAGGCAGTGGAAGGAGCGCTCACAGCCCCGCCAGAACTAGTGAGTCCTGGGGGAAAATGATAATGAATTTTCCCACCAGACAAACAGCTAAATGTTTAAAGAAAGGCAGACAAATCTGCGCCTTACCAGCAGGAAATGTGCTGCGCTCACAGACCCCAAAGACAGCCTGGCTCCAGTCACACCACACTGCTGTAACGGAGTGAAACTGGGGTAAGCACCCGCACAGATAACTTACTGGATTGAACCTGACAACAAGTGTGCCTACCTTGTTATGAAACCCGACACCACTCTGTACCGCTCGGCACAACGTAAGATGCCAACACACACCTGTCGAAGGAGGAAGAGGAGGAGGAGGTGAGAGGGAGAGGAGGGGGCCGACCGGGTGTATCTATAGGCGGCTGGGCATTAGCAGCCACACTACCCCTGGTGGTAGGAAGTCCAACTCCCTATCCGGCCACATCTACAAAAAAGGAACCAGCTCCTAGAGGGAGCTGCTCGAGACGGATGATATTTCTCCTCACAAACTCCTCATGAATGAAGTTGTTATCGCCCCCTGAGTCAATAAAAGCATGAGAGGAAACAGACTCTTTCTGCCGAAGAAGGGTAACAGAAACTGAAATCCAATTAGGAGAGCTCTGAACAGAAGAGGTTTGGCTCACCACTGCGCTCTCCCTCCACGATGAGCCAGCTCTTTTGGCAATTGAGGGCATGAAGCTATGTAGTGACCCCTCTTCCCGCAGTAGAGGCACAGTCTCTCTATTAGGTGTCGCTGTCTCTCCTTGGGACTGAGACGCATGCATGGGTATGCACCATTGGGGGCATCGTAGGAGAGGAGGATGACAGGAGGGGGTGTGGAGACTCAGGGGCATTAAAAAGACCAGCAGATGGAGCCATTCTACTAGATCTGGCTGCCCTCTCTCTAGATCTCTCCCTAAATCTATTATCTGTTTTGATGCATTAGTCTATAAGACCCTCAAGGTAAGTAGGATCATCTCTGGTAGCCAGTTCATCCTTTAATTGTTCAGATAAACCCTTCACAAATATGGCCATAAGCGACTGCTCATCCCACCCACACTCATTGGCAAGGATTCTAAATTCAACAGAAAAAGAGGCCACAGATTGAGAGCCCGTACTGAGGGTGAGCAAATGTTTTGCAGCCTCCTGCCCCTGAACAGGGTGATCAAACACTTTACGTAGCTCAGAAGGGAAAAGAGCAAAAGAATCCAAAATGGGGGACCTACCCTCCCATAAGGCTGTGGCCCACTTGGCAGCTCTACCCAGGAGTAAATTAATCATGTAAGCCATTTTAGCATTATCTGTGGGGTAACTAGAAGGCTGTAAGCTAAAAACTAGCAGGCAATTTGAAAATAAATTGCTCTGAAATCGCCAGCATGGCACTGGGGACTCTGGGTGGATTATTGCCAAGGTAGAGAGTGATCTGCTGGATCTGATGAGTGAGATCTTTGAGGGAGTCGATTATGCTGTGTAACATGCCGTCATGACGTCCAATTAGAATTCCTTGGTTGGAGAGGGCTTCTTTCACTGCCTCCAGGTTCGCTGGATCCATCTTGAGGCCAGATGATTCTGTTAGGGAACATGTCCCAGTAGTTTTTAATGTTGGACCCAAAAACTGAGGCAGAAGCAGTGTACAAGGTGTAACAAGTAGTTCTATTTTAGGAATTCCAGGGGAATGAGGGGAGGGGAATCCAAGATCCTTGAGGGGGGAGAAGGTGAATCCGAGTTGGGAGTGAGGTGAGGTGGTTGGCAAGGAAGTGGTAGGGCTTGTGGAGGCACTGTGGAGAAGGAGCAGAAACACACGGTCAGTAGGGAGCACAAAAGGTTCAGAAAGCACAAAAATCACCACAAAAAGCACTAGAGGTCTCAAGGACAACAGTAGTAAGGCCAACAAACCACGTGAACTGTAGGAATCATCTGGCAGCAGTTGGAGGCCGTTTTGGAATTCGCCTACTATACTAGCAGTGCGTACTGATTCGCCCAAAATGTAGTATGCAGTATACAGTATGTGAACAAATGCAAAAGTTGCAGTATGCAAAAAATACCCGGATGACATACTGATTCGGGAAAATTTCACAGTATGCATCGGACCAGTCTGCTTCACCTACTGTTACCCACAATACAAAGCCCCTGGTCACTCTGGAGAGCGGAGCAGCAACAACCGGAGCAGCAGAGGAATACAAACATAAGAGCCATTATTTGTTATCTTTACGTTTTCAACACGTACTATTGTGTAATAAGTTATAAAGAGGTCACTGCTGTTGTTCTTCTGTTACGGTTCGTAACGGCCGGAAGGTGGTGTTAAGACTGTCCTATACTGGCTAATACAGGTTATCAGTCCTAGACTAGACATTGAACAACACGGTTATCTTTACATTGAAGTACAGTTTCTTTCATTGACTGAGCAGGAAATGGAGGCCCTGTGGAGGGAGTGTTTGGAGAGGAGAGAGCAGGAGAATGCGGCTTATTTCTCGATTTTTTAAAAAAATTTCTTTAAGTGGCCCTAATATGCCGTCACACAAAAATATACAAAAGAATTCCTTACTGAAATAATAACTATTCTCCACCACTGACTGATTTATATAAAATGCTGCATCTGGCAATATCTTTGCAGATTAATAACTGAATTGTCAAGATGTACTTGTGGTTTGTTTGTTTTGTACATTTAAAATAAAGTTTGGAAAAAACAATCAGCTGTAGCCTACTTCTGCATTCCTCAAACTGAAAACCAGCGTAGCATACTACAAAATAAACCTAACATAACAGTCATACTACATACTACCTTCTAGTGTAGTAGGCAGTATGCAGTGCCTACTGCCTACTACATTCATGTGCAGTATGTAGTAGGCGAATTCGAAAACAGCCAGTGCCTCCATGATAAAGGGTGCAGGTGATTTCCCAGATGAGGATCAGGTGTGGAGCTGCAGTGAGTGAGTGCAGGGAACCACGCCCCCTCTCACAGGAGCAGAGGTGGAGAAACAGAAACCACTCTCAGGAAGTCCAAACAGTCCTCAAAGACACAGCAAAACAATCACTTGGTGGGGTTTCCCCACAAGAGAATTACAATTATCCAATCTAGAGGTAACAAAAGCATGGACTAGCTTTTCTATCACTCTGAGACAGGATAGGCCTGATTATAGTACCTGAAAATATAGTACCCCAAGATGTCTAACAGTTTTGCCTGGTGCCAGGCTAATGCCATCAAGGGCAGTTATATGATTAGAAAAGGTTTTCCCAAGGTGTTGGGGGCCCAGAACAATAACCTCTGTCTTGTCTGAGTTAAGAGTAAGAACATTTCTGGCCATCAAGATCCTAATGGCCTTTAGACATGCTTCTGGTTTACATAACTGATTTGTTTCATCTGACTTCACTGATACATAAAGTTGAGTATCGTCAGCATAGCAATGAAACTTGATGGAGTGTTTCCACATTACATCACCAAGGGGAAACATAAAAAAGGAGAAAATAATTGGACCTAGCACAGAACCTTGAGGACCTCCGTAACTGACTTAAGTGTACACAGAAGACTTATTGTTCATGTGTACAAACAGGTATCAATCAGGTGAGTAGACCTTGAACCAGTTTAAAGCAGTCCCTGTAATCCTGTTTAATTTCTCTAATCTCTGTAGAAGAATGTGATGATCTATTGTGTCAAAGCTACTCTGAGATCTAACAAGAGAAGTACAGGGAGAAGCCCACTGTCTGAAGCTTAGAGTACATCTTTTGTTACTTTAACTAGAGCAGTCTTTTTGCTATGGTGAGCTCTAAATCCTGACTGGAAGTCCTCAAACAAGCTGTTGTTTTGAAAGAAGTCACAAAGCTGATTAGCTACTACTTTCTACAGGATCTTTGAAGTAAATGGAAGGTTTGATATAGGCCTGTACTTAGCTAATGTGCCTAAATCAAGGGTAGGCTTTTTTAGGAAGAGGTTTAATTACAGCTACTTTAAAAGACTGTTGCACATAGCCTGTTGATAAAGATATATTGATTGTCTCCAACAAGAATGACCAAAATAAGGGAAGGACCTCCTTGAAAAGCTTTGTTGGATTGGGTCTAAAGGCAGGTTGGTGGTTTGGAGGAGCAGACAACATAATTTAGTTCGTGAAGATCATCTGGAGAAAATCAGTCAAAGTCAGGTTTAACAAAATTAATGGCATGGCAGGCCCAGGCAAGGGCAGGGGGTTGCTCATTTTATCTCTAATTTTAAGAATTTTATGGTTAAAGAAGCTTAGAAAGTCATCACAGCTGAGGATAAGTGGAATCCCAGGCTCAACAGAGCTCTGACTCCGTGTCAGCCTGGCTACAGTGCTGACAAGGAACCTAGGATTGTTTTTTATTTTCCTCAATTTGTGAGGAGCAGTAGGCAGCTCGAGCATTTTCGTAAGGATGTCATGTATCTATTATGACTTTCCTGCCAAAGAATACGTGGCACCTCCCTTTTATTGGAGAGCCACATTCTCTCTAATTTATGGGATTCTTTAAGTACACGAGTTTCAGAATGAAACCAAAGAGCTATTGTCTGACATTTAATAGTTTTTTTTGTCTTAGTGAGGCAATTGAGTCCAAAGTGGATCTAAGTAAATCAGCAGAGCTATCGACAAGCTGATCCACCTGGAAGAGACAACAGTTAATACAAAAAGAGTTTTCAATTGGCAAAGACTCTAAATTTAAAGCAGCAGGAATGACCTCTTTAAACCATTGGACAGATTTCTACTCTTCACTGTTTTATTACAAAAAGCAAGATCATCTAAGAGTAATAATAATACATTTTATTTAAAAGTGCATTTCAAGAAACTCAAGAACACTGTAAAGGATAAAAACAACAACAATAAAATCAACAAAACAATACAACTATAAAATAAGCAAAACACAACAGACAATAACAGATAAGTGGATGAGAATGGCAAATTCATGTTAAATGGAGTATGCAGTTCTGAATAGGTGGGTTTTGAGTCTGGATTTGAAGAGGGAAAGAGAATTCAGATTTTGGAGGTCCAGGGAGAGAGAGTTCCAGAGCTGGGGAGCAGAGCGACTGAAGGCCCTGCTCCCCATGGTACTGAGGCGGGCAGAGGGCATGGTGAGGTGGAAGGAGGAGGAGGATCTGAGGGAGCTGGAGTGGAGATGTGGAGGGGCGAGGTTGTGGATGGCCTTAAAAGTGTACAGAAGGAGTTTGAATTCTATTCTATGCTTGACCGGGAGCCAGTGGAGCTGCTGCAGGATGGGGGTGATGTTAAAAGTTACTCAGAAATTATGATATAACAGAGGATTTTATGGAAAGACTTTTAATTCAGTAATATCAAGGCAATATGCCAGAACAAGGTTGAGTGTGGTCAATACAATAAGTAGCTTCACGAACAGCCTGAGTTAAACCACCTGAGTGTCATGGTTGCAGTGGTTTTGCTTTTGTTTTGTATGTTTTAACCTTCTTATGTTCTTCCATGTTTCATTTCATCCCTTACCTGGTCCTCTGTGTGTGTGTGTGTGTGTGTGTGTGTGTGTGTGTGTGTGTGTGTGTGTGTTGCCTCATTACCCTGATTGTGTCCACCTTTGTGATTGTCTCACCTGTCTCTTGTCAGTGTCACCTGTGTTTGATTATCCTCTGTATAAAATGTCTTTGTGTGTGCTCCTTGGTGTCAGTGCGTCCTGCATGCACCCTGCGTGTGGCCTCCATGTCTCCTGCTTGTATCCTGCATGTTCCCAGTGGCTCCTCGTGTCCCCAGTCTCCTCGTGTTCTCCTTTTTGTTTTTTTTTTGTAAGTTCCCTCATGGTTTTAGTTTTGTCTGGATTTTTTCTGTTAAGAAGTACTTTTGTTATTTGATCCTTACTTTTTGTTAAATATTTTTTTTGTAAATAAATATCTTTAGTTTCTTTTCAGTGCACTTGGGTCCTCTTTTTTTGTAAACCGTGACACTCTATTAGAGACATGAAAGCAGAGCTAAGGCTATCACTTTCTTTGTCAACATGGATATTAAAATCACCTACAATAAGTATTTTATCAGTGCTAAGGAATAAAAGTGATACAAACTCAGAGAATTCTGATAAGAATTAAGAATAAGGGCCTGGATGGCAAATTATCACAGATAAGACTGGCTGGCCGGGTTTTGAATCAGTATGAGGTACGCTCAGAAAAAGGCTTTCAAAAGAAATGTAACTAGCCTTTGGTCAAGGGTTATTAAGGAGACGAGTGATAAATAGCTGCTACACCACCACCACGTATTCAACACATGATGAATACGTGCTGCCCAAACCCGACTGCTCTCTTGCGTATCTTATATTTTATGAGCAGCAGTGCTGTTTCTCTCCTTGTATGGCACATACAAACAAAAATGCTTTGCTAACTCAGACTTTTGTCTATCCTAGAGTTTGGCTGAAAACATTATTTTTTCTCTGCTCGAAATAAACTTCTACAGCCCTGAATCTCTTTCATTATCAGCTGATAGTACTGTTAGCACAGCTTACCTGTTGGTTGAGCGGACAGATGAATGGATGTCTACAAGGCTGAAAAGTTTCTGTGCAAGTCCAAATGTTAAAAATAAATATATTTAATTATTTAGAATTATACAGAATGATTTTATCTAATGAATAAATCTTTCTTTGAGTCAGTGTGTGTTAGCATCAGGTTTCAAAAACAAAACTTTAACCGTGTTCGTGAAGTGTGTCCTTGACAATTCACTGCACATGAGCAGTGCACTGAAAATCACATCAGAGTCTGAACAATATGCACATTACTCTGTGCAGTTGTTTCTTCATTGTTTTCAGAGGGAATCCAATCCTTTTTCTTGCTGGAGACCCCAGTGAAGGTGGGGAGAGGTTAGTTTTTGCCGGTCTGAGTGTTTGCTTATGGGTCCCTGACACAGAATTGAAGAAAAGTTCCCCAGTAATATGTGTATTCATTCAGTAAAGGCTGTACTGAACCAAATGGATCGCACTGAAATGGTTTGGTATGAATACATGTACTGCTACACGCCTAGTGTCAAGTGTTGTCTGTAGCTCTATGTGCACTTTACACAAAAAGTGCATGCACCCTGGTCTGAGTAAGCCTGATAGTAAAATTTAACCAACTCCAATTGTAGATAGTCAAGAAAACAGGAAAAGTGGTGTTTTGGTTTCCATCAAACAACACAGAAATGGCAGTATGACAAGCTTTGGATTATGTGACTGACATCGCAAGTCCTGCAGTGTGACTGTGTGTACATTGCAGTTGTGATGTTAAAGCGTTCCACTGTGTGGCCTTAAGTGCAGTTCTGTTCATGTTTTCATCTGAAGGGGAAGTACAAAATTAAATCATCATTTCATTGACTTGTTTGAAGTAGGCTTGCTCTTTTTCTGTTCTGCAACGTCCACTTGGCTTAGTGAGTGACATTGCTCGACCTTTCCCACCTCCTGCACCCTGCTTGGGTATGCAAGGTGGCCACCTGTGATTGATGAGTGGGTAAGGGGAGAGGAAATCTATCCCCAGGTTACAGCCCAGCACTGGTGATGGATGGCTCCTTAGAGGTCTTAGCAGAACTGATGGGTCATGGGCCTCCAAGAACCTAAAGCAGAGAGTAAGGAAACAGCTCAGAGAATGATGTGAATGCAGAAACAGAGATGGGAGGATGCAGAGGGAAAGCAAAATGTCGGTTTATTTTTGGCCATGAAAAGTAGAAAATAAACTACTTTTAACTCTCTGCAATGAGCGGTGTGACTGCAAGCTTGTTTATGGGTTGCTCCATACCAGAAGTAGCAGATGTTTCTGTTCTCAGATAACTTGGTATTTTTTTGGAGTTAAGTCTTCCAGGCAAAACTTTCTCCAAAGCTATAAATTTAACCTCTGTAAGAATTGAATAAACATAACTCCTCTGACTCTGCCCCACTGTAAAGAAAAAAAAAGTACAACTTGAGATAAACTTCATCAAGTCTTTCGCTCATGTACATAAAAAGAGATATCTTGGAGTCAGAAAAAAAAAGGATGTTCTCCCTAGCCACTTTATTAGGTACAGCTGCTTAACTGCTCTTTAACATAAATGGCTAATCTGACAATCACAGAGGAGCAACTCAATGCCATTAGCCATGTAGACATAGTCAAGAATGCCATCTGAAGTCCAAACCATGCATCAGTGGAGAAGAAATGTGATACAAGTGACTTGGAATGGAATGGTTGTTTTTACTCACAGCCATCTCTAGGATTTACAGAGAATGGTCCAAAAAAACCCATAAAATATCCAGTGACAGCAGTTCTCTGGGCAAAAATACTTTGTTGACGCAAGAGGTCTGTTGTTCCGGGCCCAGGGTGGAGGGGGGGCCTGCTGCCCCGGAGTGGAGGGACAGAGACAGGCTACTGGTGAGAGAGAAGAGGGGGGAGAGAGAGCCATGGTTATGCGGGAGGGGCCCCGGAGCGGAGGGACAGACTCAGACAGAGCCAGGCTACCGGTAAGCTGAATGCTGCTAACAGTTTAGCCGTCTGCTAACTTAGTAAAGAGTACGGTTGAAGCTTGACTCGGACATTACTCAAAATTGTGCTAAGTGGACTGGTGAATTCCAGCTGCGGCTCGATAGCGACTCTGTGTGCGCGTGCTCGTCTGGTAGGAGGGGGTTCAAAAGATGAGACTCAAAAATCAGCTGTTTTCTGGCTTTCTACCTACTGCAGCTTTAATGTCCTGTTTAAACGTTATAGAGTCAAGTAGTGCCTGTATTACATACACTGATCATCACTGTAACGGACGCGGATGTGTAGTAGGAACGTATGTGTGTACTGTGTCGTGTGTGGGACAATAAGATGGTGATGGACCGAGTGTACTATGGAGCACCAATAAAGTGAATCTAAAAATTAAGAGCTACGTATGTCTCCTGTCTGGCTCTTCATGTAACGCCTGAGTATCGCAGGTAATGACCACAGTGCGTGCCTGCTGCCAGCCTGTCAGTGCTTCTTGCTTACATGAAAAAAAACGGAGCCTGTCCGAACCTGCTAGAGAGCACGACATGCACACAGACCGCTCTGATCATGCTAGAATGATACGATGTCCACGTGAAAGAAAAAAAAACATATGCTACAATTTTTCCAAGTCATGTTGTCTCAAGTCAAGTCGAGTCTGGAGTTATTATCTCCCGAGTCCGAGTCGAGTCCTGAGTCTTTACATCGCGAGTCCGAGTCGAGTTGCAAGTCATCAATTTAGCACCTCGAGTCCAATTGTCTGGTAAGCTTAGATAAAACACCGGGAGTCAACGGGTATAGCTAGTCTGCCTCCGCCTACAGTCATCAGATAAACTCTTCAGCAACTGTAAACGATCCTGTGTGCTTATTGTGACTAGTTTTTTACCGTGTTTTGTTACGCTGTCTTCTAATATCATTATATTATCTTCCTCTACTTGTAAAAAGAGGCTTAGTTTTGTTGACCAACTTCTGCCAGAGATGTGACGTTCACGAACGAGTCGAGTCTTTTGAACAGCTCTTTTAAGTGAACAATGAGAACCGATTTGCAGTTGTGAGTAAGCTGTTTGTTCTTAAACACAAATTGCCTGTAAATTTAACACTCAGCGTAATTTACTGAGGCCTGTGTGTGTGCTTTATATATTATGGTTTAATAGGGTTGCTTGTGAAATTCATATGTTATTCATGATTATCACCATAGCTTATACCATCTCTCTCTAAGAAAAAAGTAGGCCCGGCCCTGCAGGCCAAAATTAATCGGCTAACATTATCATCACAAATATGATTTCAATGTACAATGTAGTGGTCCAGATGTGACACTTGAAAATATGAGAATCAAGCATTATGTCAACATGTCATATCATTGCTTCACTGAAAGTCTATTATTTCTCTCCTACTCGCATCTTATTTTGCATTCTCTCTTGCTATGTGAATAAAGTCAACATCCTGTTTCAGTGTGGATGACAGCTTGATTTTTCTGAGGTTTTGTCAGTAGACAGACTACTGCTCTCATAATCTGTTGGTGTGCCACCTTTCTGGGACACATATTTGATCCTCCTCCTGCAGTGAATTAACTGAAAATCAATCACAATGATGCACATGGAGCGTGGAGAAACTAACAGAAAATAATATAATCTGTGTTTTTATTATCACAAAGGATGCAGGAGACACTCCCGAGGGCTTGTGATGATTTTGAGAAAATATCCTGTCTGACAGGTTTAGCCCTGTGAACACAGACAGCTTCTATTAGGCTTAGATTTTTGACATGAACTTTTTCCATATACAAGTAATGAATACTTCTACATTGCCGCATGCAAAAGTGATCATCAACTATTCTCCCAATGCAGCAAATATGGTAATGAATCTCAAGAAACTTTGTAATGTTCTTTTCTCCTCCCTAGGCTGTTGAAGAGATTCATGACTAAATCTCTACACAACTGCAAACTTGGCCAGGCTCCATGCAGCCATAAAAGGTGCGAACAAAGACTTTCTTTATGACCATTCTCTATTTTTTATTTAGATATGTGTTAGCTCATCTCACACTTCTTTTTAACATGGGTACCCGATGCAAAAAAGAAAAAAGAAATAAAGGAATAACACCTGTCACTTGCTCTTTGTCTGTGCCAGAGGTCCACTATGAGGCAATTTACCACCCTGTGGTATCCACTGGGGTGGGCTGCAATCGTGATAAATTGGCATGGATTAAATGTCAAGCCTGGAGCAGATTCACTCTCAGTGAAGCTATAGTACAGTGAATCTTTTTGTATGAGAACACTTCAGACAAATTGGTGCAGGCCTCATACTCAGGGCATAATCTTCATGCATGTAAGAAAATTTAACAGACAGGCTGACTGATGGAGGTGCAAATTAAATATGAAGGTTTACACACTTGATTAAAAAATCAGAGTGATCCTGACCACAAAGCCATTTAATCTTCTTGGACTCTTAATTCTATCATAGGCATTGATATGGAGTTGGAGCTTCTTGTGTGTGGATTATACAGCTGCACTGCTCTCAAAAGTCTTGCCATATTATTTTGAAGTTTGTGCAAGTTAATGCTCATGCTGTCAAAGGATCATTTGTGAGGTCAGACACTGTTGTTAACCCAGCTCAATATGTGAGTTCTGATTCCTCTCAAAGGCTTTCAGAAGGAACAAGGTCAGTGCTCTGCACAGCCATTTCAATTTATCAACACATAAACTTGTTTAACTATGTCTTTATTGACCTGATTTTTGTGTAATTTTGGGAAACTATGGCCATAAAGTTGAAAGTGCACATCTTCTCAAAATGCCTGTCACTCAGGTGCAATTGAAAGCCATAATCCTTAAAAACAGCTGCAGATAATTAGAAATGGATCTTCTAGGACTTGCTTGATTTCTGTTTAAAGACTCAAAAGAGAAATGCACAATCTGTGCACAAGGATAAGGATTTTCACAGTGACAGTGACTGTTACTTTCTATGTGCTCTCATCAGTGAAATTCTTTTGATATATTTGCCATTTCCTCCAGGAATTTATAATTATATGATCAATACAGTTAATGCAAATTCAGCAAATTCCCTCAAAGTCTGCATGGCCTGCAATTTTGTTCAATCGCCACGACAAAGAAGGGGTTCTGTTGTGTATCCTGTGAGAGTGAAACAAGTGCAATGATATATCCCTGTGGACAAAACGCATATATGATTAAAAACTTGTACAAAGGCCCCAATTATACTCCATGTGAACGACTCCCTAGTGTGTGGTTGTCTTTCTGTGTGTGCACAAGAAAATATGATGGAGGCAGATGTGTGTGCCAGCTGCAGTATTTTCATAATTGGTTGTAAAAAGGTGAGGTCTTACATTGTTCAGCACTTGGCACAATTTGTTGAGTAAAACTCTTGTAACATTGGGACATTTTCACAGGATGCTCAGAACACTAAATATTGTAGTTTAATTGATTTTGCACTTTGACCCTCTGAAGTGGTGTTTTTGATAAATGAACTTTTTGAAAATCTGTCCAGCTAACAATCCAATACAGCTAAAAATATCAAACTAGAGCCACGAGTCAGCTTGAAACCATTACCTCGCTACTCAATAATGCAGCAGAAATGGTAAAACCAACATATATGACAAACAAGCAGTTTAAAGGGTTGCTCCTTTGTCTGGCAAAGCTTTAGGTGGTTTTCACACAAACAGTTTGGTTGCGTTCATTTGCTTATTTTCGGATTCAGTTAAAAAAAAAAGAAGACAGATTCGCATATTTCCTTTGAATTATGTTTCATCTTCACACTGCTGCATTTCAAAGCTGGCCAAATCACACAAACAGACAGGGTTGTCCTTGAGTTATTTCGTCACATTGTGCCCCTTCCCCCTGTTGCTATAACTACAAGTAGTGCTTCGCATTATGAAAAGGAAGTTAGCAGGCTAAAATACCCACAAAACACGTTTTTATGTAAGAGAGAAGATCAAATGTCTCATTGAAAATTACAGAGATGAGCATATTTATTAATGTTTGACACACCTGATGATAAAAATATAAAATTCAATTCACGCAGAAGATGGGCTTTTAATGGACGCTGCTGTCTACAGTAGACCACAGAGGACACCAGATAACATGGTTACTTATTATACTGTAACACCTGTAGAAGTGTCAGCAGAGAAACTGTCAGTGATATAGAAAAAGTAGAGAGCAGTTTTGTAAAATGGTTTAAGTGATACAAGTTAAGTTCTTCAGCTTAAGTGACCTGGACTCAATACTGGGAATCTAAATGAGTTTTTGAATCTGTTGATGTGTTTGAGTCCTTTGATGACCTTCTGTAGAGATGATGCGTTACATCCAGCTGGTGCTTTTTCATGGTTGGTTGTGCCTAAGCACCAAAACTGATTCTATGGTAGAGGGCTGCATTGGGAGCAGGATGCTGTGAGAGAAATCTTGCAAGAGCCTGTGGGTCTCAGATTAAATTAGCACCAACAACATGGAATCAACAAATGACTTGAAGAGAATATGAGAGCTGGAATTTAGCACACAAAAACAAAGCAAGGCAAATCAGATATCTGGACTAATTTCAGTTGATTACTGGACAGGGTGATAAAGAAATGGACCTTATTAGCTGCTGTTACTTATTTTCAATTTTACATAAACAACAGGACAGAGGAAGCTTTTATACAACGCATTTTCCTCCTCTTCCATTTGTAACAATTTGTTTAACAATTCTAACTAGAAAAGCACTCAGAGAGCGCAGACCCCCGCCAAGCAGCTTCGGTCCACTTTGGCGAAAATAGTCCTATCTGGCAATGTTAAAGAATCCTTTAAAAAATTCCTGGATCCAGATGGTGATCCGGATCACCCCCAAAATGTAATCAGTTCTTCAATATCCCATTTCTGACAATTCCTGAAAATTTCATCCAAATCCGTTCAGAACTTTTCAAGTTATTTTGAACACAAACAAACAAACAAACAGACAGACAGACAGATAAACGCCGGCAAAAAAATAACCTCCTTTACAGAGGTAATAATTCACGCTTTAGATCTCATTTTGACTCCTTTTAAGTTTTCTTATTTTGTTAAAAAAAAAATACAAAAATGAATATTTATATTTTGGTGTACTATCTCATAGTTTTTCATTTTTTTAAATCTGTAGTTGGCCATTTATACATCTGATGGTCAGCTGGAGTTACAAGATATTTCTCCTTTGTGAATTGTTTTTTTTATTCTCTTCTATGATATTTAGGCCTTAAAAGACAAAAATTCTTGTAGGCCATGTCTTTTGCAGGGTTAGAAGGTTCAGGTTTTTATCTATGCCTTGTTATGACTTAAGGTAGATTCTCCCTTACTCTGAACATTTCACCTGGATGGTCTGAATTTGCAGGTGCAGTCAGGAGTGGACAAACATGGTGTGGGGGAAGGCAGGAGTGAATGACATGCACAGTGGGAGTGAGTGTTAGTGGTTGAAAATCCAGCAAGAGCATGCAAGGCTAAGACTATGAAAACTGTCCCTTGTGGAGCTCTGCTCTTTAATATCCTAAACAATATTATTATCTGTAGTATTTTTTTATCAGTTGAAATCCACATTGTCTGGTAGCCCTAACGCAGTTGACCCTTTGTTTGCTTCTAATTGGTTCATCAGTGAACCAATCAGAATGACAGAGCTGATTATCAAAGCAGCCATTGCAGGGTTACTCCAGTCAGGTAATTTTGTGTTGGCAGGGTCTATTTTAATGCATTGTGACCCATAACCTTCTTTTCAATTTTGTTTCTCAGCATTAAAAATGACAAAGAATACGTACCTACACTCAAAGGTAAGAGGAACATTTTAATATTGACAATATTTAGTGTGCTGGGGATATTTAGCAGAAATTATAAAAGTATTGTTTTTATTGTAGACAGCCATGTTAGATGACATCACTTAGTTCATTCACCAGTAATATTTTTAACTATTTTGACAGATTTAGTTTTCTTCTTACTCCCTTCTGAAGTTTTAGCTTTATCCCTTCACTGAGGCCTTATTTTAAATATGATCAAAATGATTAATATATATGTAAATAAAATTTAGTCAGTTTTGTCTGTAAGTGAAATACTCAAAAAGTTCTCTGTGAATTTTTGATGAAATCTTTAGTGTTGATCATGGCACAAACAAAAAGTATTTAGATTTTGGTGGTGATCCAATTCTGGATGCAGATCCAGGATTTTTTACAGGATGTTAACATTGTGAGACAGGGCAGTTTTTTCAGAATTTTTGATAATTACTCAAAAATTTTTCAACAGTTTTCGGAAATTTTTTTAACATTGCATGATTTTTTTTTCAGCTCTGTAAACACTTCTAGTCCTTATGTTTGCTTCTTTTTCTACAATAGCAGTGTGATGAGTTAACCCTCTATGTTCCTGTTGAATTGTCGAAAGTGTCCTCACTGCTCACGTTGGTGTGTTCTTGTATATTCAAACGAACAGCGCCAAGCAGGGAACACCCAACTTTATCAGAACAACTCCTCCAAATGATGTAGGTGTGAAAGCCACCTTAGTCCCCCCCCTCCTTTTTTTCTTTTTTTTTTTTTTTTTTGCGAATTTATATTATGATGTTATTTCAGCACACTTTATGACACTAAATTCTGAGAAAATCACAGTGACCTTTTGTCTTTTTTGTTGGCTCCTAAGAGTGCAACTAAAAAAACTTGAGCCTCCATTCTTATAATAAAAGGAGAGACTTCAAATGTGAGTAGTCTTATTCCTGGATATTAGGGAGGAGGAAATGCAAGTGTGTTTGTTGCAGGTGTGAATGCTACACAGACAAAATGAATAAATAAATAAAAACAGTCTTTCCTGGAGGTTTTTTTTTTTTAAACTAACTACTGCATCAAGAAAAAGTCCATGTCCATTTACAGATGTATTCATAATGGAATTGCAAATGGGTTCTAAAGTTAAGGTCCAATCTGCCAGGTACTGATCCAGAGTTTGCTTTGACTGGTTTACATAGCTGTAGTTTCCATTGAATTGTACATGTTTTACAGAAGCACCAGTACTAGTCAGTGGTGTCCACTGAAGTTGAGATGGGTGCAGATGGGTGCAGGATAAGACTGGTTCATGATATAGGCTGGTTGGTAACAGAGCTGTAGTTGAAGTAATACATCATACTGCAGTTTCAGTAGGTTGGGAGCACAGCGAAAACACAATAGCCTAATGTGATTCTCAGAAAGGATTCATCATTCTTGAATTAATTCCAAAGTTGTTGTGTTTACAGGTGGGAATCTGCTTATTACAGCAGACATGAAAGTAGTAAGAATCCAAGAACAGTCTGCAGCCAGGCACAACAGAGAAAACATTAAATACAGCTGTCAGCTTCTGTTTTCACCTCACTCGGTAAAAGTTAATACCAGAATGTAAATGTCAATACAAAACTGTTAAAACTAAAGAAGTTTTAAGCCTGTTTCCATACCAAGGCCAAAAAAGGGCCATTTGGACACCAAAAACTGATTAATTCAGTTATTTGGGATTTTCAGGCTCACATTTAAAGGATTCAGAGAATAGAAACACACTGTCAACAGTACAGCAAAACAATTTTGGAAAAATGATATTGCAACATTTTCCCCCAGCAATGTATATTGTGATGTTTTAAGGAAAATCTTCAGATAGATCCAATAGATTTCTTTAAGTGCAACTATTTTAGGTGGACCGTCCACTCGTTTTCCAAACATAGCCCACTGCAGCCCCCTGACAATTATTGTGTGATAAATTAACGTACAAATGCAGAGGAAGGAGAATGCTGGAAATGCAGCTGTTCTTTGTTGACTTTACAGTAAACTGGTGGCTTGCAATTGCATTTCTTGTAGCCTATTATTAACCATCTCTAAAAATGTTTGGGTGAGTTATCCATGAACAGCGGTGTGCTTGTAACCTCTTAAAGCTAAACATGTTGTGCAGCTGTTTGAAAGTCTCACAATTAAGGCTGTTTTGAAGATGACTGTGTTTTAGATGTTCAAGAAATATAAAATTGTGAAGTTATAATTAAAAAAAGACAACAGAAAGAACGAAATGATCTTAAAGTCTCCATCTAACACGATCAGTCTGAACTGTTATGACACTATCTGTGATTAGTGCCATCTGCTTCTACATTTAACATGCATGCCACATAATCCCTGCATGTGCTTTGGTGTCCTCTGGAGTAAGAATGCAGATAGAGATGTTAGACAGACTCTTTTTTGGAGAAGTCAAAGAAACAAGAAATGCTGTGGTTTTGGTTTCCATCAAACAGCAGAAAAAATGGAGGCAATACATAATTTGAGCAACATGACTGGTATTGCGTGTCCTGTGTTATCACTACTGCACATGATCACATTGCAATTGCAATGTAAAAAACACTATTGTTTAGCCCCAGTTAATAGTGATGAAAAGGCAAAATTAAAGTAACATAATAAACACTCAAAATTAAGGATTTCCCTTCAATTTATCATTAGCAATCCAGGAGACTTGTAACCATCTGGCTGCCTTTTTCTCTGATTCTAATTAGTTTTCAGCATCAGTGTTTGTACAGTGGTGCTAAGAAGTCACTCATCTGCAGGTTTGAGCCTAGGAAAAATAAACATTTGGGACCATTTGTCCATTAGAAATGTTAAATACACACAAATTGGCAAACACCACTAGCCATGCTAAGATATGATCTTGTAATACCAAGTCTGCTGAAGGGTGGCTTTAGCAGATGGCTCTTGGCCTCAGACCAGTGTGTATAATTATTTTCAGTGCCCAAAATATGCTTTTCAGGGTTTGTATATCCTTTCATGTGTTTTACAATTATACTGTGCCTGAAACATCCCATTCTCCTGTCCCTCCAAAAAGATCTCCCAGTTTGACGTCCTTCCATTGTTTTGTCAGCAGCTTAAGCCCAATGGCTTGGGCTGGCAAGTCCACTGTACAGCATGGACTGTAAAAAGAATGCAGAGTCAGTGACAACATGGCAAAAGAGCTAAACAAGCCCTTGCGGTAAGGGGGTCTTAAAGACTCAGGGGTGACAACAGAGTGTCAGAAAGACTGAGAACACAGGTGAATCAGGGGTTCTCAGAAAAGGAAATTAAAAGTCTTTTTGATCGTTAGGGATTGTGAACATACTTTACCACGGTAGTAATTAGGATCAAATATATGAACCTGACTGAAGACAAAATATGGCCTTTTTATAAGGCTGAGGAAATTAGTGACACAGATGGTGAATTCAAACCAGATTGTATATTGATGTCTCCAAAACATCAATATACAATCTGTATGTTGTATATGCCTGCTCTCCATAATCAATGTCGTCTTTACTATAAAGTGAAACTTGTGAGCAGAGAGGAGAATGGAGGGTGTTTTGGCTCTGCAGAAGAACACATGGATGCAGCAGTAGAGGTGTGGTGTTGGTCTGTTTTTTTCTTTTTATGTTAACAACAAATGTGGTCTGAGTGTCCTTTTGTCAAAAAGTACCTCTAGTTCCTTTCACAAGAATTATTTTTCTTCATCTCCATCCTGTTGTCATAATGATTGTCTACTGGAAACCTTTGATCTGCTGGCTCATTTTCATCAAGTTTCATTCGAATGCTATTTTGCATTTACTGAATATGTGTGAAGGTGGGCGTGTAAAGTAGAGATAAAACATGCAAAAGTAAACTTAGCCCACGGTTTGATACATACCTTGTTTTTTTTGCACATTGAAGTTCTTTCTTATTTTATTTAATCTTTTCCATTCTTTATCGTTTTCAGCCATTTCTTTCAGAACAGCAAGGGGTTATTGAAAAGGATAGGCAGTTTTTCATTCCTAAACAATTTCTTCTTTTACTTTTGTGCAAAAAAGACAATTCCACAAGCAATCAACTATGGTTATCAACATTTTTTGACAAACACTTAATTTTCCTTTTTTTATGTGATTTTTAAACACATCATGATGGCATTTTGCTTATTTGTCTAATTGTCATTTTTCTGAGCTGTCATTGAACACATCATAACAAAACCCTCAACGTCTGATTGTTAAGACCCATAAAGGATCGTTAAACTTGTTTCTAGTGTTCACCCTGATGAGTTCAGCAAGGAGTTAAAATAATTTATAATTAACCAACTGGACTTTCGACAGAGTCTGGTTGTCCTTTTATGAAATATTTGAGCAGATTTGGAGAGTATTTCTAGCTAAAGGTGCCATTATGTTTTTAGTCTCTTGTGGGGTTACCAGTGATAAGGTAACAACAATGCTGATTTGCTTGGAGTTTATGTTCCACATGAAAACCTGTTGAATGTTTGTGCATCAGTGGTTTAAAAAATTAGGTAATGCAACAGGGCCCACAAGGATCCATTACTATATTAATTAGCTTGGACCTAATTGATTTCAGGGTTTGGCAAAAGGTAAACTGTCTTTTTCCCCATACTCAACCATGGATTAGAAGAATGAGGGTCCCTCATATTTTGTGTGGGTGCATATTGCTGCCTGACTCAACATAAGCGCACTGCTTCTCGCGGCAGTTTATTCACGCCTATGCTCTCAAATGCAACAGCACAATCAAGGAAAGATAAAATCAGTTTATTCACAACACCAAAAGTACCACAATTCACAAGCTCTTATTGAACTGTATATGTTGCACAGAATGGTTCAATATTTTATCAAGAATTGTTGCATCCCTCTTGAAGAGGGTTGGATAAGAGGCCCATCTGCACACATTTCCAGTTGAATCTTGTGAATAAAAACAAAAGTGAATAAGGTGTGTGTGTGTATGTGGTTTCTATGAAATCGTATTGTTTTGATAACACATCACTCAGGTTATTGACACAGGCCTACTTTTGGAGTTGATTGAAAGACTTAAAAAAGCTAATTTACTGACCACTAATTAAAACGGTTCCAGTGTAGACTGCAATAAAGGACAGAGATATTTGCAACACACTGGGAAAAATGTCACCTTAGAATCAGTCAAACAAAATCCGTCAACAACCTGCATGTTGATGCTACTGTATTTCTGAGCTTTTCCGAGCCCATCTGTTGTGAAGCAATCTGAAAATAATCCCTTGTTTCTCTGAATTACTACTTGGTTTGTAATGGCCTCCCTCTTGCTGCTTTGTGTCACTGTTAATCACCTGTTGCTGCTTGCTGTCCATCACTCTTAACCTGACACGCCAGATGGACAGTTCCATATATTCGCCATGGAAATATTTCACTAGTCCATCTGTAGAAGAGCCCATAGAAAATGTTTTCAGAGGCGGAACCTTCAAAAACAGCTGTAGCTGGTGATTGGACGATTGTTCTGCCAGTCACACTCACCAATCCATATCAAGCCATAGTATGACGTAGCAGCTAGGCCCTGTTGTTAGCCGTTAGCTTAAACTACGGTTTAGTCCTTATATCATCTTGCATTAAATTATACCACACAGATGTTTCATTTACCACTTATAAATGACATGAACCTCGTCAACGACCACATCCACCAAGTTCTCATGATAATTCTGAGGAGAGCATATTTAGCCAGGTATCGCTGAGTAACCATGACTACCATAGACCTACCGTCATCGTCCACAGAGGAGTTCCGCATCTCTCCCAGTTTCCCAGCAGTGATCCCCAGTCAGAAGAAGAGTAAAAACATGATTTCCCATAAATAAAGCTTTATGTGATGTTTTTTGCTCCTCTTTTAAAGAAGAAATTGAGTCAATTTTTTATTAAACCGCAGATATTGACGCACCTGGAGACTGCTTCAGGGGCCGCCATTGTTTTCAAACATGCAGTCACTTCCCGCTGTCGTCATGTCTTAAGTTTCCGCCTCTCTTCCCTGATGGGGCCGTCTAGCTTTTGGTCGTAGGAGATTGAAGCTTGTGATTTCAGACAATGAATCAGGCAGGTCCATCTGCACTGGAAGGTTACATCTCTCCATCTCTGCTTGCAACAGCCATGCGTACACGTCTGTGTAGATTCTCATTCATCCAGGTCATAGTTAGAGAATACAACTGTGTTGTCAGGAGGGACATACATTTGGTTGTACAATTATTTACTTCACAAGTTTGGATAAATGATAAATGTGCCACATCTTTTGTATTTCGTGAGTCATGGGCGATTACACTCCATCGTAATGTCCTATTGTATTTAGAGGGGTAGTGAGGCTGACAGCAGGACAGGATACACTACTTGGAGTCAGCCATTTTCAATTGAGTGGATTACAGAAGAATGATAATCCATGAGAGGCTGCCAACTTTAACTATGTTAACAGAGAAATACTTAAGTTAATACTTAACTTGTGAAGGAAGACAACAGGTGATTTTAACACGGCAACATTTGCTTCACAGTAACACAAAATGAATCAAGTTTTAAACAGGCCTTTTAACCACATTTATGTTGTATTGGCTTAATAATCATTTACTTTGCTGTGTTTTGATGGACTGGGCATAGAAAATAGTCATAGGTTAGTGTAAATAAAAGGAAGCCTACTTTAATTGTGCTTTAATGAATTGTGTTTTAATGAAAATTGTAGTTTGTTGGAATTTTAGATTTAGATTAATGATATAAATATGATTAGTAAATTAAAATATTATTTCAATATTTTGAAATAATGTATCAGTTATTGTATACTGGTTGATTTTACACCCAGTTATGTAGAGATAAAAAAAAATACAGTCATAGTCTAAGACAAGATAAACCAGTGTACTGTTTATAATCTGCAGTTATAGCAATGGTCACTTAAATACACCAAGAAATTAAAAGAAAGAATACTCAGAGATGAGCAGTTATTGTTGTTTTACTAAGGTCATTTTCACTACAGTGAAAAGCTTTTATGAGGTTATTTTTATAATGTACTTAAACTTCCTTGAAGCGGATATATTGAAAAGTACCTCGATTTTTTTGATTTATGTTTCACTTACTTTTTGGTATCAGATCAAGGTTTTCTCTCCTTCATCGTTTATCCTCAAAATGCCCCCAGAGAGCTTTGTGCTCCATCTTAACTAAAGTTTCCCATGTGGGGGACCACCCTCCCCAGACCCCCCTCTGCATTTTTTGTTGTATTGTCACATTTAAGCCCCTATAAAATGTGCTCAGAATACCGGTAAACAGTTGACAGCAAGCTAGTATTATTTAGCAAGACAGTATGTAAAAAAGAAAAAGTAATGTCAGGAGAATTTAGTGTGTATCATGCATATTTCCTAGTTTCAAAGCATTATTAATAATCACTTTAAACATCCCCTGTAACTTTTTTCCTTTTGAAAAATGTCGGTAAAATAATTTTAACAATGTTACTGACTGGCAAACTTTTAAGCAACATTTCTTCATTTGAATTTCAATTCTGAAACATATCTGATGTGCTTGATCAGATCCTGTTATTTGAACTCATTGATGCCATGGGTCACTGGTCAACACAGTCAATTGTAAAACATTAACACCAGGGGCACTAATTTCGTAGACCAGGCGCAGGCGGGGCGTACCTGCCCTGCGCCGCGCCTGCGCCACGCCACGCCAACAGGGTGTGTCCAGGGCATTTTGCAAGTTTCGTGCACGGCGCAGTCTGGCACAGGCAGGCGCACCCACGCCTCCGTCTCTCCTACCGGCAAAAGTAGCAGAGAGGGAGGAGACAAGACTTGAGTGGGTTTAACACAGCCGAGTGTGATCTTCACCAATCAAATGAACGCCTCTCCTCGCCTTTAAATGCACCGCGGGCGAGGCGCAGTGACAATTTCACCTCAGTGTCACTTTTACAGCAACTGGGAGAGTGCAGGGGCCACAGGGCCGCGCATCGGAGCCACGATGCGCGTCACCGTGTGGACCACCTTGCGGGACAGATGTAATCTGTTCCTGTGTCATAATAGGAGTACAAAATTAAGTGATAATTACATTTAAACACAGCAGCAGGCTAATCCATTCATCATGCTTGCTATCCACCCACATTTCTGGTCTGTCATCCCCAAATAGCAGAACCTTAAGTGAAAATATATCTCCTCCTCATCCTCCTTGCAATAATGTAGCCTACTCCATCTTTTTAGATCACGTTATGAATAAAGATTAAAACAGAGAAATATGGGCAATCGCAGGTAAATCCTTAAGACACCGAGTGACTTACATTTATTCAGCGAGCGTCTCTCTCTTTTTTCTTTTCTTTTTTCATGAGATGACAGAAGCCGGATACTCCATATCAGATGATGTGGCTGTTTGAGGTTGGCTGAGAGATGTGAACTCGTTAGTTATGACAAACGTCTTTGATCTGACATCAGATGTGATGGGTCAATTAATATAGATACAAATGTATGTGCTGGTTCAGACAGTTACATTAAATAGTGGTTGCTGTGATTGTTTATTGCATTGAAATGTGCCTGACACTCTGGATACCTGCCTGTGAGGTTTTGGTGACGTGTGCGCACTGTGCGCCTGTCAGCCATATTACCACTGCCCGGAGTGCGCCTTGCCTGCGCCGAGAATAGACCAGGTTGGAGCTGGCGGGCTTTCAGTGCACCTTCTGCGCGTTTTTTTGGCACCAAATTGTCACTGCACCAAGCTGAATCTTTCGACACCTCCCCCTGGTGCGCCGTCACACCCATCTCGGCGCAGCCGGTCTACCAAATTGCCAAATTGGCTGCGCACGGTGGTGCGCCGGACAAAATTACCACTGCGCGGAGTGCGCCAGGCTGCGCCACCCTGAGTTGTGCCAGGAAATTAGATCCCCAGGTCTCACCCAAAATATGTGTGGTTTTAATCAGCGGAGTGTTGTTTGAAACATCATTACAGTGAGGCGGCAACTGAAAGAAAAAATAGTGAAAAATGTAGTGATAATGCTACATAGTGTGACGGGGGAAATCGAGTGTGACGCTTTGGGCCCAAAATGCCATTTTTCTTGTCCACAAAGGGCCACCTCAAACAAAGTTTCTGAAAGTATTCACCCAGGCAGATTTTGTAACATCTGCATTTTTTTAGTGACTGTTACGTGCGGCTCATGTCTCTCCCTGTCTGCCTTTCTGGATCCCTCCTCCGTCTGCCTGCTGTGCACCTGAGTGCCATCAGCGCTCAGGTAGAAGGAGGTGATTTAGAGGGAACAGAGGGCAGAGACGCCTTCTTCCACTTGTGAGCAGCACACCTTTGTGGACAAGTTTCCCTGTTTGCTTTGTTAACTTATTTCGTTTGTTTCCTCCTCTCTTTCAGGTTTTGGATTCCCCTCCCGACATGCTTAGATTGCTGGGAGTTTTTTTATTTTAGTTTGGGCTGGAGATCTCCGGTAGTCCAGTGATCGGTTTTTCTTTTGATCTTAAGATTTGTGTGTTTTCTTAGGTTAGGGGGAGATGCTGGGTACGACGGTGGCTGGCCCAGTACCTTCCCATCTTTTGATTATTTCGGTTGGGGTCTCCAGTCTTTTTGTTTTCTTATAATATTGGTTTCTTTGTTTTTTCTGAATGTTGATTCGTCCGAATAAAATTACATTATTTTGCCTCAAGTTTAACTTTGGTTGTGGTGTCACCTTTTTTATATGCTGCGGTCTCCAGGGTTTTGAGCCTTGTTAAACTGGGTGTATATAGGAGACCGTAACAGTGACCAAACGCTGTTTACTTGTAGATAGGAGGTCAAAATGCACATACTAACCTGCTTTTAAAAATGCCCACATATATGGCCTAAGAGAGACGATTGAGAGATGTTCTAAATTAATGATAAATGAATATACAACAGTCTTCCTGCTTGGACTTGTGCAAAAAGGTTCAAATCATTTTTTTTTAGACTTTTGGCAGTATTGTATTAAAAATAAAGATTATTGTGTATTTCAGAGCATGTGGTATCTAAAAAAAGTACCATTGTTCTATAAGCCACTACATTTGCTGATTTGAAAGCTTAACTCCACTCCTCTTGGTTAATTTGTTACCTGCATAATTTTCCAACATTACATAGTCCCTCTCCAGTCACGTAATAGCCAAATCATTTCTTCTAGTGGCATCTTCAGCAGTATTGCCAACTCAGCAACTTTGCCGCTGTATTTTGCTTTTCAGACTTTTTTAATGACTCTTTTTCAAAAAAGAGCCCGGCGACAAATGTAGGAACTTCTTCTGGTTGTTATTGGAGACTTTTGGAGACTCGGTCCCCTTCCCCATCCCAACGCACTTCACAGGAAGTTCAGTCTTCATGCAGAAGTCTCTCCAAGCTGCAGTGTGCAGGAGAGGTTCACCCCTCTGCGTCCAGACTGCAAATGAACCGCGCTGTGAAGCCACCGCAGTCAGAAAGAGGGAGTGTGCATAAACAATACAATTCTCCATGGACTTGCCATGCCACTCAATTTCCAGCTACTCCAACGCTTGAATTAAGGAGCCTTTTCAAACACAAGCTGCACTTGCTGCAACGCTTCGCTGCCCCTTGCTTGCACTCGCACCCAGAATGCTTTGTGAGTAGCTCGCCAGAACAATAAGTTGCTTACAAGTAAATATACACTGTGGAGTGCAGTTTTTGTCTGAACAGGACTCCTCAGTTCAAATACACCAGTAGTGGCATACCTGAGCAGAGCAGCCAGCCAAAGTATAGTGAGAGAGAGAGAGAGAAAGAGAGAGCAAGTTAGCGTGACTGGTTCATCATGACTCAAAAGAGCAATATTCATCCAAATACAATATTGCTCTTTTGAGTCACTTTTGCCGGTCCCAAACCCGCATTTTGCTGGTCCCAAACCCGCATAACGGAGGAGAGTTGGAATTGTGACATAAAAAAACAAGAGTCTTCAGGAGAAAGTTAATTTTTTAACACGTATCTTTATTGATTTTAAGATTTCAATACATTACACCTTTTTACAGCATAGATTGGGAACAATGACGGTCTCCCTTGAACAACATAACCCTCCCTCCCTCCCCTGATGATAAATAACAAAACAACTATTGTTGACAAATGATACTATTAGGGATGACAGTAGATTATTTGTCTGCATCCATGTGAGTAAGTGTATGATACATATCTAGATATCATAAGAATAGAAAAATAGATAAATAAAAAAAAACAAAAAGCAGTATCAACCCTTAAAAAAAGGGGTGGGTATGGTCTCTTTTTGTAGGTGTTACAGCTTCATTTTAGTTTTGTGGGATATCAGGTTTTGACTCAAAAAAAATTAGGAATGAATCCCATATCTTATGGAAGATATGACTTCTTTTAATTGTGTATGTGAGCCTTTCTGTGAGGAGTGTCAGCTCATCTCAGTCTCTCTCCCCCCTCCCTCTCAGCTCCTCTCTGCTCCTCTCACTCACCTTCCCGCGGAGGCGGGGCTCCAGGCGCGCTGCAGTTTCCTCACCTGTTCCCGATCATCACTAATCACCGCTCCCTATTTATTCCCCTCTCCAGATGACTGCAGCGTGGGTGGATTGCACACACTAGCCTGGTTTGTGCTCGTCCTGCTCTTCTCTACTCTTCGTGCTTTTCTGGCTTTCAGCCTTTGTCCCCGTGCAGGGGCGTACCTAGTTGTTTTGTTGCCTATGTGTGGCTTTGGTTTTCCCTTCACGGATATTAACCTCGACTCTCCTCTGCTTTTTCCAGGTCTCCGCGAGCTCCCACCACCGCTTACCTGGACAATTGAATTTATGTTGCTTAATTCCCTGAGCCTCTGATTAAAATCACTTAAACTCTCTACTCTGCCTGGTCACTTGAGCTTTTGGGTCCACCTCCACAAACAATCTCTGGGTCGTACCTTGACAGAAATCCACCCGCCATAAAATGGAACCAGCCAAGATTGATCAACTCAAGGAGGCAGTCCACAATCAAGGAGCTTTGTTGGGACAGCATGAGAGCATGCTCAAAGGAGTAGCAGGATCCCTGGAGGAACTCTCTCGTCAGGTGCTCCAAATGAACAGTCAGCTCCGTGAACTCACCCTCTCAGCTGCTGCCACTCCGGTGAGCTCCTCTTCCCCCAATCCTGTTCCTTTCTCTCATGCTCCCAGGGAAGCATTTGTTTCGCCACCAGAGCCCTTTTCTGGGGATTTCGGCCTGTGTGGTAGATTTCTGTTTAATTGTTATTTAGTGTTTAAGTTACAACCTTCTAGTTATGCCTCGGATGAGGCCAAAATTGCTTATGTTATAAATCTACTCAGAGGACGGGCTGCTAAATGGGCTACTGCTCTGTGGGAGGGAGGTTCAGAAATCCTCTCTTCTTTTGACTTATTTTCTACTCATTTACGTCGAGTTTTTGATCACCCTGTTCAGGGTCAGATTGCAGCTAAACGGCTCCTGACACTACAGCAAGGGTCCCAATCAGTTGCTAATTATTCTGTGGATTTTCAGAATTTGGCCAACGAGTGTGGGTGGGATGATAAGGCCCTTAAGGCTCTTTTTGTTCATGGGCTCTCGGAAGAATTAAAGGATGAATTGGCCACTAGAGATGAACCTCAGAACCTCCACGATCTTTTCTCTCTGTGCATTAAATTGGATGGACGCATGAGAGAGAGGAACAGGGAGAGGGCTTTGAGGACGCGCCGGATGGCTCCCTCTCCTGGACCCGAGGGGTCACTACAACTTCCGGTCCCCGCACTACCTTCGCCACCCACTTCAGCGCCCTCTCCTGTCTCGGAAGAACCTATGCAGCTAGGAAAAACCAGGTTAAGTATGAAGGAGAGACAGAGACGCCTGAATGATCACCTTTGTCTATACTGCGGAGATGGGAGGCACTCATTATCACACTGCCCCAATCAGCCAAAAGACCGGACTCACCTCTTGTGAAGAGCGCAGTGGTGAGTCAGACCTCTTCTTCCCCCAGCTCTTCACCTCGTTCCAGTTTCCCTGCCACTCTTAGCTGGTCCCTAAACTCAATAAAGACCTCAGTTTTCCTAGATTCTGGGGCAGATGAGAATTTCATTGATTGTGAGTTCGTTAAGACCCATAACATCCCAGTCTCTGCATTATCAAACCCCAAGAGAGTCAATGCTTTAGATGGCCGACTCATGTCTAGTGTCACTCTCACCACTGCTCCTTTAAGCTTACAGCTTTCTGGCAATCATTTTGAGCAAATTAGTTTTTTTGTTATTCCCTCTCCTCACTCCCCTCTTATTCTCGGCTTGCCTTGGTTCAAAGTACATAGTCCCCATATTAATTGGGCTCAAACCTCCATTATCAGTTGGAGTACCCATTGCCATTCGTTTTGCCTACGCTCTGCTGCCCCCCAGTCAGTGTTAGGTCCCAAGAAGCCTCTTCCTCCTCCTGACCTCTCTCTGGTGCCCCCTGTTTATCATGATTTGGCCTCAGTTTTTAGTAAGGATCTGGCTCGACAATTACCCCCGCATAGACCTTACGATTGTGCCATCAATCTGCTCCCTGGCGCCCCCCTTCCATCTAGTCGCCTCTACAACTTATCAAGACCTGAGAAGGAGGCCATGGAGACCTACATCTCCGAGTCACTCTCAACCGGTCTCATTCGTCCCTCTTCATCTCCCATTGGTGCAGGGTTTTTCTTCGTTGGAAAGAGACTCAACCCTAAGACCCTGCATAGATTTCCGTGGCCTTAATGACATTACCGTTAAGGACAAGTCACCCATCCCCCTGATCGATCCCTCTTTTGAACCCCTGTGCCATGCCCAAGTGTTCACTAAGCTGGACCTGCGCAACGCTTACCACCTCATCCGGATCCGAAAGGGCGATGAATGGAAGACCGCCTTTAACACCCCCCTCGGCCATTTTGAATACTTGGTTATGCCCTTCGGACTCACCAATGCCCCTGCTGTTTTTCAAAGCCTTATGAATGATCTGTTTCGAGACATGCTGAATCACTTCGTTTTCATCTATCTAGATGATATCCTCATCTTCTCCAAATCCCTTGATGAACATCTTCAGCATGTGCGCATGGTCCTCCAACGCCTCCTAGAGAACCGACTGTTCGTCAAACCGGAGAAATGTGAGTTTCACGCCAAATCAGTGAGTTTTCTAGGCTACATAGTTGAGGCTGGTCAGCTCCGTCCGGATCCAGGGAAAATCACGGCAGTGGTAGAGTGGCCCACCCCTACCTCCCGTAAGGAGCTCCAGCGCTTTCTGGGTTTTGCCAACTTTTATCGGAGATTCATTCGAAATTACAGTAAGGTGGCAACTCCCTTAACAAGATTAACCTCAATCAATGTCCCCTTTATTTGGTCCAAGGAAGCGGAGGAGGCATTCAGCGCTCTCAAGGAACTATTCACCTCCGCCCCCATTCTTCTCCATCCTAATCCCTCTCTGCAGTTCGTGGTGGAGGTGGATGCCTCTGACTCCGGATTGGGTGCCGTCCTCTCGCAAAGAGATCCCATGACCCAAAAGCTCCATCCCTGCGCTTTCTTCTCTCGTCGTCTCACCCCTGCAGAGAAGAACTACGACGTGGGTAATCGGGAGCTGCTAGCGGTGGTGGGGGCTCTGCAAGAGTGGAGACACTGGCTAGAAGGGACTGAAAAACCCTTTTTAATCTGGACCGACCATAAGAACCTGGCCTACCTTCCATCAGTTAAACGCCTTAACCCCCGTCAGGCTCGCTGGTCTCTGTTTTTGAGTCGATTTAACTATTCAATCTCTTATCGGCCCGGATCCAAGAACACAAAGCCTGATGCCCTCTCCCGGGTGTACTCTCCCCCCTCAGAAACCTCGGAGTCGTCACCCATCGTTCCCCCCTCCTGTGTCGTCGGAGCAGCTCACTGGGCAATCAAAGAGAGAGTGAGAGAGGCTCAGACTGACCACCCAGACCCAGGGACAGGTCCTCCCAACCGCCTGTTTGTTCCTGCAACTGTGCGGTCTGAGGTCCTCCAATGGGGACACTCCTCAAGACTCACCTGTCATCCTGGCGCTAACCGCACTCTCTCTTTCCTTCAGCAGATGTTCTGGTGGCCCAATATGGCCCGTGACACCCGGGAGTTTGTGGCCGCCTACTCAGTCTGCGCCAGGGGCAAGACCACTCACAAGCCTCCAGCTGGTCTGCTGCGCCCCCTACCCATCCCTAGCCGCCCTTGGTCTCACATTGCTGTGGACTTTGTCACAGGTTTACCCCCATCTCAAGGTAACACGGTGATTCTTATGGTGGTGGATAGGTTTTCCAAGATGGTCCACTACATACCCCTACCTAAGTTACCCTCAGCTTTGGAAACAGCAAACCTTCTTGTTCTTCATGTCTTCAAACTTCACGGCATACCTGTTGACATAGTGTCAGACCGGGGTCCCCAGTTTTCCTCCCGGGTTTGGAGAGAATTCTGCCGCGCTGTGGGCGCGGCAGCGAGCCTATCATCTGGTTTTCATCCGCAGACTAACGGCCAGACTGAGTGGGCCAATCAAGACCTGGAGAGTGCTCTTCGCTGTGTAGCCTCACATCATCCTGTCTCCTGGAGCGATCATCTCCCCTGGGTGGAGTACGCCCACAACTCTCTCTCCAGCTCTGCCACCGGTATGTCTCCTTTCATGGCATGTTACGGCTATCAACCCCCCCTCTTTTCCGAACAGGAGTCGGAGGCCTCTGTCCCATCGGTGGGGGCCCATATTCGGAGAGTGAAGGAGGTTTGGAGGAGAGCTCGCTTGGCGCTTTCTTCCTCGGCTGACAAAACTAAGCAGCAGGCCGACCTTCATCGCTCTCCAGCGCCCTCTTACCGTCCGGGCCAGATGGTATGGCTGTCTTCTCGGGATCTCCCATTACAAGTGGAGTCACGTAAGCTCGCCCCTCGATTCATCGGACCTTTTCCTATTGAAAAAATTATTAATGACTCTTCTGTGAGACTCAGATTACCGGACTCCCTCAAGATCCATCCCACTTTCCATGTCTCACTCATTAAGCCTGTGGCCACCAGCGAGCTGTGCCCTCCGGCCGAACCCCCTCCACCCCCCCTGCTCATCGATGACCATCCGGCCTTCGTAGTCTCGAGGATCCTGGACGTTAGGCCCAGGGGCCGGGGCTTTCAGTTCCTCGTTGACTGGGAGGGATACGGGCCGGAGGAACGGTCCTGGATCTCCCGTAAGCTGATCCTGGATGACACCCTCAACCGGGAGTTCTACGTGGCACATCCAGAGAAGCCTGGCAAGGACGTCAGGTGACGTCCCTTGGGGGGGGGGGTACTGTGAGGAGTCTCAGCTCCTCTCAGTCTCTCTCCCCCCCTCCCTCTCAGCTCCTCTCTGCTCCTCTCACTCACCTTCCCGCGGAGGCGGGGCTCCAGGCGCGCTGCAGTTTCCTCACCTGTTCCCGGTCATCACTAATCACTGCTCCCTATTTATTCCCCTCTCCAGATGACTGCAGCGCGGGTGGATTGCACACACTAGCCTGGTTTGTGCTCGTCCTGCTCTTCTCTACTCTTCGTGCTTTTCTGGCTTTCAGCCTTTGTCCCCGTGCAGGGGCGTACCTAGTTGTTTTGTTGCCTATGTGTGGCTTTGGTTTTCCCTTCACGGATATTAACCTCGACTCTCCTCTGCTTTTTCCAGGTCTCCGCGAGCTCCCACCACCGCTTACCTGGACAATTGAATTTATGTTGCTTAATTCCCTGAGCCTCTGATTAAAATCACTTAAACTCTCTACTCTGCCTGGTCACTTGAGCTTTTGGGTCCACCTCCACAAACAATCTCTGGGTCGTACCTTGACACTTTCAACAGCTATGCAGGAGGAGAGTTCGGTAAACCATAGGTTCATCGAAGGGCAATGAACACTTTTCCAATGTCTAGCAATAAGACGCTTCGTTTATATGCGACAGAGGTTCAACAGTTTAATTTCATGAGTTCTCAGGGTCAAAGTTTCTGGGATAAGTCCCAGAATACAGATCTCAGGGTGCATCGAGAAAGTTCATTTGTAGTTCTTAACATATTTTTGTCTCTCCCACAACATTATTCCTCTCTGCTACAGCATCCATTACAATTACACTCATATGGCCAATCATGCAAATTTGGTGATGTCATTAAGCAACTTTTGGGACATCCAGTAGCTACTTTCCTGACTGAATAGTTCCCAACACTGGTCTTCAGTGTAGTGAGGGGTGGTCTAAAAATCATGTATTAACTAACTCAAGGAGTGTTTTAAGTTAAAGAAGTTAACTCTCTCCAGTGTTTTGTATCAGCTAAATCAGAAAGTTCAGTGGGTGCCAGTGAGCCCACCAATATGAGAGTGTGTGGGTGCATTTCTGTGACTGTCTGTGTGTGTGTGTGGGCAGAATTTAGGAGCACTGTTCCTGCTCATTCACCCAAGGGCTGAATGATTTCCCATGTGAACGGCAATTAAACAAAAGTCTCTGGTGAAGGAATCAGAACAAATCCCACTAGGTGAGAGCCTAATCGTGCGGTTTTCATAACCTCAGGCAAGCATAGTAGGTGCCTCTCGAGGAAGACTCAGTCTCTCTCCTCCTTTTATCAAACTTTTTAAATATTTCGGTACGCCTTGTCTTCTGAAGTGTCTGTGATGTGATTTACAAGCACCCTGGCCCCCTCCTGGCAAGTTCACATTTGTGTTTTAATTTAACAGAGACCTCTGCACCGTGCCGGTTCAACAAGCAAGTACTGAATTCACTAATTGGCTTCTCTGTTCGTATATACTGTGCTCTCCCACTTCTGGTCAGACCCCAAGGCATACAGTGCTGCTGTTCCATTATCGTGCTCATCCATGGGTATTCAGCGACGCATGATACATACAGAGAGCACAAGATGGGCGGTCACCCAGAGGCCCCAAGAACCATTACTTCTCTTTTCAAAAAAACATTGAAACCAACTTAGCATAAATGTGTGAGCACTGAGCCATCAATCATACATCTCCCTCAACACACTTTCAGCTGCCTCATACATTACAGCTTTTTAATATCCTCAACCTCTTTCTCCGGCCCAGCTTGAGCTCTATCAAAGGTGTGGCACTGTGAATGCCTCCTATTGCAAATGTAACCTGCACTTGGAATAAAATGGAAATTGAGTTTACACATCAGACTTTTTTTTAATAGTTGGAGATGACAGGCCAGCATGTACCCAGGGATTGCTGGTTTGCCTGGCATTCAACCAGGCAAGAGATGAGGGCTCTGGATGGAGCAAGCTGGACTAAATGGCTGCACTTGTGCTCTCTCTCTGTCTCTCCCTGCGCTCAGACTCTGATGGACATCTGCCTAGAGCTAAGATGTTACTGGGATGGGAGGGGAGAGTCTGGGGTAAGAGCACATTGCTTGTTCAAAGCAAGAGGGCTGCTTTTTGTCTCCCTAATGAACACATAGAGCAATCATAAAACAAAAACTGCTTGGCAAGCTGGGCATTGAAAAAGCTGAAAATCTGATCATCACCGTTTGAAGGCACAATGTGAAATCGGTGAGCTGCATCACACTCTGCTTCATTGAATATTGTTAGCTTTCTCTCCCACTCCTTGAGATACCACAGGCACCTGTCAACAGCTACTTAGTTCCTTTGGATGGGCTGCAGATTTATAATACACCTGCCTCCTCAGTGCTGCCTGCTTGAATCCGATGATGTGAAGTGCATGCAGCCCTCATTTGGCAGCAAACCAGGAAAGGTACTGCAGTGGCAGAGATGTTCTGTTGAGGTGGCGGGTAATTGATGTGTGGCTTCAGCCATGTTAGGGCTGTGTAGTGAAGAGGAGGGAAGCAATTTGTGGCTCGGCTAGGGGCCCTCTCAGCAGCTTCAGTAAGCATTCCAATTTCCCTTTCATTCTGCCCAGTGCTTTTGTCTGAGGATAAACGGCAAGCTGAGAATTTCCACGGATCACATGGACTCACTTTTACTCACACACTCACGGATGGATTGGGCTTTTTGGCCTCTTCAAAGAATGTTTTCAAGGCAGAGTGAATATGAGTGGATTCCTTACTTCTGACGCCTTAGCGGGACACACGATGTGCAGACAGCAGAGAGAGAAGCGGGTGATGTGTTTGGGTTTCAGCTGAAAACTGAGGGGCTGTTTGGGTTTGACACAAGAAGGGAGGAGAATAGGTTGGTTGCATTTTTTGGCTTTCAGCTGCATAGTGAAGTGCTCCCATGTGTGCCTCTGTATAAATATTCATCTTCCTCACTGTTCTGCATCAAGAGCTGAAACACTTTCATCTGTCTGTGTTTTTTTAGTTTCAGATAATAGATCACCCCTGGGTCATGAGCAGCTTGACAGTCCTGGCTGAAGGATTAGCTTTATTAGACTCATTTCTGCAGAATTATTTCGAGAGTAATTAAACACGGTCTGCTATTAATTTAAAGGAGTGTGCAGGGATGTATGCTAAATGGGTCAAAACAGGGTAGGAAATCAACCAGAGCCCACAGAGTTATTTATCAAGGGCCTGCTGTGGCTACACAGTTCTAACCTCTAACTACAACCCTTCACCAGCATCTAGATCAATAGATGTTATTTTTCAATGGATTTCCTGATCAAGACCTTATTATATACGAACACCATTAACTTGACAGAGATGATAACTTGTCTTAATGTCATTCTGCAAGCATTATTTGAGACCAGTACCCTCATTAATGATAAACTTTCAAAGAGCCTGTGCAATTGTGATTTACCCATGTGTTTCAGGCTGTGCGAAGTTAAAGGAGGTGACAGGCCTCAGATGGACACAGCAAACAACCTTTCAAAATTTTTCTCCAATAGAGCCATGCTCCTTCACAAATCTTATGATTGAGGGCGGTAACAATTATTTAGTTAATTACCCGATTTGATTCAAAATTGCGATGCATCACGAAGCAACGCAATGGGCAGCATTCTTGATTTTCTATAGTACTTCATGGGGCTAGTTTTTATTCAGTGAATAAAGTAGTCAGATAAACATCAATTTCAGCATAAATGTCTCTTCATTTACTGCCAAAATAAATTGATTTTAAAGGTCTGATCGACATAAAATTTTATTTTTCCCTCCTTGAAAAACAAACTGATACTGCAGTCTACCAGCAGCTTATGCTGGGTTTACATGCTGACTCTGATGCTGGCAATGCAGACTCACCCACGTCTTCATCACAATGCATTGATTAAGTGATTATTTTTAACCACACTTTTCTCTGTGTTGTCATTTAAAAGAATCAGGCTACACTTGTTGCTACAATCGTACCTTTTAAACAGTTAAAGGGGAGTTTAAAACACAAGTTCCAGACTAGAAATGTGAATGTAATTTATTTATTTATTTTATTAGTTTACACATTGGTATAGACACAAAATGCACATGAAAATATATATTAAAAAAAGCATGTGTGGGAGTGATAGAAGATACATTCAGTATTATGGTAAATGGACTTGAGCTTATATAGCGCTTTTCTAGTCTTTGACTACTCAAAGCTGCTTTACACCGCAGGTCACACTTACCCATTCACACCCATTCGCTCTCACATTCACTCACTGATGGAATTTCGGAATTTCTATGTTAGTTTTCCATCAGTATTAACTAAGACATTCATGCACTTTCATGCCCATTTACACACCACTGGCGCAGCAGTGGGAGCACTTGGGGTTAAGTGTCTTTCCCAAGGACACAACACCAGGTGTTGCCCGGTGCTGGGTTCGAACCTGCAACCTCCCGATGACTGACCAAGCGCACTATATTATATTATTGAACCATAATAGCCATAATATATTATAGAACAAAATAATAAATAGAACCTGGCAAATGGCTTAAATAAACCACAACCTAGAGACAAATGAAAGGTTAAAACTGAACCAAAATTAAATAGCAAACATCAAATATGAATTGATAATGTAATACTTTATATCAATGCCTTTCTAAGTTCTGCCTCTTGACACAGCACTTCATCAATTCTCTTATCCAGTCTTTTGCATTTTCTGTATGAAACAAAAGGTAGAACTACACCACAAACACATGGCACTCCTGATATTTAATTCAGTGTAGTATAGATGAATGCATCATCAAGTTTCTGGTGTTTTTACCCTTGCTTCACACACAGACTAGGGGCTCTAATTTCGTAGACCAGGCGCAGGCGGGGCGCACCTGCCCTGCGCCGCGCCAACGGGGTGTGTCCAGGGCATTTTGCAAGTTTCGTGCACGGTGCAGTCTGGCGCAGGGAGGCACATCCACGCCTCCGTCCCTCCCACCGGCGCAAGTAGCAGAGAGGGAGGAGAGGAGGCGTGAGTGGGTTTAACACAGCCGAGCGTGATCTTCACCAATCAAATGAACGCCTCTCCTCGCCTTTAAATGCGCCGCGGGCGAGGCACAGTGACAATTTCACCTCAGTGGTGAAGAAGGTCAGAGCCGCTGTCACCTTTACAGCAACTGGGAGAGCGCAGGGGCCACCGGGCCGCGCATTGGAGCACACGACACGCGTCACCGTGTGGACCACCTCGCGGGGCAGATATAATCTGTTCCTGTGTCATAAATAGGAGTACAAAATTAAGTGATAATTACATTTAAACACAGCAGCAGGCTAATCATTCATCATGCTTGTTATCCACCCACATTTCTGGTCTGTCATCCCCAAATAGCAGCGCCTTAGGTGAAAATATATCTCCTCCCCATCCTCCTTGCAATAATGTACTCCATCTTTTTAGATCACGTTATGAATAAAGATTAAAAGAGAGAAATATGGGCAATCACAGGTAAATCCTTAAGACACCGAGTGACTTGCATTTATTCAGCAAGCGTCTCTCTCTTTTTCTTTCTATTTAATTTCATGAGATGACAGAAGCCGGATACTCCGTATCGGATGATGTGGCTGTTTGTGGTTGGCTGAGAGATGTGAACTCGTTAGTTATGACAAACGTCTCTGATCTGACATCAGATGTGACGGGACAATTAATATAGATACAAATGTAAATGCTGGTTCAGACGGTTACATTAAATAGTGGTTGCTGTGATTGTTTATTGCATTGAAATGTGTCTGACACTCTGGATACCTGCCTGTGAGGTTTTGGTGACGTGTGTGCACTGTGCGCCTGTCAGCCAAATTACCACTGCCCGGGGTGTGCCTCTCCTGCGCTGAGAATAGACCAGGTTGGAGCTGGCGGGCTTTCAGCGCACCGTCCGTGTGTTTTGGCACGATATTGTCACTGCACCAAGCTGGATCTGTGGACACCTCCCCCTGGTGCGCCGTCACACCCATCTTGGCGCCACCCTGAGTTGCGCCAGGAAATTAGAGCCCTAGATGTTATGCAGTCAACATCATTTTGTGGAAAACTGACTGACAGTTGATCTTCAACTGGAATTGATTTTGGATTCCCATCCCTACTCCAGGCATTACCAAGGAGAATGTAGTATTGTCACACAATCATTGGTATTATTTGTGAGATTCCTTTAGAGGTGTTAACACAGCTTTGTTATTGCAACATGAGTGATGCTAACCTGACACGCCAGATGGACAGTTTGATACATATGGAATACAGTTCACTAGTTCATCTTGGCAACAGCTCATAGAAAGTAAGTGGAGAGGGCAGATCCTCTTAAAAAAACAAAAACAAAAACAACCGCAGGTGATAGGGTTATCATTTTGTTTTTCATATGCATTACAGGCCAATCAGAAGTTGTAGCAGGTGGGTGCCACTGCTGCAGTGAAAAGTACAAAACACAAGACAACTGGTAGAGGAGGCTGTCACCAAAAGTTGTCAGAAGTTGAAACCAAAATACCTATCTATCTATCTATCTATCTATCTATCTATATCTATATATATATATATATACATAATGAAGAAATGCAGTCAAAATCTGGCAAAACTGCAACTGAAGCTGGTAGCATTAATGCTAATCCCTTTATGAGCAGTCACTTATCCTTATCATCACACTTGTAGCTCCTGCCTGTTCCTGCTTTACAGGATGCTGACTGGGCAGTGCCTCTGCAAACTGAGCTCAAGTGGTTTTACTTGGAGGTGTGCAAGATTGATCTGTCTGATTACAGACAGTGAATCAGACGGATCCAGCTACACTGCAAGTTAGAGAAGTTAGAGAAGTGTCAGCAACATGACTTCATTTTCCAGGTTTTCCAGGACACGTGGGAACCCTGACTTCTGTTAAACCTGAGCCACTGGGTAATATTTGAGCAAAAGAAATATTAACAAAGACAAGTTCTGACATACTGATATCTTTTAGCATTTTGTGAACAGACGCCCTAGAAATGGGAAAACACAATGATAATGAAAGCTAACTCAACATTAATTTCAATTTAAACAATATCAACTTATCCTGATGTACAAGAACATTGTTGTTCCTGTATATGACTGTTTTGAATGCGAAGTGTCAACATGCTTGGCGCTTGCATTAAGATCTGTGCACTTTCCCCCTATTTTAATGTCCTCTTCATTTGAACTCCGACAACATTTGATTTGGTGAATGTATCTCTCAGAAGCATATGGAGACTGTTCTGTCTGCTTCTTTCTGATATCTCTGAAGAATTTGTCCAGAAATTTGCAGATATTTTTCTAGGAATATCACTTACTGGTATTGCTTAAAATCCATATTTCTCATTCTATGAGGGAAAGCTTGACAGGCATAGCAACAGTAACCAAGGGGGTGGGGCTAAGGGTCAATTGCTTTGAGAGAAATGAGTGCAAAATTGTGGGTGGCTTCAACTGTCTGTTGTTTAATCAGTTGCAAAATAAAGTTTCATAATCACCGTAATGTGCATGGTACAAATGTGTGTAATGTTCAATAGGTTCTTTGAATTGCTGTTGATACTCTCCTTGGAAAAAATAATGAAAAATAATGGATGCATCTACCGTGCTGCAAGAAGTTGAGGGGTCATTTCTCTCACAGCTGGAAGACCAGAGGTACTCAGGAGAAACTCAGTTCACTTTTACCAAGATGCCAAACAAAATGGATTCGGACAGATAATGATCAAACTATCATTCTGTCATCCTATCACCTAGGATACTAGACCGGTAAAAGGCCATAACTCAGGTCCCATCTGAGGACAGGAAAATGTGGCATCTAATTTCAACCTGGTAACAAATAGATCCCGGAGTATCTCAGCAAATCATCAAGCCTACTGCTGTAAATTACACATGCACTTAAAGGGCGAAACTGTGCCATAGTCATTTGTATGAATTGCCGTCAGTGAGAAATTAAACGATGGAACCTCAAAAAAGCTGCTGACTGTTGGGCCCAAAGGTTTTAGATAGACTTCACTGGTGCAGAAAACAAGCCCCAGGTCAAGGCCAGAGTGACCGCAGAGATAATGGATGCAAGTAGACATCAGGCTTCAGCACTGTAGTGTGAGCTAAAGGTGCTGACATGACCACGGCAAAAACAGACAAGAAGTCCTTAGGGAAGTATTTTGAACAGTAAAATTGCAGCAGGGGGGATTCTTTTCTGACTAAATAGGACTCTGTGCAGGCACCTAAATAACTCATAACTGACTTGTATTCTTGGCCAAAGCTGCTCAGTCCTTGTGATAATACCAACAGATACTTAAGAGCAGTAAATTTGTTTTACCATATTGAAGACAGGTTTCCAGAGAAATTTTCTGGAAGACTTTTCACAAAAGGACAGTCTATGAAGATTTGAAACATTTTATTTCCATTCTTTTTGAATTTACTATAATGGACTTTGTCACAGCTACTGGGAAAAAATCTCTCTGAGAAAACTTTCTGTCAAACAATTTTGTAATATTTGTTATTTAATACAAGGAAATTATGCTTTTCCAAAGTTCAGTAAGGCTTATTAAAAGTTTTTTGTGTAATGCATTTCTTAATCACCAAGAGATCTGCTTTGTATATTCTCCTTTGTTCTTCTTAGTTTCCAATTTGTATTAATTTTGTTGTAAGAACTTATTTTTACTCAAACGGAGGCAGATTAACGTAGAATAAAAACCTGAATTACCCCCCCCCCCCCCCTCTTTTGTTTATTTTTGAACCACCCAATAACAAAATGGGAGGTCCTCATTATGATTTACTTTACAAACTTCATAAAGACATTTACAGATCAGAGTCTGCATTATCATGACTGACTGATATGGATGAGCGACAAAAAAAATGTTATTTTCATATTTGTAATGGTCTTTTAGGTCATTGTCAAACTCTCATATTAAAGAAAATCAAATAGCTTTTTTATTGACAGTTTAGAATTAATCCTGAAGTTCAACTACAATATTGTAATCTGTATAATTTCAATGTGCTCAATGTAACTTTAATATTCACATTAACTACATGATGCCCGGTAAGTATATCCCTCTGTCTCGCACAATAGACACTTTACACTGCGTCAGCACAGAGGCGTCATGTTTTGGTTGTTTTGATCAAGACCATTAATCTCTCTGTCACGTTTGGACTTGCCCTTTATTTGTGGGGCTGTATTTGTTATCATAGAGTGTAATATGGGAGACTGATAATCTGTGAGAGTTTAAAAACTGGTCACATGATCAAATTTGATTTTAACATTTAATATGCCCTTTTCATGCTGTGTTTTAACTAACTGCAAGTATTGAAAACAGTGAAAAACTCCTTCCGGGTCCCTGCTGATCTCAGGTAAACATATCCCTTCTGCCTGTTTTAAAGAACATCTGTGGCAAATTCAAGTCGTAAATGTCACTGCAGCGCTCCCTATCACTTGAACAACAAACAGATACATCTGGACTGAAGTTTTCATGACTTTACGACCGATAATGGTGAATGCTCGCTGGGCTTAAACAGTCAAGAAGGACAAGAGAGACCCACTTTCAGTATTCTTTTTGGTTGCACTTGAGCTTACAGCCACCAGTTCTGCAATAAGGACACGTGGAGAACACTTGAAGGATTATGGTGACTCAAGAAATCGTTCAAGGTCTTCATGGCTGTGGCAATAGTGTATGAATGAAAAGTTATTAAAAAACAATCAGAAATGCTTGCCATCTGGTCCCTGGCCATTTTTGTAGTCCTTGTTAGCAGTTAGTTAGCAACTGTTGTTTTAAAAACACAATGGGCTCTAATTTCGTAGACCAGGCGCAGGCAGGGGCACCTGGCCTGTGCAGCACCTGCGCCGCGCCAACGGGGTGTGTCCAGGGCATTTTGCACCCACGCCTTCGTCTCTCCCACCGACGCAAATGGCAGAGAGGGAGGAGAGTAGGAATGAGTGGGTTTAACACAGCCGAGTGTGATCTTCACCAATCAAATGAACACCTCTCCTCGCCTTTAAATGCACCGCAGGCAAGGCGCAGTGACAATTTCACCTCGGTGGTGAAGAAGGTCAGAGCCACTGTCACTTTTGCAGCAACTGGGAGAGCGCAGGGGCCACCGGGCCGTGCATCGGAGGCCACGGTGCGCGTCACCGTGTGGACCACCTCGCGGGACAGATATAATCTGTTCTTGTGTCATAAATAGGAGTACAAAATTAAGTGATAATTACATTTAAACACAGCAGCAGGCTAATCATTCATCATGCTTGTGATCCACCTGCATTCCTGGTTTGTCATCCCCAAATAGCAGAACCTTAGGTGAAAATATATCTCCTCCTCATCCTCCTTGCAATAATGTACTCCATCTTTTTAGATCACGTTACGAATAAAGATTAAAAGAGAGAAATATGGGCAATCACAGGTAAATCCTTAAGACACCGAGTGACTGACATTTATTCAGCAAGCGTCTCTCTCTTTTTTCTTTACTATTCAATTTCATGAGATGAGAGAAGCCGGATACTCCGTATCGGATGATGTGGCTGTGGTTGGCTTGAGAGATGTGAACTCCTTAGTTTTGACAAATGTCTCTGATCTGACATCAGATGTGACGGGACAATTAATATAGATACAAATGTATATGCTGGTTCACACGGTTCCATGAAATAGTGGTTGCTGTGATTGTTTATTGCACTGAAATGTGCCTGACACTCTGGATACCTGCCTGTGAGGTTTTGGTGACGTGTGCGCACTGTGCGCCTGTCAGCCAAATTACCACTGCCCGGGGTGTGCCTCTCCTGCGCCGAGAATAGACCAGGTTGGAGCTGGCGGGCTTTCAACACACCTTCCGCGTGGTTTTTTGGCACGAAATTGTCACTGTGCCAAGCTAAATCTTTTGACACCTCCCCCTGGTGTGCCGTCACACCCATCTTGGCGCAGCCGGTCTACCAAATTGGCTGCGCACGGCGGTGCCCCGGACGAAATTACCACTGTGCGGGGTGGGCCAGGCTGCGCCACCCTGCGCCACCCTGAGTTGCACCAGGAAATTAGAGCCCAAAAACTGTTTAAGATTCAAAAGCAGGCAACATCAGATGCATTTTATTATTTTACACCAAAATCTCATTTGCATGTGTTGACCACAAACTTTAGTTCAGGCATTTACCTGAAGCCAACATTCTAAATCCCATTTACTTAGGGGGGTTGGGAACTAGGAAGTGCTAAATGCTAACTCATTTCCATATTTTTGGACTCCTTCCTGAAAATAACAGTGACTGAACGCAACAACATCTGCAAACGAATCACATTTTATATATAACTTTAATTTACACCTTTCAGATATGTTATTAGCTTAGAAATGAAGAACTCATTTATTTTGCTGTATTTCCTGACAGAGCTGGTAAAAAATTAAGCTCTTATTCAGGGCTCAGGACAAGTTAAAGGAGGCTCATTTTTACTGCAATCAATTTTTATGACATTTCTAGCTCAGGTTGTTAATTATACAAAATATGATTAATAATTTAAAATATTATTTCAGTATTTTAGTTTTTGCTGGGGGATTTTACAACCAGATATATAGAAATATAATATTAAAATTGAGTTCTAATTAATATTGTCTAGCCCAATGTTTATAATCTGCAGTGACAGTAATGGGCACTTAAATCCATCAAAATATTAGGAAAAAAAAAATTAGTCAAAGATGGGCAGTTGTACCTTATTGTTGTTTTACCCAGGTCATTTTCACTCCAGTGAAAAACTTTTTAAGAGATTATTTGTAGACTGTAGTTAGACCATTTTAAAGGTTCTGATCACCTAAGCAAGTTTTTTTTTTCTTTTTACTAACTGTGGTTGATTGGACCAGGGAGAGGTTAAAAACAGATGGGGCTATGTTGAGATATTTTCATGTCATGTTTTTTAAGGACCAATTGAAATAAAAACAGATCAACAAGTCCTCCTACAAGTGCAAGTTCCAAAAATTCCACAGGGTTGGAGAGCTGTCTGTGAAACAAACTCAACTGCACTCACACCCTGAAAAGAGGTCTAATTAATTTGTGCTCTAATTTAAACTAACACTTCGTCATGATCACACACTCTGCCCTAGTTAAGTTACCTGTTTTGCCCTAATTGTTAGTTGTCTTGTCTCGTACTTTCCATTTTATTTTGAAAGCTCACCTGTCTCTCCTTGTCTCCGTGGGTTTTACTTCCTGTCTGGCGTTGTCACACCTGATCTCTGATTGTTCTGCCCCAGCTGTGTCTCATCACCCCCAATCACCTCGTGTATTTAACCCTTATGTCCTCCCCTGTCTTGTTGCCAGATTGTTGATCCTCGTATCTCTTTCCAGCGTTTATTCCAGCGTCACGTCCTGATCATAGACCTAAGACCAAGTCTTAGCCTATTGTCTCTCTGTACCTCTGCTTGGATCTTCTGCTTATTCATGTACCGGATTTTTGGACTGTTAATAAAACCTGCCTTTTGCCTCATGGACCTGACTTGTCTGCAATTGAGTTCTTTTTTGCCAGTATTGAGTTCATGATAATTTTCCTTAATGTGGGACCTCGCATACCTCTGTGTGCAGTTTTTTTTATGCTGTCACTTTTATTCTCCTCCCTAAACGTGCTTTATTCAGGAATACTTGAAAAGGGGTGACAGCTGCTTAGTTGCTTTAGGTGTGTTGCAGACTGTCTTTTGAAGCATTACAGTTTGCCAAAAAAAAGCTACAAAAATGTTAAACAGTGGAATTACATTGACAATGTTTATATTTCTTAGTCTGAAGACATGAACAATAATCACTAAAAATGTATGGAGGAAGTGCCAATGTAAATTCTTTTCCTTTTAAAATTTCAATCGAATTGTTTTATCCCACTTTAACCCCCGAGACATCACATCTTCTTTTTGGTATAAAGCAAATTTAGACAAGTTAACTTTTTGGGGATGGTAAAATTTCTGCAAGTGCAAAGTTGACTCTGGATGGAGTCAAATCCCTGAACATATACTCTCAGCTAAAAAAGAGTTGGTGTCAAAAATTAGTGTAAAAATGCTGTTTCTGTAAAACAAATCCACATGTGTATCTTGAAGATTCAAACAAAGCAACTGGACTGTGTAGAGTTTGTTGGGAAGACGTTTCACTTCTCATCCAAGAAGCTTCTTCAGTTCCAAATGGCTGGTGATGGAAGCAGATATTTATCTTACTAGAGGAGAAAACAACAACAAAGGAAGGGGAGGAGTTGGAGAACGACTCATAGAAACTCCTCACAGGGTGATGTAACCCCTGAGGGTCGTTACCCTGAAGGGTCGTTAACTCCCCCTGTCATGTGAGGTGTTGTGGTCACATGTGCCAGGTGTGAATGTTTGGAGAACTTCCTGGGGAGAGAGCTTAGCACTACATTGTATGTGGCTGAGACGTTGTGTCTGAGTCCACCACCTCTGTGGTGAAGATGGCTTCTTTAACTCCTCTTTCAAACCATCTATCTTCTCTCGCCAACACCTGTACATTGTTGTCCTCAAAAGAGTGTCCCGTGTCCTTGAAGTGAAGGTGGACCGCCGAGTCCTGACCTGAGGAGGTGGTTCTCCTGTGTTGAGCCATACGCTTGTGAAGCAGTTGTTTAGTTTCCCCAATGTACAGGTCTGAGCATTCCTCACTGCACTGGACTGCATACACCACATTGCTCTGTTTATGTCTTGGTATTTTGTCCTTGGGATGGATCAACTTTTGCCTTAGTGTGTTTCCAGGCTTGAAGTGAACAGGAATGTGGTGTTTGCCAAAGATTCTCTTAAGTTTTTCGGATAAACCTGCAACGTAAGGGGTTACAATGTTCTTGCGTCTCTCTTCCCTTTCATGCTCCGTGTCCTTTCTTTTCTTGTTCTTCAAAAAGGCCCACTTCGGGTATCACAGGTTTTAAGGGCTTCTCTAATGTGTTTCTGTTCCTTTTCCTTTCCTTCCTTCCTTGTAGGAACACTCTCAGCCCGGTGGTTGAGGGTTCTGATGACACCCAGCTTGTGCTGAAGAGGATGGTGGGAATCAAAGAGTAAATATTGATCCGTGTGTGTGGGTTTCCGGTACACTTCAACGTTGAGACCCCTGTCTGCCTCCAAGTGTACTGCACAGGTACCGGAAACCCACACACATGGATCAATATTTACTCTTTGATTCCCACCATCCTCTTCAGCACAAGCTGGGTGTCATCAGAACCCTGATCTCCACTGAGGCCTCGCCGTAACATTTAAGGGCTATATCTCGGCCATTGATTGGCCAATTTGGATAATTCACACCTCTATCGACTTGTCTGAGCCAATAGAATTGAATTGAAGTGCTCAAATCCCTGCCAGATGGATCATTGGCCAACTAGGACTGCCAAAATCTGCTGGATTCAGCCCTCCTCGGCTTCGCTCGGCTTGTATAAAGACCTCCAGGATCTGGAATTTATGTAAAAATTCAGTTCTCTTTGGCATAAACAAACATAGAGGCTACAGTTGTGTTCAAAATAATAGCAGTCCCACATCACCAGCAAGATAAATCACTGTTTTTGTTAGAATTTCAACTTCTACACTGCAAGTAAGTTTCTAGAAGGTTTCTAGAAGGTATAGAAAACCAACAGGCATGACGTGCATGCTGCTGATTCTGTGAAACTGAATCATTAACTTAAAGGGGCGTGTTCAAAAAAATAGCAGTGCTGAGTTCAATTAGTGAGGTAATTGATTGTGTGAAAAAAATAGGTGTTAAACAGGTGGCCCTTATTTAAGGATTAAGGCAACCGACGCTGCATATGCTGGCTGTGCATTTGTTCTTGAAAAACAGAGTAAAATGGGTCGTTCAAGACATTGTTCAGAAGAAGAGCGTTCTTTGATTAAGAAGTTAATAAAAGAGGGGAAAACCTATGAAGAAGTTCAGAAATTGATAGGCTGTTCAGCTAAAATGATATCAAATGCTTTAAAGTGGCAGCCAAAACCAGAAAGGCGAGGAAGACAAAAAAAAACGACTATTCGAATGGATCAGAGAATAACCAAAATGGCAAAGGCTCAGCCAATGGTCAGCTCCAGGAGGATGAAAGAAGATCTAAGGTTGCCTGTGAGTACTGTAACAATCAGACCACATCTATGTGAAAACAAGCTACCAGCAAGAAGCCCCCGCAAAGTCCCATTGTTAAAAAAAAGACATGTGCTGAAGCTGCTACAATTTGCCAAAGAACACATTGACTGGCCTAAAAAGACATGGCGCAATATTTTGTGGACTGATGAGAGTAAGATTGTTCTTTTTGGGTCTAAGGGCCACAGACAGTTTGTCAGACCACCTGAAAACACTGAATTCAAGCCACAGTACACAGTGAAGACAGTGAAGCATGGTGGTGCAAGCATCATGATATGGGGATGTTTCTCCTACTACGGTGTTGGTCCTATTTATGGCATACCAGGGATCATGGATCAGTTTGAGTACATCAGAATACTGGAAGAAGTCATGTTGCCGTATGCTAAAGAGGAAATGCCCTTGAAATGGGTGTTTCAACAAGACAATGACCCAAACACACCAGCAAGCGAGCAAAATCATGGTTCCAGACGAACAAAATTCAAGTAATGGAGTGGCCAGCACAATCCCCGGACCTTAATCCCATAGAAAACTTGTGGGCTGACATAAAAAATGCTGTTCATGAGGCAAAACCAAGAAATGCAGAGCAACTGTGGAACGTAGTACAATTGTTCTGGGCTTCAATTCCTGTTGACCAGTACCAGACGTTGGTAGGCTCCATGCACCACAGATGTGAAGCAGTTATCAGAAACCGTAGTTATGCAACTAAGTATTGGTTTATGATTCTCAGGAAAGTTGAATCATCAAGCAATTCTTAGTTTATACACTACATTTTTGAGTTTGTAAATAAAGATGTCAACACTGCTATTTTTTTAAACATTATATTTCTTGACTTTCTGTAAAATATTATCAAATTATCAAATTACTTTTTATAATTTCCGTGCTTTGAAATAGAATGTGCAGTGTCCCCAATACATTTGTGTGCATTAAAATAGAATTTATTTGAAGAATTTTGAGGTTTACTCACATTTTTAAACACACTGCTATTATTATGAACATAACTGTATGTGCATCACCGTAAGACGATCAGAAGCTCTCAAATTTCATTGTTTTATGACAAAACAGCAAAGGTGAGACACATTTTTTGGACTCCTGCGACGGTCTACCCGCTTCTTTGGCTGTTGGTTTGCCGAGTTTTGGTCGTAGAACGGTGTATATGGTGTCTATGGAAAGTCTTGGTCTCAGCTTTCCGCAGATGGCTCGTTTGTATGTGTTTTTCACATCTAGACTGGAGCTAGAAAATGTGACGTCGAGTAGGATTCCGGGGTCCAGGGGGCGCACTACAGATTTAGATTTTTGATGATTCATTTGGTGTTTTATTTGTGTTTAATTGTGCTTGGTGTATGTAATAATGGCTTATATGTTCGTGTGGCTGAGTTTTTCCTGTTTAATTTGATGTGCAACATGACTGTAGTCTTAAAGGAACAGTTCGCTGATTTGGGTGGTTGTGTCGAGGAGCCTTGCTCTTAAGCCCCAGCGGACCCTGTACAGGGTACTCTGGGGCTGTAGTAGATAAGGTTATTTTCCCCATCAATAGGCTACACAGTAAATAAATACAGCAATGTTTCTTCTTTGCAGTGTTAATGTAGAGTGAAAGCTGAGGTAGTTAAAAAAATATACTCAGAGAGAATGTCAGATGGGGTGATAAATAGCACACTACAATTTCATGAGGTTAGATTCATGGTGAGGAAAACATGTAAATATGCTCATCTTTGAAGTGAGAATATCTTCTGAGGCAGTGGTCCCCAACCTTTTTTGTACCATCTTTAAGTTTTTTCTAGGTTTAATACGATTACAAGTTATTATTCTTATATTTTGATATATTACATTGTTGATAAAAAGCTGTTTAGGTAGCACACTTGATTGCAAACTGATTTGTTAAAACTGAGCTTGTTTACAACAGCCATGTATTGGTTTCTGTACAGTCTATATTTAATATAGTGTTTCATATGCTGCATGTTCATGTCATGGGTTAATTTTTTTTCTGTACCTGATGGTTTATCATCAGCACTTATTGTTGATAAAAAGCCTTGTCAGTATGTATCTGCTTTATTCAATTTTTAGTTATTGCAGGGAAATTAAACTTGTCTGTCTGTTTATGTTTCCTTTGAGGTCCATCATATTATATCAGACAGGGTGCAGCATTGCACTTTCCCAGGCTTTCACTTACATACATTCCAGCTCCTTCTATGCTCCTTCTATTATTCTGTATGAAAACTTTCAACTTTTAAGATTGTTTCCCCACACATGATCCATTGTGATTTTACAGAGTTCAAGGATAATAAATCAAAAGGTACCAATTTTTTTTTTCATTAACTTTTGAAAGCTTAAAAATATGTCTGGAAGCTGGCTGTAAAGCTTTTCTACATTTAATTTCTTGTTGGTTTTGTCACTGGCTGTTTGGCAAAAATAACACTTTTTTGTCCTCTGTTCCCATGGTAATAATTTTTCTTCCTTTAGACTGTTGTTTCTGTGGTGATGCCACTCTTATGTGTGCTAATGCAGAAATATACAAATTAATGTTGAGTATAGTAAGATGGGGGGTTTTGAAACCCCGAGGGGCAGGAGTGCTTTCTTAATGGTGCAACAGAAATTACTTGAATTATTGCAGTTCATCTGGAAAACCTCTTGACAGTAATTAAACAACCTTCTGCTGGGTGTAACTCCTGATTATCACATAAATTAATCCATAAAACTGTATGGTAGTTTATCTTCTCATGCCTTCAGCCTCTTAACTGCTTTTGCAGAATCCAGTCGGCCCTCTCCACATTATTTTTACAACATGAGCCAGATTGTATCAGTCAGTGATCAAAATCCTGCTCTTCTGCCATTTTTCTTCAAGGAGTGTAATTTCTTAAGGGACTTTTACATTTAGTTTATATTTGAGAAACAAGAAAGTTTAGTAATGAAGTAAATGAGTGGGCCCTTGTCATTTTACAAAACATAGGGCCCTATTTGACGATGTGAAGTACATTGTTCTGGTTAGGTGTGCTGTGGGTGAAGCATGAATCAAACTTATCAGGGTGTCTGCTCTCATTCTCTTCAAGCAGTAATCACAGAGTGGCTGGCATTTTCTTACTTTTTGTTAATTGTTCAGTCTAAGTTTTGCTCATTTAGCTTCTCTCTTTTTATTAAGGCACTAAACACAAGGAACACACACAGTATGAAATATGTCAATGCTTAGATTAAATTTGTTTTTACTGAACCATCCCAGAACATTAGAAATGATCAAAAACAGAAGTTAAAGGGAAAGTTCAGGATTTTTGAAGTAGGATCAAGGATGACCATAAAGGGGGATAAAGGGGAAAGTTTTCTGGGGCCCAGCCGCCGAGAGGGGTCCCATGGAGGTCAGCAATAAAATGGTCCACTATATTGAAGTGAAGACAATCAAATAAAAAGTTTCAACTAAAATACTCCATGTTACATGCTGAGTCAATAAAAGTACATTTTCCAATTACTGTTTATTATTGAAAATTAGTTAAACCTCATCAATTATCAAAATCTCCACATACAACAGACAGGATCAGATGTAATTATGTTCATGATAGAGCCATTTACTGTATATGAAATAACTAGCTGGCTGTTATTTGGGCAGCACGGTGGCCCAGCAGGTAGTGCACTTGCCTCACAGCAAGAGGGTTCATTCCCAGTGCCAGTCAGGGCCTCTCTGTGTAGAGTTTGCATGTTCTCCCCATGCCTGCATGGGCACTTCGGCTTCCTCCCACAGACCAAAAACATGCACATCAGGTTGACTGTTGACTCCAAATTGCCCTTAGATATGAGTGTGAGCGTAAATGGTTGTCCACCTCTCTATGTGGCCCTGCAATGGGCTGGCGACCGGTTTAGGTTGTACCCCGCTGCTTGTCCAATGTCAGCTGGGTATTAGGCTCTGGACCCTGCAACCCTGAAAGGGATAAGTGGTATAGATAATGGATGGCTGTAATTCTTTTTTCCATTATTTTCAGCTGGAATTCTTGACTTTGTTCTCTGTTGCACAAGCACAACACACTGGACAGGCTGAATTATTATCCATTAGCACAAACATAGGTAGCATTCACAAGTACATACACACATATTATAAATGTAATATTTTACATTTTGCATTAGAATCTTGTTTTTTTCTTGTTTGATAGACCACACAGGGATAGCACACTAAGCCATGCTGACTCTCAGCTCTGTGTCGCATTATAAACCTATATTGCATTTGTCATCAAAACCTTTGATGTAAAACTGTGGAGTGTGTGTGCTGTTGTGTAATTGAAACAAGCTCAGTGAGTGTTTTGATCTCAAGGATGTGTCTCCATCTCTGTAATGTGTCCTTAAAATAGCAAAAACATACTACCCCACAGACTTTATTTAACCCAGGTTTTAGGTGGTTTAAGGTGCAGTTCTTTACCATGTCCTAAAGTTAGGAACAATTCAGCTAACCACTCCTCATTTTTATAAAAACACAACAATGGGTGAAAACGGGAGGGTATGTTCACTTGCTCTTTGAACAGGGTGAGTGCTGGGTGCTTCAAATGTAAATAAGAAAAGATATTGGAGCTGCAAATCAAAATGTTATGTGCCAGGCATATGATGGGGCACAAATTCAGGCGGACACACACTGAAAGACTTAACAATCAAAAAGTGCAGGGAACACATGCTGATAAGTTGTTACAATATAATCTTCTGCCTAATTTTGTGCCCTCCTTGAAATCCATTGCTGCTGTTTATTAGACACTAAGCCTTGACTTGGGGAATCCCATATATGCTTAGTTGGATGGAGAAGATCTTCAGAATTTTCTGAATTTAGATGCAAGATCAAGTTGTCATCTTGCTCAGAGGATAAGGGTTAGCATATGCACCCTGACACAGTGCAGCACCATATGCAAAAAGAAACTGTTTATTGTGAGACCTCTAGTAGCTAGCTCTAGTGGCACTTCCTTTGAATATTACAATATGGCCCAGCTTTTACCCCAACATGCTCTATTAGAGACTAACATGACCCAGTGGTTGATTCCTTTTGGTTGGTACTAACCACTGAACACTGGGAGAAACCTGAAAGGCTCTTGAGATGATCTGATCCACTGCTATGACCACTACAATTTGGCCCTCATCAAAGTCACGGTGACCAAACCCTAAAACCTTCAAGAAAACACACAAAATACTTCATGAAATGTGTGGATTTTATAACTCCCTTTTTTCATTTAACTGGGCATGAATGCCTCATAAGTTTTACTGTCCTGATAAGCTAATTGAGAAAAAGGTTTTCAGAATAGTGGTACAGTTTTGATCATCTAATTGGCTTGGCAGCCTGCACCCACCATGTATATTTGGCTTGAGTCTAATTTGCTCAAAGGTTTTACTACAGGTCAAACAAACAAGCTCATTTGTCACATGAAGTATCTACACAACACAGCCATGGGCACCAAGTTCTGTGTGCTGCATCTTAAAGACAAAACATCACTGTAAAAGTTGTGTTCATGTATGTTCACCCATCTCTGGGCTCAGGGGGTGGAACATCAAGGAGTCAAAACTTTCAACCCACAGAGTATGTTTGCCAAGAATTCTAATTATTATATATTATAATCATAATTATTATATTGTTATAATTATATTGTTGAGAAAAAATTCAAGCAGTGGCAGGGTGAAACAACGGGAGAGAAGGAGCCAGGCAGGTTTTTGTAGGCCCCTGCTGCAGGTGATCAGAGTTGATATAGGTGTGGAGGCAAGGTAGTGTCGTAAATGAAGCTGAAGGTATGAGAGTCAAGTTGTCCTTCTAGGAAGGCAAAACAGAGTTGTTTCTGCACATTTTTAAAATTGATTGTTTGGGGTTCTTACCTTTATTGTAGAGGAGAGGACAGTGGATAGACCTCAAGAGTGGAGGTAGAGAGGAGAGTTGAGGGTTGTGGAAAAGAGGAAAGGACAGTGTCAAAGAGGTTTAACCAGTATCTCAGTTCCTATCAGTTACTATACAGTGACAATCCCCCCTTTTTCCTCATTCATTCATCACTATGGTGAGCTCTCTGCAGGGTCTCTTAACAACAAACAGGGAGTGCTGGGGCACTCTCTGGATCCGTGTATACATTAGAAATATTGTCCACATGCTTTGTTTACTTAACAGAAATGTGATTGTGAGCTCGGCTGAGTTTTTTCCTCAGCTTGATGTGATGTGGTTGCAGCTGCCACTGCCCCCTTTGTTTGGGTAAATAATGGCTGAAGTTGATATGAGATGGTAAAACACTGGACATCATGCATTTCCTCACATTCATGGTTTGCTGAAGGAAATGCTTTGTCATGTCATTTTCGCTTCCCTGCCAGTTCAAAATGACTTTACTGCGGGAGCTGTCACTATCTTCTTATCATAATTTAATCAAATTTTCACTGCAGCGGTCTGCAGAGATTCTCCTCTCAAACCCTTGTGTAAGTGCTCACAAATGACATAATGCTAGGCGACAAAGCAGGTCGATAAAAGCAAAAACAAGTTATAGATTCCAGTATTCTCTTTGAGGTTTAACTACTAAAATGATCTATGTGTCTCTTTTGAGATGAAAAGTGGAACCAAAGCTCATGCACCTTATTGAATCTACAGTCTTGAAATCTTGAAAAGTTCCCTGTTCTCAAGTCCACTAAACATGAATCTGCCTCAGCATGAACAAATCAATATAAATGATATTGTCGTTGCTATCTCTCTATGTTGTAAAACGTATACATTTCGTAAAAAGACTAAATAATAATGATGGGGAATGCACTTTGATCAGAGTCATTTACTCATAGGACACCAAAGAATTTCCATGATTTTTATTACATCCTACCATGATATATTTTTTTCTATCATTTTCACTATTGTGTAGCTGTAATGTGAGCTGAGCTTATGGGAATTGTAGTTTATTTAAAGGCTGTTAGTCAAGCTGCTTAAACAACAGTGGAAGAAAGGAGATACAACAACCAATTAAACATCTCTAGAATGAAGAGACAGCCTATTTTACTATATATAGTTTACTAAGTTATTTATTCAAAAATCTACTGTACATAACTTTTTGGAGTAACTTGTTTCTTTAGGTTCAAAGATCAAATGAGCACCATCCATCCACTGGGTGCAATGCAAAGCCATAATCATTTCATTCCAGACCATAGAGAAAAAAAAAAAATATTATCAATTTCAACACCCTTTTTGACTATCAGTGTCTGCAGGGTGTTTTATTTCTTACAATGACCAGATCTTCCTGCATATATCTGTGCGGTTTGACTGAACAGACTTGACAAAAAAACTTTTATATATAAATAAGATGCCTTGCTAACAGAGTAAACTTAACCATACTGTTTATTTCTGTGAGAGTAATAGTATTTGATAGTACACTAAAAAGACCAATAAAAGGGCATGGTTCAGTTGTGTGACCAACAATATTCAAGTATGCAGTGAATACTGAAGACCAGATTGTCGTTAATTATGAACAGGACCAAAATGTGGTCGGGCATGGCAGGTGTGAATTGTAGGAATCTTGGTAATATCGAGAAATATTGTGTTTAAACTGCAGATTTGTTTGATGTTTGTCACAGCAACCACTATTTAATGTAACCGTCTGAACCAGCACATACATTTGTATCTATATTAATTGTCCCGTCACATCTGATGTCAGATCAGAGACGTTTGTCATAACTAACGAGTTCACATCTCTCAGCCAACCACAAACAGCCACATCATCCGATACGGAGTATCCGGCTTCTCTCATCTCATGAAATTCAAAAGAAAAGAAAAAAGAGAGAGACGCTCGCTGAATAAATGTAAGTCACTCGGTGTCTTAAGGATTTACCTGTGATTGCCCATATTTCTCTGTTTTCATCTTTATTCTTAATGTGATCTAAAAAGATGGAGAACATTATTGCAAGGAGGATGAGGAGGAGATATCGGGGGGAATATTTCACCAAAGGATCTGCCATTTGGCGATGACAGACCAGGAATGCAGGTGGATCACAAGCATGATGAATGGATTAGCCTGCTGCTGTGTTTAAATGTAATTATCACTTAATTTTGTACTCATATTTATGAGACAAATATGAGTGGTCCACACGGTGACGCGCATCGTGTCCTCCGATGCGCGGCCCGGTGGCCCCTGCACTCTCCCAATTCCTGTACAAGTGACAGCGGCTCTGACCTTCTTCTCCAGCGAAGTGAAATTGTCACTGCGCCTCGCCTGCGGCGCATTTAAAGGCGAGGAGAGGCGTTCATTTGATTGGCGAAGATTGTACTCGGCTGTGTTAAACCCACTCAAGTCTTATCTCCTCCCTCTCTGCTACTTGCGCCGCTGGGAGAGACGGAGGCGTGGGTGTGCCTGCCTGCGCCAGACTGCGCCCTGCACGAAACTTGCAAAATGACCTGGACACACCCCGTTGGCGCGGCGCAGGGCAGGTGCGCCCCGCCTGTGCCTGGTCTACGAAATTAGAGCCCCTGGTCTTTGCGTCAAGTCCGCGGACAGGACACAACAAGATAACACTCACGATACATTAGCAGAGGCAGTTAATGTGATCAATTGAGATTAAGTCTAGTAAATAACGTACTTTGATTATGGCTCTGTGTAAAGGCTGGATCAGAACGCTAATCAATGCGATGGCTACTTGCCTTGTATTGTGTGTATTTTGTTCACATACTTTTCACATCCAATAACTTTCCTTTTAATTTGATTGCAGTAAGTAGAACAGGAAATACTGACAGTGAGTAGAGGAAGCAGGCGTAGAGCATCCTTTCATATGTACATTAGCTAGTAGAATTATCTTGTGTCTAAGTATGATATTATTTGGGCCAAGTAATACAATAAGGGAAATAAGATCCTCAATATGGCAATAAGCATTGTTACAGCAGTAAAGGCAGAATAGCAAAAAAAAAAAAAAAAGCATGAATAAAAACAAATAAAATAAAAATAACTGAACTACAAGAAGTACTAAAAAAAGGAAGATATGACCCAGAGAAAAAATAAAACTGCAAGAACAGTGTAAACAAAACAAATGTTAAAGTTCAGAAACAGGGCCTATTTACACCATTGTAAATTTTAATATTTGTCTGTGACTTTTGAATGTTAATATTGCTTGAAATGATCATCCTTGCACAATATTCTACATATGTTAACCAAACAAAAAGTGGGTCTTTTTGTGCTGCCTGTCCTCCAGCTCTTGCAGCTTGGAGTCATTGACTTGAGTAGAGGTGTTCATGTCAGATTGGCCCACCCGCTATTGACCACTCCTGTTTTTTATTTTGGGTCTTAATATGCAGGGGCTGTTAAGCAGACTTATACTTGTGTTAGCCACACAGCCCGAGTACTGCAGAGACTCATAAAGGACCAGATGGGCGGAGTGGCTGAATAGCAATGGATGAGAGAGTGCAGCAAAGGGGCCTTAGCAAGGGAGTGTGTGTGAGTGTGTATGTGTGTGTGGGCTATTGTGATGTGCATAATAACTCCATTCGCTCACCAGTGGCCCTGAGTGTCAGAGAAGTGGCTGCAAATCCTCATTTTTGCAGACAAAGCACAATGCCAGAGGGAAGAAATGAGTTTTATTTTCAGATTTGTCTCATTCAACGGATTACATTCCTCTCCATCTTAGGTGACTGCTTTCAGCCCGGTTATCAGGCCGCTCTGACAACATGTGGAGACTGTCACCTAGTTTTACAGCCTGACTTATAATGTACTGTTGTTGTGTTGGCACGTTTCTCCCCACTCAGAGTTTGTGCCTGGGTGTGTTGTGTTTAAATCACCTGGGCTAAAGTGGTACCATATTAAACTTATATTTCCATCTAGTCAGCCTTGAACTTCTATTCTCTATTCTCTTCAACTATTCTGCCAACACTTATTTCCACTATTTTTACAGTGTATTCTCTTCCAAAAGCTTTTTTATGTATTGCTGGAAGCTGTTACTGAATTAGATTTTTCTAAAGTGCTACTCCCAGTTTTAAACATGGCAGAAATCTTTATGTCTATTTCCATGCATGCCTATCTTCTCTTTCCCCCTCCAGGTATGGTACCATTATTGAGACAAAAATGAAATGCGTAAAATCTCTCCAGGTGTTGCCTTTTAATTGCTCCCATTTATACACTTATCTGCAAATTATGTTATTTTCATTATCATTTTTCCATGAATAGCAACCATGTCTTTGTGAGACTTTGAACACTTTTAGAAATTAGACAAGAACAAAAACTTAGGAAGCAGTTTTTTAGAATGTCCACATTGACATATGACTCCATTTGTCTGCTCTGTGGTGTTCCAAAACTCTTCTTGGCTTTTATTAGTTTGTTTTGATGTTGAAAGTGTCTCTGGAGCAAAACGTGTCTCTTCATGTGACAAAGAACCAGAAACTAGCCAGCTGCAATTGCATCTCTATTCACTTTTGTCACTGTGTGGATGTCATTGTAATTTTGCACATGCTGTGATTACTCCACCATCATTTGGCAGGTACTATCTAAGTATTTATGTGCTGTAATGGAAAACTAAGCATCCAAAACCAAAATTGTGGGAAGTTGAGCTAAGTTGAGGTGATACCACAAATGGAAAACAACTTTTCTATTTGGATTAGGGTTGTCATGTAACCATATTTTTAAATTGCAATAGGAATAGTGAATGAAAACTATTGATAACTTTTTGTGTAATAATAATATAAGCCCTAAAGGCAACCAATATTGTTGAAGGATTTTAAAAAAAGCTTACAAACTCCTATACCTTATCAAAAGTACACGAGTGCTTGTGCAATATTTGAGAAACATTGCAAAATGTATTTTATAACTTTCAACCCTTGTTACAACCAAAGGTATAGGAAGTTTACAGACACTCAAATAACAATATTTTGTAATAATAAGACATTTGATTTTAGAACCAAAAGTTTCTAGGGGTGCTCAGCTTTTTGAGAAACTGAGACATGTAGACCTTTTAGTAGAAAGTAGTCCTTTTCCATTTCTCTTTTCAACATAACACTAATTTATTTCTTTTAAGTAAGTTCCTTGAATTAACAGGAAAAACAGAAAAAAATCAGTAACAAGAAAGACCATTTTGTAAGAATGATAGATGGAATTTAATGGTTTCTGCAAATCTATTCAATATGGCAGGTTTTATAATTTTATACATTTTTATATTTTTCTCTTTAAAGAAAGTTTTCTTGTGTCCTGCCATATGTTAAAGGAACACTCCAACATTTTGTTTGTTTTCGTGTCTTACCTCACTCCCAAGTCCATGACAAGCAGATAGACATCATTCTTTTGACTGTGTCCAGTGACAAGGAAGAGACGGACAAAGATCGCTAACCGCTAGTTAGCTTAGCTCAAACGCAGGGAGTATATGGGTAACGCTTTAGCCTGCCTCTGTCTACAGTCATCAGATAACTCTTGACGATCCTGTGTGCTTGTTGTAACTTTTTATTGACAGCGTGATGTTATGTTATCTAGTTTTAGACTAAGATTATGCATTTTGAAAGAAATACTTAAGGCCCTAAGCTGCAGGGTGCATGTGTCCCAGTAAACAGCTGAGGAAGAAAGCAGAAGAAGAAGAGTAGAAATGTTAACATACATAAAATAATGTTAGCCTTTAGTCAGAACAATCAGGACTTTTGCACAACTTATTTACAGTTTGGTATCTACGAGAGCATAGACTTGTGTTGGCAGAGAACGATAGCTTTAGCAGCTGCTAACACTAGCTTCGTTGCTATGTTGTATTTACGGTACTGTAAACGATCGTTTTCAACAGAACATAACGTTTGACCGAGGACGAGTGTGTGTTTTGTAAGCATACTGAGTTAGTCGACTTTGGGTCTGGGTAGTTATCAGAGCAAAGAATTGTTTGAAATTTGTCAGACAGCTGGAAAAGTTGTTCTGTTATTTAGGGCGCCTGGCTTAAGAGTTCACTAGAATTAGCTGTTTAACATTAAATCAGCAGAAAGCAACTTTGGAGTTACATGGTTAAATTAGGTCTAGTATGAAGTTCGTCTATCATTTGGACATTGTTGTAACTGTTTGTTTTTTTTGCCTCACGTAGATGCATCATTCCATCATTTTGAGTGACACGCAAATAGCAGCAAACCGCCACACGACATGCTGCAAGCTACACCACTGTCCCCTGTGCCTTGGTTTTAATCCTACAACGTTGAATAGGGTCCAGAGTCTCCTGGAAGTCCACTCTAAAAATGCCATTTTGTTTGAAGGTGAGTGTGTATGTGTATAAGATCTTGTAGCACAAAGTGCTTTACATAAGAACAAAGAAACAAAATATAATAAAACAAAAAAAAAACAAGAAAATTGAATACAATGAAAAATACCCCCCACCCATCCTCACAATCCACATACAGCACACACACTCACTTACACACACTCAAAAAACACACAGACAACAGAATTAGGGGACTGAGTATACGCTATCTTGAATTTAAAAAATGATGAAACACAGGAGCTAAGACTACAATGACAACAAAAAATCATGATAAAAATTAGATTAAAAAAAGACTATAGGAAAATAAATAAGTAAATAAAATAAAAATTAAAATATGATAGTAAGATGAAATAGCCAGACATTAATATGTAATAAAATCTACTAAAATTGATTAACAGAGAATAAAATTCAAAACAATAAATCTGAGCTGAAATTGTGGAATAAAAAAATAGGATGGTTAAAATAAATGAATAAATAATGTTAATGATAAATATAATCAGCTAAAAGCTAGACACAAAATGTAGGTCTTGACTTTGCTTTTAAAAATATGAACACTAGGTGCCGCTCTCAGGTCCTCAGGTAGGCTGCCTACCTGAGGACTGTAGGAAAGGGCCATAATAATGGAATGATGCTTCATGATATGTTTTGGTTCTTACTTTGGGAACTATTAAAAGACCACTACTTGAGGGCTCTACAGGGTTCATAGGGTGAAAACAAATTGGATAAATAAGAAGGAGCAAGACCTTTAAGAGATTTATAAACTAATAAAAGAACCTTAAAATCTATTCTGAAAGATACAGGTAGCCAATGCAGTGACTTTAAAATCGGAGTGATGTGAGCTCTCTTTCTGGTCTTCGTCAGCATGAGTGCAGCTGAGTTTTGCAGCAGATGAAGCTGTGATACATTCTTTTTTGAAAGACCAGAAAGAATAGTGTTACAGTGATTGTTCCTACAGGTAATAAAAGCATGAATAAGAGTCTCTGCATTGGCATGAGAGAGAAACTGGTGCACTCTGGACATGTTCTTTAAATGATGAAATGATTTTTTTCTAACTTGTTGACACGGTTTAAAAGAAAGTACTTGGAGTTTGCTCTCCAGTTTCCCTCTCTGAGGACCTGTACCAATAACTTTTTGATCTCCAAAGGGAATGATTTCTTCATTGATAAAAAAACTCAATGGTCTCTTCCTCCGATAACTTTTTGTCCTGGTTGAGCCGAAGAAAGTTTTCTGCCATTCAGGACTTGACATCTAAAATACAGTTAAAAAGGGCATCAGTGTGTCATCAGGAGACATGGTGATGTAAAGCTGTGTGTCATCAGCATAGCTGTGAAAGTTCATGCCATGTCTCCTGATGACATTGCCTAAAGGTAATATATAAATATTAAAATGTGTAGGACCTAAAATTGAACCCTGGGGGACGCCACAGTTAACATTGTAGAGTCCTGACTGGCATTCCTCAATGTTCACATAAAACTTTCTGTCATTGAGATATGATTTAAACCAATTAGAAACAGTGCCGGAGATTTCCAATCAAACCATTGAGTCTATTTAAAAGAATTTGGTGGTCCCCAGTGTCAAATGCTGCACTCAGGTCGAGCAGCACAAGCACAGAGAACATTTTTTGATCCATGTTTGACCTGAGGTCATTGACTATTAAAATTAATGCCGTCTCTGCACTGTGGCTGGTCCTGAAGCCAAACTGATAGATTTCACCAATATTTAAAGTTTTCATAAAATCATTTAATTGGTTAAAAACATGTTTCTCTAAAATGTTACTTAAAAATGGCGGATTGGAAACTGGCCTGTAGTTATCTAAAACAGATGGGTCCAAATTATTTCTCTTCAGAAGGGGTTTGACCATTGCTGTTTTGAAAGCAGTAGGACAAATGCCCATCTGAAGAGAATAATAACAATATTAAGAAGATCTGACTTAAAAATATGTAATTTTTTTTTCAAAGGGATGTGGGGATGGGATCTTAAAGGCATGTTGCTTGGTTTAGTTGGGAGAGCTTTGACAAACATTTCATATAGCAGTAAAGCCTATAGGTGTGTGTGTAGCTACACACTGACACACTACACTATTTATTGATAGACACCATTTTTCTTTTTGTTTGTTTTGTTCTCAGATGAAAAGAGATGCAGATTGGAGAAGAGATGATCAAGGAAGCTGAGAAGCAGTTTCCAAATCTTTCATCTGAGTAATCAGGTCAGCTCAGCGAGGACGAGAGAGAAGAAATCTTGAAGCCATTCAAGTTTGCCTTTCATGTTATGGAAGATGTGGATATTTTGTGAGGAGATTATGGACAACAGAGGATACTTGGCATATTGTGAATGCAGGATGATGGACCAGGCACTCATTTCTTTAAATACACATCCAAAAGCATCATCCAAAATATGGCCCATGAAAACAAAAACACAAATAAAACTGTGCTGCATTAAAAATGTAAATTTATATTAAATATGTATATATTCAATTTGTATATAGATGTTTGTGAAGTGGTGTTCATAGAAATGTTTGTAAAATATATATTTGTCTGTATAATAAACATATGTACACCCGACATAGACTGTATATGTATTACTTTTTTATTAAATTAAATTGTTTTTATTGAGCTATTTTTTTTAAGTCTGATCTCCAAAATTCAAGCAAAAATTGAATGGCAAAAAGAGAAACACTGAATGAGAGTGTACAGAGATTTCTGCCAAGAATGTTACTCAGTTTGAGAGTAAATTAATTTAAACAAGTATAATAGTATAGTACAATTAATGGAGAAGTGCAGACAACCTTTCTGCTCATAATTTACCTTGTACGGAAAACTAAGGAGAACTTTTATTTTTTTAAATTAAATTTTCATTAGAATTTTTTTTTTTTTAAATACTTCTCACACTGAGGGGTTAATCTCAGTGTTTTTACCCGAATCAAGTGTTGGTGTGTGTAAATCAGTATTCATTCAATTATCAATAGATAACACTAAACCAGAAGTGACTTCCTGATTTGTTTTTTTAATTTACTGCTGCATTGTCGGAACAAAAGCATCAGACCAACTGAAATGTATTGCAGCAATTATAAACTGAAAATGGAAAGTGATTTATTTTGAAATTATTCAGCTTACTTCTGGGTTGACAGCAAAGGGAGATGTCTGCAGGGGTAAAGGTCTGCAGAGGTATAGGGCCTGAGAAGGGAGGTAGAGGCCTGCAGAGTTAGGGGCTTGAAGAGGGAGGTGGAGGCCTGCAGAGGTAGGGGCCAAAGAGGGGAGGTGTGGGGCTTGAGAAGGGAGGTCTGCAACCAGGGGCCTGAGAAAGGTGGTGAAGGGGCTTGAGAGAGGTGGCTGCAGCCAGGGGCCTGAGGAAGGGGGCCTGAGGAAGGTGGTGGAGGGGCTTGAGAGAGGTGGTCTGCAGCCAGGGGCCTGAGAAAGGTGGTTGAGGAGCGTGAGAGAGGTGGTCTGCAGCCACAAGGGGCTTGAGAGAGATGGAGGGGCTTGAAAAGGGAAGTCTGCAGCCAGGGGCCTGAGAAAGGTGGTAGAAGGTCTTGAGAGAGGTGATCTGCAGCCAGAGGGGGCTTGAGAGAGATGGTGGAGGGGCTTGAGAGAAGTGGCTGCAGCCAGGGGCCTGAGAAAGGTGGTGGAGGGGCTTGAGAGAGGTGGTCTGCAGCCAGGGGCCTGAGAAAGGTGGTGGAGGGGCTTGAGAGAGGTGGTCTGCAGCCAGGGGCCTGAGAAAGGTGGTGGAGGGGCTTGAGAGAGGTGATCTGCAGCCAGAAGGGGCTTGAGAGAGATGGAGGGGCTTGAAAAGGGAAGTCTGCAGCCAGGGGCCAGGGGCCTGAGAAAGGTGGTAGAGGTTCTTGAGAGAGGTGATCTGCAGCCAGAAGGGGCTTGAGGGAGGTGGAGGGGCTTGAGAGAGGTGGCTGCAGCCAGGGGCCTGAGAAAGGTGGTGGAGGGGCTTGAGAGAGGTGGTGTGCAGCCAGAAGGGGCTTGAGAGAGGTGGAGGGGCTTTAGAGAGGTGGCTGCAGCCAGAAGGGACTTGAGAGAGGGGGCTGCAGCCAGGGGCCTAAGAAAGGTGGTGGAGGGGCTTGAGTAGGCCTGTAGCGACAAGTCAATGACAGCACAGCACTTTACAGAATGGAGACCGAAACTGCAATCTCCTCACAGGGTGCCCAACAAACCCCCACAAAAGCCCCAAAAAAGCAGCTCGCCCTTAATCATCAAAAGTATGGGAGTACTTTAAATTCAGTCCCAAACGAAAAGGTGTTGTTATCTGCAGTCTTTGACAAATTGAGTTGGCATACCACACCAGCATAACAGCGATGCTGGAGCATCTAAAGCGGAGACACTCCCTTGTCTCTCGTGGAGGGGACAATAATAAGTAAGTACTAACTTTGGCTAAATTATTTCACGTCTGTGTAGTGTGTTGTGCAGCTTAAGCTCTGTGTACTTCGGCAGTGTTCGTGCTTGTTTGGTTAGTAGTTAAAGTTAGCTAGCTACTAGCGGCTAGATAGCTGTGTTCTGCAGCCGTAAGCTAGCTGTCATTCTAGCCAACATTAAATGCTAACAAATGTTAACTAATACACAGCTGTCTAGCTGCTAGCTAACATTGTTTGGCTCCGTTAGTTGACATTGGCGAACTAGCGTAGTGAATCATGATACTATAAGCTGGCTAACGTAAATCTAATGTTATGTTTGACTTGTAAACTGCAATAACAAGTTAGCTCTCTGTGCAGTTTGTTCGTGCCGGGTTCGTAGCGGCTAGATAGCTGTGTTCTGCGGCCGTATGCTAGCTAACGTTACCATTCCAGCCAACATTAAATGCTAACAAATGTTAACTATTACACAGCTGTCAAGCCGCTACTAACCCGACACGAACAAACTGCACAGAGAGCTAACTCATGTTGTGATCGTTTACGAGTCAAACTTAACATTAGACTAACGTTTGCCAGCTTATAGTATCATGATTCACTACGCTAGTTCGCCAGTGTCAACTAACGGAGCCTTACCATGTCCAGGCCAGGGCTGCACGTAAGCTGGTGCGCAGTGATCATGAATAAATTAATGCTTTTATAGCACTGGAAACATTAAAATGAGCGCCACATCCCCATATGAGTTGCACTACCAAACATTTTCACTGTTTAGATTACTCTACGAGCTTAAGATGAACATGAAATGCATTGTTGGACTTAACATTACTTCAAAAGTAACCAACGTAAGCCTTCAAGCAAGCTAATCATACCATACCACTGCAGTGAGTTCAAGAGTGAATTTAATATGCCTCACTCTCATAGCTGTTGTTCCAATATGCATTACTATTTTGCTAGGACAAAGCAAAGAACTTTGCCATCCTATCTTGGGAAAGAGGCACCCTGCACTCCACAGAAGGAAGCCTAATTCAGCAAAAGAATCTTGAGAGTAAGTAATTATTTGCTTGCTTTGAGCATCTTTTAGGAGAGAATGGCTGTCCTGATCCCATTTATTGTGCTAGGTCATGGGTGTTTCTTCATTTGGCCTTTTTCTTTTTGTCCTTGTTTGGATTGTGTAATAAATAAGCCTCTTATACTGTAAGCAACACGGCTCTATGAAAGGTGTTGTGTTGTTATTAATAATAATTTTCTTTATCTTACAGGTGATCGTCAAAGACATGAGACCTTTGTCTCTTGTTGAGGGTGAAGCCTTCATAGATATGATTGAATATGCCTGCCCAGGCTACAAATGTCCCTCCAGGTGGTGGTTTACCAAGGAGCTAGAGAAGGAATACCAATGTGTTATATTGTGTTAAACACTCAGGAATTTTTGTATTGTGCATGGCACAGTGTTTGTTTTTGCACTGCATTTTTTATGTTTTGTAATTTTGTACAGGAGAGATTTTTGTTGGACTGTCAGAGTACACAGGCTGGCCTTTTCATTTTGTATCTTCATTTTTTATTTTGCTGTGCAAAACAGTGTTGTTTAATAAACAACACAACAATAAATATTAAGAATTTTTTGGCATTTAATTGAGATACATTATGGTTTTTATTAATTGAACGACAGAAAAATAATCGCTAGAGTAATCGTCAGATTAGTCGACTAATCGATAAAAATAATTGCCCGATTAATCATATTCGAAATAATCGTTTACGCCCATCCCTAGGCTTGAGAGAGGTGTCTGCAGCCAGAAGGGGCTTGAAAGAGGTGGAGGGGCTTGAGAGAGGTGGCTGCAGCCAGGGGCCTGAGGGGAGTGGAGGGCTTTAGAGAGGTGGTGTGCAGCCAGAAGGGGCTTGAGAGAGGTGGAGGGGCTTGAGAGAGGTGGAGGGGCTTGAGAGAGGTGGTCTGCAGCCAGAAGGGGCTTGAGAGAGGTGGCTGCAGCCAGGGGCCTCAGAAAGGTGGTGGAGGGGCTTGAGAGATGTGGTCTGCAGCCAGACTTTCTTGGGCAGCTTAGTTTCGTAAGTCTTACTTTCAAAAATTGCATAAAGTGCTAATCTTAGTCTAAAAAAATTAACAAGCACACAGGACTGTCTAGAGTATTCTGATGACTGTAGGAAAGGGCAGGTTAAAGCGTTACCCATATACTCTCAGCGTTTGAGCTAAGCTAACATGTGGTTGGCTATCTTTGTCCATCTCTTCTTTGTTACTGGACGCACAGTCAAAAGAATGATGTCTATTTGCTTTTCATGGACTCTGGAGTGAAGTAAGACATGAAAACAAAAAAATGTTTAAGTGTTCCTTCAATATAAGTATCAAGAGGTGTTAGAAATTGGTGTTGGGTCTCAGTTATTGGTACAGGTCCACAAAGAGAGAAACTGGAGAACAAATTCCAAGCATTGTCTTTTAATCCATGCAAACAAGTTGGGAATGTAGGTGTTGTGTTTAAACCAGACTTAAACTTCGAGCCACACAAAAGAGATGTTACCAAAAAGGCATTTTGTCAGTTTCTCTCAGAGAAAAGACTCTTATCATGCTTTTATCATTTGGAGAATTGATTACTGCAGTGATCTTCCATCTGGTCTTCCTAAAAAGAACATGTCACAGCTTTAGTGTCTGCAAAACTCAGCTACAATGATGCTAACGAAGACCGGAAAGAGAGCTCCCATCAATTTAAAGTTTCTGCATTGGCTACCTGTTACTCTTAGAATAGTTTTTAAAATTCTTTTTTGGTTTATAAATCCCTTAATGGTCTTGGTCCATCTTATGTATCTGATTTGTTTTTACCATATTAGCCCAGTAGAGCCCTCAAGTCTTTGCGTAAAGGGCTTTAAATGGATCTTTAAATAAGAACATCTTTTCACTGGTGAATCTGTGGAACAGTAGCCTATACCTGAAGACCTGAGAGCAGCGCCTACTGTTTTTATAGACAAAAGCAAACTCAAGATCTACCTTTGTTGTCTGGCTTTTAGCTGATTTTTTTGTTTTATTCTCTTAATCTACTTTATGTTTTTTTCCTCTATTTTAGTTCCAAAGATATTGTTTTGTGTTTTTTTATTTAACCTTTTTATTCTTTTTGTTTACTTTTCGCCCTGTTTTATCACAATTAACTTTTTGCGCTTTATTATCTTTATTATATCTTATTATGTTTCTATCAGCTTAGTCTTAGCTCCAGTGTTTCCTCATTTTTAATTCCATGGTGTTTTCTCAGTCGTCTGGCTGTGTGAAAGGTCCTCACAAGGTGTCCTTGTGTGTGTATGTGTGTATGTTTATTTTTTGTATGCAAAGAGCTTTACAAATAAAGTTTGTTTGATTGTTTATTGATATTTGTTATGCCAGAGGAAAATGTTTAATATTGAAAAAGTCTCCACATTAAAAAGCTCAACTTCGAGGGATCTTAAACGATCTGTGATTCTTAAAAGGAATTGAAACTAGTTTAAAGCAAGTTAAAGATGCCATATATTTTTGCTGAGTTCGTACTCTAGTGGCTTTTAAAAAACCTTGGGAACAAATAATGAATACATTCAGTGAAACAGCCACAGCTCAATCATGATGGGGATGCCAGGCATTTTTAGATGTAATTGTGTGGCGTACATGAGTCAGCATTAAGCTGGCACTCACTGTTAACAATTTACTGCACCTCTTTTCTGCTGGCTCTCACTTTCTGCCCCTCTGCTGGCCCACACTCTCTTCTTCCTCCATGATGCACATATATGAACAGCCTACTTCTTAGTACACACTTACATAAACTCACATTTGTCTTTTTATATGTACAAACTTATATTTAACACATAAACACACAACCTTTTGCCTTTCTGTTTTGCCCCCTGCATCCATAATGGCTCATCTCACTTCAACAGAGAAATGAATAAGCACTCAGTTTCTTCCTCATCCTCGAGGACAAACCTTGTAGCAGCCCAGCTCTGCTGGCACCAGGGAGCCAGGATCTGCTTTGTTGCTTTTCATCCTGTGTTTACCTGGTATTTGTTCACATTATTCTCACTACAGACTGAGGGGACACATGCTGATATTTCAGGATCCAGCTCAAACTGCGTTTCTGTGAAATTTAAAATGGTTTGTATTTTCCATGTCTTGACACAATCTGAGCCTCAGTGGGGTTTGATAGAATAACAGCAGTGTCTCCCCAAAGGTGTTTACTTTTGTCTCAAAGCAGTGAGGTTTAACCACAGTATTAAACCACAAATAAAACCATTTAGTTTTACTAAAAGAATTTAGCATTCATGAGCGAGTACATAAACAATGCTCCACCATTAATCTCTGTGTTTTTTATTGTAAGGACTGTTTCTGCATACTTTATTTTCTTGTAGAGGCTTCAGAGGGAACATTTTATTCATTGTCCTAGTCTGCTCTCTTGATATGGTATAACGAGAAACAAATCGATCCTTGCTCAGCATCAAAGCAAACAGTTAAAGAATAATTGAATGAGTGCCCCTCAGACTGAGACAAATGACTCTCATCTATGAATGATTGGACTCGTTGCTGCCTCGCCCTTCACTACCTTATATTTCTCCCTCCCTCTTTCCTTATTATTGCCTCCCTCACACCAAATTGAAATTCAAATGAGCCTCAGTCGCTAGACAACAAACAGTACGTGCCTACCAAATCATATTGTTGACACTTTTGATGCACACATAATAAGTACTACGGTGAGATTAATTAGAAGTTTAAAAATCACATATCCGGCACTGAAGGTTGTTGTTTGAACATCCAGGTTTATTTCTGCTAATTTATCTCAGTTTCCCTTTTTGATATCACAGCTGATGTTGGCAAAAATTGTTTCGGGTGGAGAAGTGAGTGTATAGTAATTCAAACCTGACAGGGCCCAATTATGAATAAAGATGTCTGTTTTTATTTTCAACAAAATTGTTTGAAAACTGGATAAGAAGTCTTGACTTCACTTTGTTTGCAATATTTTCCCTGCAGAGAATTCTACCTTCCACCCAGAGAGATATAATGCCTGTATTCAGCGTTTTCAATGTATGTTTGGGTTTTATGACTGAAACTAGAGGTGCTCTGAGAGCACAAACCTCAGCCAAGACATATTCAACATTGTCTTGCAACATCAGCGAATTATTGTCAAAAATGAGGAAACTGCCTTACCTGGCACTGTTTACAAATACTTGAAAAATTCCTGGATCCTCATCCAGATTGGGATCACCGCCAAAATGTGATCACCTCTTCCTTGTACCATGGCCAACATTCTCTGAAAATGGCATCAAAATCTGTTGAGAACTTGCTGAGTTATTAGTGAAAATGTGAAAAACAGCCCTACCTCACAATGTTAACAAATGCTTTACAAATCCTGGATCTGCATCCAGATTAGGATCTTGTGCCTAATCAAAATTGTATCACTTATTTTTTGTGCCATGACCAACATTTCCTGAAAATTTCATCAAATTTTATAGGAGGTTCCACTGACATCATGTCTTAAAGAACCAATATTATGCCTTTTAATGTGTTTTATATGTCTTTTCTGCATGATGTTACTTTTCATTGTTACGCTGATGATACTCAGCTGTATGTATCAATGAAGCCAGGTGAGACAAATCAGTTATCTAAACTAGACGCGTGTCTAAAGGACATTAGGACCTGGATGGCCAAAAATTTTCTTCTCCTTAACTCAGACAAGACAGAGATCATTGTGCTGGGCCCTCGACACCTTAGAGAAACCTTTTCTAATGATTTAACTGCCATAGATGGCATTAGCCTGATGCCAAGCACAACTGTTAGAAATCTTGGGGTTCTATTCGATCAGGATTTATCCTTTAACTCTCACATAAAGCAGATTTCAAGAACAGCCTTTTTTCATCTTCGTAACATCGCTAAAATTAGGCCTATCCTGTCCCAGAACGATGCCGAAAAGCTAGTCCATGCTTTCGTTACCTCTAGACTGGACTATTGTAATTCTCTTCTTTCAGGCTGTCCCAGTAAGTCAATTAAGATGCTTCAGCTGGTTCAAAATGCTGCAGCACGTGTACTGACTAGAACTAGGAGAAGAGACCACATTACTCCTGTATTAGCCTCTCTGCATTGGCTTCCCATTAAATGTAGAATAGAATTCAAGATTCTTCTTCTCACCTACAAAGCTCTCAGTGGACGGGCACCAATTTATCTCAAAGAGCTTGTAGTGCCATACAACCCCTCTAGAACATTACGCTCCCAAAACGCTGGCCTGCTCGTGGTGCCATCAGTCTCTAGAAGTAGTATGGGAGGTAGAGCCTTCAGTTATCAGGCTCCTCTTCTCTGGAATCATTTACCGACCACGGTTCGGGAGGCAGACACCCTCTCTACCTTTAAGGCTAGACTTAAAACATTCCTCTTTGATAAAGCTTTCAGTTAGGGACCAGCTCACAGTCCATAGTTTAGACACATAGTTAAGATGCAATAGGCTTAGACTGCCGGGGGGATCTGGCACACTGGGCTCTATCCCTCTCTCTCTCACACTCTCTTTCCATATGTGCCTCTGCCCCTTTCTGTTTGCTCCTGTACTCGTCTCTGGCTCTTGTCTTTTAGGTGGCCTGGGATCCTCGGTGGAGACTGCCTGCTGCTGGGGAGTCACGAAGCCTCAATAACTACAATTACAGACATAACACATATTTGGCCATCTCATTCCAGTTCATAATTATAGCTGTTAATGTAGATATTAGCATGATCTTTCTATCCATGGTTGATACATCTATAGTAACTATCTCTAGCACCACATGGACATGAGATCCCTCTTGAAAATGAGGTGTCACATCTCAAGAGGTCTACTATTAATACATTTAACGGAGACAAATATGGTAGGGATGCACTTGTGGTCTGGGCACCCATGAGTTCGTCACTACCATAAATTCTTATTTTCAGTAAGACTTTTATTGATTATACTTCTATAAAATTATCACCACAACCACACAGACATGAGGACCCTCCTGAAAACAAGATGTAGCATCTCAAGAGGCTAACCTCTAATATATTTGTTTGCAGCAGAAACAAATTTGACGACGACAGGTCTATGATTGATCCATTGATCTGTCACTAGCTTTAGTTCTTACTTTAGTCCACTTGTCTCCACTTACCTCCCTCCCTTTGCCCACACACCCAACACAGCATCGTGTGGATTTGCTGTTCATCATGAGACTGGGGTCCACATTCAAGATTTCCTGCTGCTTAACAGAAGATTTTTTCTTGCCGCCATGATGGAGGGATTCATGATTGGCTATATAGATTCATGTTGGGTGTTGGATGTATATATTTGTATATATATGTATATGTGTATTTTATATATGTATATATGTATCTATGCATATATGTGTATCCATAATATGAAGAGCTTTGTGCTCTACTGTAAAGTGTCTTGAGATCACACTTGTTATGAATTGGTGCTATACAAATAAAGATTGATTGATTGATTGATTGATGATATACATATATCCACCAGACAAAAACTCTGCAGTATCTGGAATCCTTTTACTCCTCTTCTTCACAGCACCAGTACAATCTGAAGAGGCTTGTTCCCCCGGCCCTCTGAATAGACCTACCAGTGTTGCAATCTACTACTGGTTCATCAGCAGTGTAAGCCCATTGGCTTAGGGTAACAAGTCTAGTGCAAAGTATAGACCACAGAAAGAATTCAGAGCCACTGAAAATGTGGCACTGAGTAATGCAAACTTACCACCCAACACAAAGCAGACTAGTCGACCAATCAGAGCAGACTTGGCCCATGGAGGGAGTGGGGCCTAAAGTGACAGGATCTTTCAACTGAACATCTTAAGAACATGATTCAAGACTCAGTATGTGAAAACTAGAAGTTTTTTTTTTTTTTTCATTATCAACATACTCAAGCAGTCATTAAAATAAAATATATGAACGTGAGTTATGGCAAAAATATGGGCTCTTTAATACATTCATGTTGAATCTGCAAGGTGGCTATGTTGGTGTCAGTTCATATTGTGGTAGAGCGCTGAGAATGTATGAGAGAGCACAACAGTGTACACATGACAAAAATCCAATGCAGACATACAGACAGTGCTGTGCTTCCTCTCTGGCTCACTGTGCTCCCCCCTCTCAACTCCATTACGCTTTTGCTACCAGGATCAATAGAGGACCGCTTTTGATTAATAGGAATATCACTTCAGTAACTCACTGTAATAATCTTTGAGCAAATAATACAAGATCATTGGCTGTCAGATGGTCGGCTGGGACCCAAATATAGTTTAGTGGAGTTTATAATTTTGAACATTACATATCTTGTCTTTGTAGTGTATTCAGTTGAATATAGGTCAAAAAGGATTTGCAAATCATTGTATTCTGTGTTTTTATTATATTTTACACATAAACATCCCAACTTTAATGAACTCAGATATTGTAGAATGCTTTGTATACACTTCCTCCCAGCACTTCTGTATCAAAATGTTTTATTATTTTGGTCCTCTGTCGTTGTTCAGTCCTGTTTTGTTCCATCCAAAGTCACTGCATTGTTTTTCATTGAATACATTTATATTACCATTATTCTGTTGGGTTGCAGATTCTCATCACCTAAATTTTCACCATAGTTCAAAGCCTCTGCACCTGTGATAACCGGGGCTGTGTGTTTGTCTCTCTGTCTGTCTGTCTGGGCCATGTTTGAGAACGCCAAATATCAAAAATGCTTTGAGGGCTTTTCTTTTAATTTTGCAATAATCAAATATGAGCAATATTGAAAAGAAATTATAATGCAATATTATTTCCCTCCTGCAAGTTTAATATAGATATTTTTTAACAAATAACTTGAGACAATGTAATGTGGAACACGTTCTCTTTTTTATTTTTTACATTCTTGTCTTTTGTCTTGTGCTTCCTGTTTTATTTTGAAATCACTAACCCTTGTCTCCCCTCCGTCTTGTTACACCTGCATGCTGAGTGTTCCTCTACACCTGTTTCTAATCACTCCTCATCACCATCACCTCTTGTATTTAATCTCGTGTTTCCCTCTGTCCTGAGCCTGATCGTTGTACTCACTGTCTTAGGTCTAGCACTTATCTCTTGCTGTGCGTGACCTTGTCTGTTTGTTCCGACCTAGTTTTTTGCCTCAAATCTTTTGGATTTTCTGCATGGTTACTCTGTCTTTTTGTGTACAGACTCCTGCCTGCTTCTTGTTCCTGACTTTTTGCCTCACATTTTTTTTATGGACACTGTTGCTCCGCTGACTGATCTCCCATGGACCAAACCTAGCTTGTTAAATAAACCTTAATGCCTTTTTTGATTGCTGGTTTTGGTGCCGTGCATTTGTGTCCTGTTGTCCGTGCCTGAGCCTTTACAAATCAACTCATTGTCTTTTAATTTAACTTCATTAAAACTTCTGTTTAACAGTTTTACTTTGATTACTTGCAGTGACTCACACTGTATTGTAGACACAACATGCTGGGGAATTGGGGAATTGACTGTTTCTTCCTTGTGCTGTATTTGGTCTGTGTCATTAACCATATCAAATGATCATTAAAGCTACATTGCCAGCCTGTTTGGTCTTCTACATCTACAATTGACCCTTTGGTATGCCCTGCCCCCCTCGGTTACTGTTGCTACACCTGTCAGGCTTTCCCTCCTAGAACGAGAAATATGGAGTTTTTAGCGATACCAACGAGTGATATTCCTGAGAAAATATCTGCAAATTTTTGGACAAATTCTTCAGAGATCTCAGAAAGAAGCAGACAGAAAGGTCTCTAGCATGCTTTTGAGAGATACATTCTCCAAATCAAATGTTGGTGGAGTTCAAATGAGGAGGACATTAAAATAGAGGGGAAAGCGCACAGGTCACAGTCAAGCACCCTATGTTTTTACACTTCATGTTCAAAACAATCCCATACAAGAGAAACAGTGGTCTTGTACAGCAGGATAAGTCGATATTGTTTAAATTGAAATTAATGTTAAGTTAGCTTTCATTTTTGTTGTGTTTGCCCATTTCTAGGGCATCCGTTCACAAAATGCTAAAAGATATCAGTATATCAGAACTTGTCTCTATCTGTTACTAGTATTTCTTTTGCTCAAATATTACCCAGTGGCTCAAGGTTCAACAGAAGTACATAGGTGTTCTTGTGCTTTATCCAAACCCGACATCTTTCTTATTCGTCTTGGGCTTGGGAAAGGCAAAAGAATCAACATCACCCTCCAAACTTCTTGGATATCGATTGTCATACTAGTCCCGTATGCACACCGCTTCAAGGCATATTGTTTTCTGCCAAAAGCTTGACAGGCCTCTCGAGCATAGTTACAGTTGCTAACGTAGGATTGGACAGTAGCCGTTTGTGGGAGGGGCTTAGTGAAGGTTCAATTGAGGAGTATTTGGGTCATTCCATGGAAATAGCACAATTTGAGCCACTCTCACCTCTTAAGATGTATTTCATCTATAAAGTCACCAGAATTTATATTTAAACAGCTTTCCATATACATTGAAATGTCTTATTTTAAGCAGCACTATGTAGTTTTTCCACCTGAATATAATATTTCTAGAGTCATTGTGATGGTACATCGCCTTACAACAGGTTGAATGACACCTCTGTCATGGTCTGAGGGGGTCTGTATTGCCTCACTGGCACTATGTAACTTCGAGGTGGATGGTAGGAACACTTCCAACCCGAAAAACTGCAAATTTTTACTGCTTTGACTGCTTTACGGCATACGTTACTTCCCCCTCCTTCCTGATTCGTTTAAAAGACGGAAGTTGAGGCAAAAGCTAAATGGTGGTCCGACCGATGCTGATTTGGCCCTGTTATTGTTGGACTTGTAAGTACATGTTGCTAACAACTGACAGCTGATGCTTGAATAGTGATTTTCCAAAAAGAAACATGACCAGAGACCTTATCAGAGACCTTATCAGTCCACATGGTTTATTTGTCTCTAGGGACATCCTGTCGGCTTGCTTCTCCTCCCTCTGTATGTCAACAAATGCACGCTGGTGTGAGGCGCGCTGTTTTACGACAGTGCAGTTACACTCAATGTCTATAGAGGCCACTAGAGACCTGAAAGCTGGAATCTTACATGGTAGGGCTTTAATACTGTGTAAAAAATGAACAAAATGTTATCTTTTTATGAGAAATAATATAGTTTTCTTCAGTTGACACTACCTATTTTGTCATGTCCCTGATGGCCTCGATGAAAGTATACCTTGAAAATACCAGATACAACTATTAATTCAATAAATTTTGATATCAACCTAACCATCTATTTGTGGTCTTTTGCTGGTGATGTTTCTTTTTCAAAATTAACTGCTAATTATTCATTAAAATCACATTATTTTATTCTGTCCCTGGGTAACCCCTCAATCCCATTACACAAATGATTCCACCCCCCTAAATTCAATGGTATGATCAACAATAACATGTACATCAGGAAGTGACATCGCTGAAGTCTTTTGAACAACAGGACAGCATTTATCTTGTGATATTGCGGTCTCAAACTCAATGACACAACACCGTCGCATGAAAAAAGAGAAAAATATAACTTATGAAAAAGGTTATTTCAATAATGTATGCTAATTCTGGATCTCATGCATGTCATATGCTCTCTCCCTGGTGTTCACTTCATTAAGCAGTGGCATTTTGTGCAAAAATCACAACCTCGTCACACTCAACCCCGTTACGTGTTTGATTGTAATGGGGTTTGTGAGATTGTGATGGGGTTGTGATTTTAATACTTTGGTTGTTAATTTATCCAATGTTTTAAATTAATTGTTATTTCAATCAACATTCTTATACCACATGCATGCTGATAGCGTCACAGGTGTTTTCAAACTTGTAATCAGTCAGTCCGTCTATTTAAAGGGGGCAAAGTAGTCACTGTGCTGTTTGGTATTGTGGTGTGTCCCACACTGAACATGGACCAAAGAAAGCTAAGGAGAGATTTGTCTCAGGAGATTAGAAAGAAAATTATAGACGAGCATGTTAAAGTAGAGTAGGTAAAGGCTGTAAGACCATCTCCAAGCAGCTTGATGTTCCTGTGACTACAGTTGTACATATTATTCAAAAGTTTAAGGTCCACGGGACTGTAGCCAACCTCCCTGGACGTGGCCACAAGAGGAAAATGACAAATTGAAGAGACGGATAATACAAATGGTAACCAAAGAGCCCAGAACAACTTCCAAAGAGATTAGAGATGAACTCCAAGGTCGAGGTACATCAGTATCAGATTGCATCATCACAGTTTGAGCCGTTAAGTGGACTTAATGGAAGATGACCAAGGAGGACATCACTGTTGAAAGCAAATCACAAAAAAGCGAGCCTGGAATTTGCCAAAATGCATATTAACAAGCCACAAAGCTTCAGGGAGAATGCCCTTTGGACAGATGAGACAAAACTGGAGCTTTTTAGCAGGTCACATCGGCTCTATGTTCACAGACGCAAAAATGAAGCATGTAAAGTAAAGAACACTGTGCCTACTGTGAAACATGGAGGAGGCTCAGTTATGTTCTGGGGCTGCTTTGCTGCATCCGGCACATGGTGTCTTGAATCTGTGCAGGGCATTGTCAAGGCATTCTGGAGGAAAATGTGCTGCCCAGTGTCAGAAAGCTTGGTCTCAGTCACAGGTCATGGGTCCTCCAACAGGATATTGACCCAAAACACACAGCTAAAAACACCCAAGAATGGCTCAGAACAAAACACTGGACTATTCTGAAGTGGCCTTCTATGAGCCCTGATCTAAATTCTATTGAACATTTTCATAAGTAGCTGAAACATGCAGTCTGGAGAAGGCACCCTTCAAACCTGAGACAGCTGGAGCAGTTTGTGCACAAGGAATAGGCCAAAATACCTGTCGACAGCAGAGGTCTCATTGAGAGTTACAGAAATCACCTGATTCCAGTGACTGCCTCAAAAGGTTGTACAACAAAATATGAAGTTAGGGGTCCCATAATTTTTGTCCAGGCCAGTTTCATTATTTTGTTTTTTAAAAAGATTCTGTTGAACCACAATTCAAAAGCAATGTCTAATTTTCATTAGTTAATTTTCAGTTATTTTTCATTTATTACTGCTTTTGTCAGTTTCAAGTTATTTCGTAACCCATGTGGGTTTTTCTTTCTTTAATGGAAGGGTACCAACAATTTTGTCCATCTGTGTATGTAAAGCTGTAGTTGTCCCTTCGACCCTGTTACCATCTTCAACCCCGTTATCCTAGTCTCAACCTTGTCACACCTACATTTTCATACATTATTTTTAAAAAATGTTTGAAAAAAATAATTTAATGTTTGTTGACTTCTGTCTAAAATGTTGAAAGCTATCAGAAGATCATTGATTTTAATGACAATTCTTCAGTAAAACTACATTTTTTCTGAAAAATCACAAGAGTGCTTTTACACATAGTATATTTAAGGCTTTAGTACAGCAAAAATGTGTCATTTTTGTATTTAAAATTATTGAATTAGTGTAGGGGACACCTGACTGATATGAAAATATTGTTTTCTTTAGAAGTATATTTTGTGATCATCTTCAGAGAGCTTACGTTGTGTCTATAACGGGGTTGAAGAAAAACAGTGACCACATTGTGAAATAATGACCAATAATAATGGAAAACGAATGCCTGAGATGGGAAAAAATGTTTTTCTGATCCTGTAAATTTTGGGCTATTGAGTGTACCTGAATATAAGCCGCACCCACTAAATTAAAGAAGAACTCTACACATATAGGCACACAACTCCACACATATTTCTCTATATCTTCTCAATAGGCCGCGGGTGAGCGCAGCAGAGCTGGAGTGACGGGGAGCGCCGTTGGAAGGACTTTGGCCAGAGCGTGGAGCGTGTTTTTCTAAAAAGCTGGAGCGTCACCTTATCTTTTGCTCCTTCCAGCTCCACTTTCGCTCCGGTACCGCTCACACCATGTGTCTGAAGCTAGTGGAAGTTTTAGTGGAAGGTGGAAGGATATTTAGGGCTGGGGCGCTACTCTGAGGACAAGCGGGCTCAAGGATCAGTTCTGTGCGCGAGGAGCTGGAAATTTCATCGCTCCACTCCGCTCACATGCTCTGGCACCCTCCATGTTGTAATATGAGATATTTACACACCTATGTTACACAGACAGATTTTTTAACCCTAAATTAAATTTGGTGTGACAAGGCTAGATGTAATGTAAAAACACTTTAAATTAGCCGCATCACAAGGTTCAAAGCGTGGGAAAAAAGTAGTGCCTTATAGTCCGGAAATTACGGTAGTTAAATATGTCCTTAATGCTGTGGGATATACATTCAAATAATACATTTCGGTCAAAAATGTGAAAATGCTGATGTCCAATTTGAGCTATTCTCATGGAAATGACTCATTAACTGGAGAGGATCCTCTTGTTTCTAAATTTTTAACTGTGCTTGTGCTTTTGGTGTTGTGCTGGTATTTTGGCTGAAAAAGAGACCAGGTGAAGCCGTGACAGTAAGTGTTAATGGTTGTTGCAGTTCATATAGACTAAAAGCAACCCAGTGTAGGTCTCCTCAGTGTTTCCCACAGATTATTAGAAGTGGTGTCCCACTATTCTAAAGCCACCCCAGTTACTCTATAAGAAAGACACTAATTACATTATGGTTTTATTTTGTTTTGCATGGGCATCTTTAGTTACTTTCCCTTTCCCTGCACAGTGTCTCTGTACTGCTTGTGTTTTTATCTTGTACACAATCATACTGACTAACACAATATAACAACTTGCATACATTCTAGATGGTATAATGCTGAGAGTACAAGCTCAAAGTCTTTGTGACCCCATTTTTTTTTTCTTTTGAAAAACATACATATGCTTCTTTAAAGGAAAAAAAAGATCTGACACCTATGTACTGGGCGTATGTATGGTGCTTTGGTGGCTAAGTCTGGAAGTACGCTTTACAACAGTCAGAAGATTGTGAATTGGAGCCTAGCTCCAGCTGTCACATGACAATGTGTCCTTGGGCAAGACATTTAACTCCAAGTTCATCAGTGGAGTGCAAATGAGTATGAAAGTGCAAGGATGTGTTAATAAATGCTGGTGAACAACTTACATAGAAACTAAAGCCATCAATGGATGAGTGTGATAGTGAATGGATTTGAACGGGTAGATGTGACATACAGTGTAAAAGCACTTTGGGTCAGAAAGACTAGAAAAGTTCTGTAAGCTCAAGTCCATCACCCATTTACCTTAAATGTCTAGCAAACACACACCTCACAGAGTTGTAATATAACTCCCAAATGGTAGCTCCTATTAATGATATTCCCTTAAAACAAGACATGAAGTCATGACTCTTCTTTCTATGTATTTCTCACATAGTTTTTACTTTGCACTTGGAGTAAAAGGGTGCCTTTTGTTGTTATCCATATTAAGTTGGGTTAAGTGGTCAAAATGAATAATACATTGAATAAGGTCAACCTGAACAAGGCATTCAAATTATTTTTAATTGCTTCAAGAATCAAACAGAATAAATCAAAGTTTCTCTTCATCTTTTTATGTCTGCATTCAGTTCAAATCACCTGTTTTAGTGGATTGCATTATTTAATTAAGTCTGTGGAGTCCTGGGAGGCACAGATGCACATATCACTTCTTAAAGTAGCACCTGGTTGACTTTATCCTCTTTTACTTTGGTCTATGATCTATTTGCATGTGTGCACTCCTGCATATTTATATAATGCTACATTATATGTAGAGAAAGTGGGACAAACCCTATTTAAAGAGGCCATGTTAATTAAAGCTCAGTCTATAATTAGAGATGGGAGATTGCAGTGGGGCACTCACATAGTATCTGCATGATAGTGGGCTTGGATTTTAAGTGAGTGGTGGGCAGCAGCTTTTCGCACTTAGTAGGAAAGAGTATCTAAATGATTACTTCTAAAATCAGATGAATAGGCTCATATTTAACAAGTCCTCTAGCGAATCCACAGCTTTGATTCAAAAGAGTTGTAAAGAAATAATTCACATCTACACCCACATTGTTGGTCCGGTCCATATGCCGTCCAGTTTTCCAGAATTATCTAAATAGGTTTTAAATTGTTGCAGCATGCAATTTGTTAGAAACACTCCAAAGTTAATGATGAAGGATGATATTTAGAGATCTGAAACAAGATTGTTTTTTCACCTCATTGTTCTTTGTTAGATTTTTCAAGATGCTCTTTGTTTTCAGCAGTGCCTGTCCCAATAATGTCACCTCATTTTAAATGTGTGGGAGCTATTGTGATTAAATGGCTTGTTTCACTTTATGAAATGGCAGACCTCCTCCATCTGGAACAAAGATCAGGATGTAGAATGACCTCAATCTCTCACTCATCATGAGAGCTCCTCATTCGCATTTTACTTTACACATCACTCAGTCGGATGCTTGTATTTTCTGTCCCATATGGACGTGAGTGTACATTCCTGCAAATGCATAAAGGGCAGATCTGAAAATTTCATCATTATCATGTCACTTATGGTTTCTTAACATGCATTTACATGATCGAGCAGTCTCAAGATGCTCCAACATGTCTGCAAAATTACATCAAATGAAACCTAATGCAATTTATCTCCTAATGACAGCAGCATTTCAATTAAACATCACATGTGCAGACTGCCGGTGTCACGCCAGCAGCTGGAAACCCTATTTCATGCATGGATGTGCATATGGAATACTCATGCACAGTACTCTGCTCTGCCTCCTGCTGTGGATGCTGTCAGTGGCTGTCAGGTGCTGTGTTTTGGTGCAGTGGAGGGTTGTAAAAGAGTTGGAAACCTGCTGAGTATGTGTATGAGCGCTCTTATACTTGCTGTCTTTCTCTTCTTTTTTTTTTTACAAACCTCAGAATGGCAGGTCCTCTGTTAGACTCCTTGCTTCTCTCGAGCTTCTGTGCCCCCCCCCCCCCCCCCCCCCCCCCCCCCCCGTCTCTTTCCTCTTACCTCCTGTTTGGGCTTGAAAGAGGATTTCTTTCTCTATTTCCCATTTATGCCTTTTTCTTCTCTTTCTGTCAGGCAAAGATGCAAGTTCAGCCTCAAAGCGTTGACCCACAGAAGAGTTGCTGCATTTCTGACAACATTATAAAGCAAATAAGGCAGTCAGTCAGAGAGCTGGCCAAGCTGGGGTGAAGTAAGGTGCTAGGAGTCACAAATATGGGAAGATATGACAGTTAGAGCAGGAAAGGAGGGGGTAGGGGTGAAAGATAGGCAGGCAGATATGAAAAAAAAAACCTTGTACAGCATGTTTGCCTTTACAAGGCTGTTGAGTTGTTGCTGTTGAAGTCTGCTTAGAAAGCTCCAGAGATTCTCTTCAGAGTGACACTGTAAGAGATGTTCACTGTCTCACATCTTCCCCATCTCTCTGTTTTTTATTTCCTCCTGCAAGAACTAGGAACACTCTGTGCTGAATAATCATGATTGTTTGGAGTTTTGCAGACATCTGAGTTCTGGATTTTTTTGGTGTGGGAATGGACTGTAGGCTGGTGGGAAATGGGACAATTGGTTGACACTGACCCTGCTCCTGTCAGCATCATCTCTACCATAAAAAAATTCTTGCTTCATGGAAACTTCTGTTCACGGACCCCTGTTGCTAGTGTTATCTGTTATAAAAAGAGGACACAGGATGTAAAACCACTGATGGACTTTATATGACTCTTTAGGGCTGAATCATATGGACCAAAAATCACACTTTGATAGCTTTAGCAAGATTGCAACAAAAATTCAAATGGCTGTCACAAGACCTAGATTAAAACCTTGATATTATGCCAGTGAAAATCAAACGTAGACGGTGAACTTCACCAAATGGCGAACTCTGGTCCAAGACCAGATGGCATTGCTTTCTCATCCATACTCAGGCTGGTTTTATAAATGTTGATAAAAATAGCACTGCTTGCAGTGCCATGTAACTCCAAGTAACATAGCGTCTCACTTTCTGGATGATCACTGACCAATGAATTTGTCTAAAAGCGTGAAATATGGCGCTTCTCAGCTAATCACTTGGACCAGCCAGTGTGAGCAAACAAGGAGGATGTGATTGGAGAGAGAAAACACAGAGGAAGAAACAAAGAGAGGTTGGTGAAAACAGACAAGCTGAGTATTTATATAAGAAAAGAAGACAGCAAAAACAATTTTTTATCTGAAGACAGACTTTTATGTGTTAAATTGTATGATAGCTTGATCCAAAGGTGGCATGTGGCAGGCCAGTCTATTAAGTGGCACCTGCTGCTCCTTTGGTAGCATGTCACTTATTCTTAACCTTGCAGTGCAGATGAATCAACCTGATTCAATCAGATCCATCTTGTCAAGCTCCAATATACAACGATCGTGAGCCGCCCAAAGCAGCACAACCCAGTCAGTGCCCTTTAGAGCAGGAAGAGGTGGGAGCTCCAATTGAGACGGCAGTGGGAAGTATATAAGCATAAATGCTAAGGTTTTCAGTAGCAGTTCAATCAGATCTGGACCACATTTCTTTTTTAAATAAAAACCAAATAACAACACTACAAACATTTCTACAGAAATGATATCTTTGCTCCACTTCCAACATGTTCTGCCAACAGTTTGTTTGAAGAAATGGCTTACATTCTGTCCTTACATGGCAGCTGTAACAGCTGCCTACTACATTGTCTGGTCTGTAATGAATGTGAGTTATGGAACAATCATCCAGTCACCTGCTTGATATACTTCTCAAAGGTTCTACCATTTCCTTTTTAATAGGCTCTTTCTCAAATGGACTTGTGAAATACAGTCCCCTCCAAAAGTATTGGAACGCAAGGCCAATTCCTTTGTTTTTGTGGTTCACTGAAGACATTTGGGTTTAAGATCAAAAGATGAATATGAGACAAGAGTTCAGAATTTCAGCTTTGATTTCCTGGTATTTACATCTAGATGTGTTAAACAACTCAGGACATATCACCCTTTGTTTGAACCCACACATTTTTCAAGCGAGCACAACTATTGGAACATGTGACTGACGGATGTTTCTCATTGCCCAGGTGTTGCCTTTTAGTAGATTTTTCATATATTGAATAGCTCTTCATGACTAGTCTAGGTTTTAGCCTTGGGTTTAACCTATAAAGGCTACATTTCTTGTTAAAGAGGATAAATCAACATGAAGACCAGAGAGCTGTCTATGGTAGAAAAGCAAGCCATTATAAACATCAGTAAGTGACATCACCAACAACCTCCACAGTGCAGGGGTGCAGGTATCACAATTCACTGTTCAAAGAAGACTCCGACAGCAGAAATATAGAGGCCATATCACAAGATGCAAACCACTCATCAGCAGCAAGAATCAGAAGGGCAGATTGGAATTTGCAAAGAAGTACAGAGATGAGCCACAAAAGTTCTGGAACACAATCTTATGGACTGGCAAAACCAAGATTAATTTCTACCAAAGTGATGGAAAGGCCAAAGTGTGGAGAAAGAAAGGAACTACTTATAACTCAAAGCATACAAGCTCATTGATGAAACATGGTGGAGGTAATCTCATGGCTTGGTCTTGCATGGCTGCTTCTGGAACAGGTTCACTCATATTTATTGATGGTGTAACTGATGAAGGTAGCAGCACAATGAATTCAGAAGTGTACAGAAACATTTTGTCTGCCAATTTACGGAGAAATGCATCCAAACTAATCGTGAGGAGGTTTATCATGCAGCAGGACAATGACCCAAAGCGCACTGCCAACAAAACAAAGGACTTCATCAGGGGAAAAATTGTAAGGTTTTAGACTGGCCAAGTCAGTCACCTGACCTTTACCTGATAGAGCATCAATTTACCTCCTGAAGAGGAGACTGAAGGCAGAACACCCCCCAAAACAAACAACAACTGAAAGAGGCTGCAGTAAAAACCTGGAATAGCATCACAAATGAAGAATGCAATAGTTTTGTGATGTTGATAGGTCGCAGGCTTTAGGCAGTTATTGAAAGAAAGGGTTATGCCACCAAATATTAAATGATTTATACTTTGAGATTATGTGTTTTGTTAGTTTTGCTCATCTAAAAATGTTGTGGTCTAAAACAAAAGGTGGTATGTCCTGAGTTGTTTAACACATCTAGATGTAAATACCAGGAAATCAAAGCTGAAATTCTGAGCTCTTGTCTCATATTTATCTTTTCATCTTAAACCCAAATGTCTTCAGTGAATAACAAAACAAAAGAATTGGACTTGCTGTTCCAACACTTTTGGAGGGGACTGTATATTGAATGGCTTATCTGGTGTGTCAGGTGAGCCTCTTCTAGTGGAATTTTCTACCTTGTCTAGTGGCATGCCACCTGAGAACATGACATAGCAGTACGTAATGGTAGATGAAGGAAATTATGTGCATGTTTATGCATAATAATTTCAATATGCCACATTAAAAAAATCCTTTTGTGTACTTGATTCTTTATTGACAGTCTGAGTGCAACTGAGTGAAATCTAAGAACTGCCTTGCATTTTAAATGTACAATAAAAGTTTTTTGTCCCATGGTCCATGTGATTTCATAGACATATCATTGCAATAATCCAAACTGGATCATTGCAAAACCCCAGCTAACACAGTTAGTAGGGATGTCCTGATCCGATATTGATATCAGATATCGGTCCAGTATCAACAAAAAACACAAATTTCGGATTATATCGGCCTGCATCTAAAATCTCCGATATAAGCAGTCCATTCTAATTGATTTTTTATTTATTCAATTCAGTTGTAGAATATGCTTATGTTTAGGTTAAACACAGTGGTATTTTGCAATTTTAAAATATATGTTTTTGTTTTATTGGATTTATCGAGGTTACTTTTCAGGGTCTTCTAATTTATTTATTTATTTATTTATTTTATTTTAATTGTAGTATATTCTTTTGATTAAGGTTAAAATTTATTTAACAAATGGGTCAGTTTTTCTCATACCTACTATTGCTGACTACTGTTCTCTGTTTGAGTATTCTCACTTGATTAAGCCTTTTCTTACAGTCCATATTACAAAATAAGTAATAAAAGTATGTATGATTCCTGCTGATATCGTATTGGATCAATATCGGTATCGGCCAATACTCAAGGCTGCAATATCGGTATCGTATCGGAGGTGATAAAGTTGTATCGGGACACCCCTAACAGTTAGCCACATAGCAAAAGTCAGATTAGCGATAGCAGAAGCAGCTATCCTTTGTGAAATCATGGAAACTTTGGCCTGGACGACATTTTTGGTGATCATGCCTTCTCTGTTTGGGTCCCTAAATTATGGAATGAGTAACTTGCTAGAAATCAGAATGTCCCCCACCTTACCTACTTATGATTCTTGTCTTAAGACATACTTTACTTGTTTGATTTTAACTCAGCATAAGAGCCGTGTGGACTATGTTTGTATGTGTTCTTATTCTCTTGAGTTGAGTTTTATTTAAAAGGTCTCATGTCTGGCAAAATCAATTTTCTTTCTCAATGTTGTTAGAAGGGGCTTGCTGTGCAGAAGGACATGACAACTTTAAATAAATCTGAGTTCATGGAGATGCTTCTTTAAAGAAAATGGCCATTACAATGCTCTGTATTTTATTCCTTGGGATTTTTAATGTAATGGCTTTCACCCATGTGTGTTTTCTGCTCCTTACAGACAGATGCCATGACTGTTTTGTAAGTCTGCTCTGTGGCCTGTAACCCCTCCTTCACCCTGATGTCAAATATCATTTGGGCAGTCAATCAGCACAGAGCTCATTATCATAGCCTCCCGTCGGCTTGATAGTAATGTGCAGAACTTTGGTAAACTTGATTTTCTTCAACATGTGCTACATAGATAAAATTGATTGGATTTGCTTGGACTAAAGACAAAATCTTCAAGAGAGCATATTGTGCCATTATCTCTCTTTCTTTCTCTTGTTCTCAGTGAACTTCAACTCAAATGCTTTACTGGCATGAAAAACATAAGCTTACAGTGCCATAGTATGTTTGAAAATAAAATCATTAAATAATGTAACATAAAAAAACAGATGCTACATAATCTATTAAAAAAATAAATACCAGAGTTGTCAGGATTCTAGTGTAAAATAGAATATGCGCATAAAAGTATGTGCTTTAGTTTGTATTAAAAAAAATAATATTTTTTCTCTTAAAAGCATAGTTTGTAAAATTTGGCCGCCAGCGGGCTCTCAAGTAAACAGAGCAACTGCCAATGTAGTGATGAGTCACCTACCGCTACCTGGTGCAGCAGGTAGTGGTAGGTTATTTGGTGACACCAGATTGTCCCCAGGAGTGGATGAGTGTGTGTGTGCGTGTGTGTGTGTGTGTGTGTGTGTGTGTTTGTGATTGGCTGCATCTGCTTCAGAATGAGCTGTTTTATGCCAGCTTGGATGGGCTTGAGCCCCTCACTTCTCAAAAGGCATAATTGATATAGATAATGGATGTATATAACATAGAACTAAGTCAGACAAAAATATAAATTTGAAATTATACATACTGTACTTTTAAAGTAGAAATATAAGATAATAGAGCATAATAAATTACAAAAAATATTACAATATATGGGGAAATTTGTCTAAGTGTGTATTTTATTTTGTTCAAGTGTTGGCAGAGACCTGTGTTCTTTGCGTACAACTGTCCTTGACTGATAAAGTCAATGTAGACTGCCTCCTTCACAACTAATAATGAACAAAGATAATCCCTCCAGATCTACAAAAAGCTGGACTATTATTAATCACAGTGGAAATCAGTGCCTTGTAATTGATCTTTGGTGTTTACTACCACAAGGCTTTCATTTTACACTTTAGGATTAGCATAGTGTGTCAATTCAGATAATTAAAATTCGGCACTTACAAAAGCTGTTGAAAATGTTTTAGAGACATACCTAAAAAACAAACAATACAACATCAAATAAGACAATGAAAATATTCTTACTCTTTAGATAATGAGGTTCAGTCAGTAGTAATATCTATGCAGTAAAAGAAAACCATAAAACTACTATTCAGCTGTCTTTTAAAGGAGGCAGCAGCAGACACAGCGATATGGGAGGGACACAGCAAGGGGACATTCAATTAGATCATCAATGTGAATTAAAGACAAGATACCAAAGAAAATGTCCAAAGTTTGAACTTACCCAGCCACCCCTTAGCAGTCCATGTGACTGCAGGTGACCAGAGAGAGAAGTGGTTGTTCTTTTTTAACGGCATGAAGGAAAAATTTAAAAATGTCAACAAAAATACTTTGGCTGCCATCAGTATACTTTGGTGGCTTGCCAAAGTTAAGTCAAATGTAAAAAAAGACACTGTCATCATTTAAAATATATCCTCAAAGCTGATATTTTACACAGCTCTAATCTGTTTCAGAGACAAAGGACACAAGAAACCAGTAATGTGTCCTTCCATACCTCCACCACCAGAGACTGATTTTTAATTCAACCTGAAATAGCTGACACACCATATAATTTGATTTGGCTCCATGGTCTTTGATTATGATCCCATATTCCTTTTTTCTTTTTTTTTTTTACTTCTAGACCCCCCAATCATTTCATCACTTACTCTTCTTTTTCTCAGCTGCTCATCAAAACCTCTTCATCCCGCTCTCGTCTCCAGCTTTGCATTTTCACAGCTGATGACTTTGCTGCACAGACAAAAGTGTTTTTTTACATTCAGTCAGCATCTGGTTTCTTTATTGGAACTTTTTAGTTCAGCCACTCACTTGTGTGAGCCGTGTGACGGTGCTGTCTGAAAAAGTCTCACAAACTATTGATTCTGCAACCACAGAATTGGCCTTAGCTGCATGATTTATGAAGGGAAAAATTACCAAGGGAACATCCGTTCTGTCTCCACTTTATTTGCATTGCACTGAAATACTCCTGTTTAAAACTGATAAAACATTCATCTGGTGGACCCTTGATTTGGCTGAAGCTTAACTCAGGTTTTTCCATTTATTATGATGATAATTATGGTGATATTGTTTCAGTTTTATTCTTTGAGCAACTTCAAGACACGTTGATAAAATGATGATATGAAACCAGATTAAAATCTATGAATATTACTGTGGATATCCAGAGATAGGTTGTGTGACTTACAAACATAAATACTGCTGTTAATGTCAAAATGTTTAACCCCTCCATCACCCCTTACCCCCCCTTACTCACTGTACAGCAACATTCCGCCTCTCTCCTTTCTTTTATCTCCACATTGAGCTCTGCAAGGTTAATGAGCCGCCCTCTGGACTATCTAAAGAACATATTTAAAATATTTGTGAAGATAATTTGTTTACCTTAGCAGAAATGTGAATGTGGGCTCAGCTGTGTGTAACCTGTGTGTGACGAGAAGTTGGTACAGATGCTACCACTAACTGTTGCTTTCAATGGGTTGAATGGACAGGAGATCATAACGCACTGAACTGAGAGTATTTCTTCTAAGGATTTCTGCGTTAAGGGAGATGCTTTGTATTGTCATTTTTAATATCATGTCTGGACCAAATGCCTTTGCTACAGGAGCTGTCATTACATTTTTAGCGGAGTTTAGTCAAACTTTCTGCTGCCAAAATCCGCCATGATCCTCCTCTCAGAATTGTGTTTACGCACTATGTCACACTTGACGTAATGCTACAGCAACACTGCTGGTCCTTAGAGATTCATAAAGCTTGTATGGACAGTAGTGTACTCGCTGACATTACATTAAAAAAGGATTAGTGCATGAAAGGAAAAGTGGAAAAGCAGTTTTTCGTATTTTGAAACCTTGAACTTGTACTCTCAGTACTCAAGTCTAGTGGCCTTACAGAGCAGATGGACCTGCCTGATTCATGGTCTGAATCCTGCATGTCCGTCTTGCCAACTTCCATTGTCCAACGATATCACGGCTGAATGCTTTACAGCCCAATCAGGGAAGAGAGGCGGGATGACAGCATGAAGTGACTACATGTTTGAAAACAATGGCGGTGTGTCAAACCGTCTTTGTGGATGTGGCAATATCTGCAATTTTATCAAAAATGGACTCAGTTTCTTCTTTAACCCTATAACACCTGCTGTATCATATTTGATACACACTTTTAATATACCTGTATCTAATCAATATGATCAACAAAGTACTTAAAAAAACATTTGAATACAATCAGATAAATGATAAAAATGTCCTTAAATGGATTATCAGTTGCCAAAAACATCTAATGTATCAAATGAGATACAGAAAAGATATATGTTAAATTTTATGGAAATTTAGATTTTTTAGGATTTCAGTAGAAATTGAAATAAACATTTCAGCTCCGAAAAAAATACAATTTTCTGGCTATAATTTGTGTTTTCAGGTATTAAAGGGTTAAAAGAGGAGCAAATAACGCCACTTAAACCTCTCTTACGGTAAATCATGTGTTTGCTCTTCTCCTGACTGGGGATCACTGCTGGGAAACTCGGAGAGATGCTGCGCGAACGCTGGTGGTATGGTAGCCCAGATTCATGGTTTCTCAATGACACCTGGTGGAAAAATGCTCTCCTCAGAAGTTTACCGGGAAAACTTGGTGGGCAATCTCTTTGATGAGGTTCATGTCACATATAAAAAGTAAATGATACATCTGTGGTATAATTTAATGTAAGATGATAGTCTAAGGACTGAAACTTAATTTAACCCTTCCTATCCCAAGCAGTTTCTGGTTGTTTATTTGCTTTTCTCACATTTTTACTCACTGTGGTCTCATTTTTCTCTGCAATATGAAGTCCAGCACCTCGATAGATTCAGGACAGCCATGGCTATAGGCTGATGTAACTCAATTATGTCTACATGCAGTGTAACACAATTTACAAGCTACAAATCATTACAAAAAAGAAAAAATGTACATTGAATTTTTCTGATTTTATAATTTAAAAAAATAATAAAAATAAGAAATTAGTGCACACAACACATTTTCAGGTACCCTCAAGCCTAAGGAACATAAGAAAAATAGTGATGTTGGTACTACATTCAAAGGATCTACAAATTCTGAAACCTTGTTTGATGTTTGGAATTCCAGGCTGGTTTTGCCTCTGTCACTTTTCACTCGCTATGGTCTCATTTTTTACTGCAAATGAAGTCCAGCACCTTTATAGATTCAGAACAACCATGGCTATTGACTGATGTAACTCAATTATGTCTTTATGCAGTGTTACAAAATTTAAAAACTAAAAATCATTAGAAAAAACAAAAACGAACATAAAAATGTTCTAAATATTTATTAATATTTATCATATTTTTAATATTAATTATATTAATATTATTAATATTCAGTCTCTACTGCAGAGGCAATTAGCAAAGCACACTTTCCTTTGTAAAAATGGCAGTTTGCTGGGAAAAGTTTGCCCAGTAACAGGTCTTCAAGGCATTGACTGCAGGTGTCGCTGCTTAGCACTTATTAGTGCTGAACGGCTCTGAGCAGGAATTTGAGCCTGCAAGACACAGCTGTGGGACGAAAATAAAAAGATTTTTTGAACAGTGAATTAAGGAAGTATGTGAATCATTCAGGTCTTGTTGAATGCAGTAAGAAGCGTAGATTTTCTGTTTTTTTACAGAAATTAGCCAGAGCAAATGGTTAATTTTCTGCAAATTTTCAAAGAAGACATGATAATTAATGCGATGTTGATGAAATCTCTTGAAATTTGCCCGTTTTACCCTGTTTTTTTTCAATATGTTGCCGACGTTACTTACGAAACATTCAGGTACCCTCGGAAACTTGAATTACACCAGTATTTTCCATTTCTGAATAGGACAAATGGTCTGTAAATGCCAGGCATTTAATAATAAGTGGTATTTTGATCCATTCGCCGGGATAGGGTTAGTAAGGGTTAACCTAATGGCTAACAACAGGCTCAAGCTGCTAAGTCATACTGTGGCTTGATGTGAATTGGTCTGTAAAGAGTGTGATGAGCAGAATGATCGTCCAATCACCAGCTGTAGTTGTTTTGAAGGCTCCACCTCTAAAAACATTTTTGAACGGCTCTTTCCCAGATGGACTAGTGAAATATTTCCATGATGGATATATGGACCTGTCCATCTGGTGTGTCAGGTTACAAGTCTGGTGTTATCCAGCTGGAAATAGCCAATAGAAGATCAGAACACTGAGGTCACAAAGGAATGGATGGTCATCAACAATACACAGATAGGCTGTGGTGTTAAAGCCCCACTATGTTGATTCAGGTTTGTCTGCTCTCGTGGGGGCCTCTCTGGTCGTTGGGTATAATTGCACTGTCGTAACACAGCGCCTCATAGCAACGTGCATTTGTTGACATACAGAGCTGGGAGAAGCGAGTTGACAGGATGTCCGAAGACACAAATAAACCACGTGGACTGATATGGTACAGTATTATGATGTTTTCTTCCAAATATGTCGTTTTTCAAGCGTCAGCAGTCAGTTGTTAGCTCAGCGTTTGCGTGTGAGCATCCTGGGAGCATCTCTCCTGCTAAAATAACCGGAGCTGGATGTGGTTATGTTGCGTCCACCATGTTCGCAGACTGCAGGACTTAGAAATAGTGAATGACCGAGCGTCACGGTGCCATGAATATCTGGGGCAATCTGAGAAACTCACCGGCAAATAGCCGCTGGTAGCATTTAGTGACAGCCAAGTTACACAAAGCATGCAATGCTACGGAGCAACCACCGACTGAAACCAAGTGTTGAACGGGGGAAAACCCGACGAAAACATAACTTACCTCTCCAGCAGTAACTTTGCAAGCTCGGCATCCGTCTTACAATTTTCCATCTCCTGACGCTCTCGCCACCGAGCAAAGTGGGTTACAATGTTAATTCCAGTTTTGTTCCTTGCGTTGTCCAATAGTCTCTTTTTGGCTCTTGAATCTGGAGAAAGAGTCCTCCTCACACACTTCGCGGATGCCATGGCTGCTACCACTACATGCAAAACACCGGCTTCTTTAGCTGGAAGCCAAATCTCATGTAGTGCCGTAAAGCAGTTTGCACTTCTCGCAGCATCTCGCGATATGTGTCCCCGACACAGGAGCAAAAGTTACATAGCCCCTAAACAGAGCAGGGAAGTGCTGTGGGGGGAAGGTGGGGGGGCATTCTCTCTGTTACAGCGCCGAGCTCCACTGAACAGACTTTGGAGAGAATATTTGAAGGCTCAAAAGATCTGCAGTGCTGCTTTAAAGTGTTTAAGAAAATATCCGCCAAATCATTACACCACTTTTCCCAGCCAGAACTGTTAAAACAAGGCAAGATGTATCCATGATTTTTTTTTATGTTGTTTAAAAATTTGACCCTACCTGACAGAATCTGTGGCCCAAAGAACTCAACCGCTGACGAGTTTCAAGGTTCCAAAAAACAAGTCTTTATTACTGACCAGAGTTCGGTACACGGGTAGGCAGTCAGACCAGGCAGAGGTATCAAAATCGGCAGGCAAACAGAAAGAGTCGAAAACTAACAGGTCATTCACTAGAGCAAGAATTGACATGAGAATGCTGGACTGTGACATGAGATGCTACAATCTGGCAACAGGACAAGGGAAGACACGGGGGTTAAATACATGAGGTGATTGGGGTAGATGGGAAACAGCCGGGGAAGCACAATCAGGGATCAGGTGTGACAATGCCAGACAGGAAGCAAAACCTACTGAAACAAGGAGAGACAGGTGAATTTTCAAAATAAAACAGTAAATACAAAACAAAACATAACACAAGGACAAAACGAAGAACTTAACTTAAACAAGGGCAGGATCATGACACTACCATCTTAATGTATCAGCAGAGATCAAGACTCGTCAGACCAAGCAACACTTTATCAAACCTCTGTTGTCCATTTTTGGTGAACCTTTGCAATTTGTAGCCTAGGTTCCCTCTTTTTAACTGGCAGGAGTTGTGCCTGGTGTGGTCTTCTGCTACTGTAGGCCATCTGCTTTGAGTTTTGACGTGTTGTGTGTTCAGAAATGGTCTTCTACTTGCTTTTGGTTGTTAAGAGGGTTATTTGAGTCACTGTAGCCTATCTATCTAGCATGTTAAAGCACTCTAGTCATTCTCCTCTGAACTCTGGCATTAACAAGGTATTTTCACCCACAGAACTGCCACTCTTCTCTTTTTCACACCATTCTATATAAAACCCTAGAAATGGATACATGTCAAAATTGCAGCAAGTCTTCTGAATCTTCTTCTGAAATACTCAGACAAGCCTGCCAGGCACCTACAAGCATGCCATGTTCAAAGTCAGCCATCTCAGTTTGAGCTTCAGCAGGTCATCTTTACCATCTCTAGATACGTTTTATGCTATTTAAATGCACAAGCAGTTAAAGAGGTTTATCCATTAAAATAGCTGGTTAGTGTATGCTGGGGTTATTTGTGTTTAGTAGTGCAATGGTTTGCCGGAGTATAAGTGCTCTACAAAAGTACAGTTGTAATAAGAGACCTTTAATGGGCATCAGAGTGCACTAAACAGAATCTTCTATGATGATGCTTAAGCCAAATTACAAGCCCAAGAAGCTTAAGCTTCCCTGCATGTCATCTTCCATAATTTGCTTTGTTGGACCCATTTCTAGACTAAAAAATTGAGTTTTTGTGTACCTCAATGCAATACCCCTTTTTGCATTACTGCTGCTGTAGCTCTGTCTCAGATATTTTTCACACTGAGCTCGTTAGGGAGAGTTGTTCCAATACAAGTGGGGGTTCTCTGTTTGGCATGGCTCATTTGAAAGTATTTGAAGACAGCAATCAATCCTGTTTCACCTCAGAGACGTGGTCTCAACTTGCTTCCAATTGGCCCCTGGATCGGTTCAATTCCAGTGAGGACACAAACGGGGTGATGAGCTAACCTGTCACTCTGCTGTAGTAGTGTAAGCATCAGTGGTATTAATCACTGCATTATGGGCTGATGACTACTTATTAGTGATGTTTTGGATCGCACAGAGTTGCTTTCTGTGCAATGAAAAAGGCAAAAAAATGGCAACAAATTAACATTGATGTCAGTCTCTACAGTAGATCATCACTGGACTAAACAACACTGACTGATTCAAAGTTTTGTCCAGCTCATTCAATCAGAAAAATTTCTCCTTTTTAAAGCTGCTCACTGAAAGACACTTCCACGGTGTTAAAGTGTTGTAAGTTATCATGCTATCTGGTGTTCTCTATGGTCCACTGTAGACACCAGCGAGCGTTAAAGGCCCCTCTTCTTTGTGCACTAAGTTTGCTTACATTCATATCCCAAGGCATAATAAAAATTGTTGTTCATTTGTATAATTGTTCTCAAGACATTTAACCTCATTCATAAAACAACATTTTGTTTTGTAGATAGCTAGTCTGTTGGCATCCTTCCCATAATGTCAAGCACAACTCGTAGTCATAGCAACCCTGACTGTGACATAACGACACAAGACCAGCCCTGCCTTTTTCTGTGGCCAGATCTGACCCACTTCATAATATTGCTGTGTGAACATGTCATGACCGAAAGGAGTTATGCAAATTTGTGGCATTTTGTCTCTGAATTGGAACAAAGCAACTGAGCTGTTGGTGTGAAAATCACCTTAATTGAGTTTTGATAGCAGTTCTTACACTGATCCTATCAAAAGGATCATTTGACTGATAGTGTACATGCTAAAAGTTTTAGCTTTTTTTTTGTTCGTGTTTTTAGTTCAAGTGAAGCAACGTCTAAAATAAGAAGCTCCAAAACAAGACACCACACCGACTCTGTTTGCTGTAAGTAGGCAGAGGATGCAAACTTTACATCTTTTATTTAGCTCCAGGTTCGTGGGTGTCCACAGGCGTCCCAGAATCTTGAGTCAGTTTTAGATTGCTGCTTTGTTTTCTTCATCCTCCCTTCATGTCTCCTCATTCATTCTACCCTGTTTTTTCCTTCCAGCTTCAGAGGGTGGTCTTTGTCGCCTGTTCTTCTGTTGCAGTGGGCTTGGTGTTTGATCCACTTGGTGGCCCGCATGTGCACTGCTCCTGCTCTCTTCTGAAAGTCAAGCACACGCTGATATGAATAATTAAAGTGCGGGGGAGAGGCTGATTCTTCTCCCTTACAGAGCTTCACATCCCAACAGTGTTAGCCTGTTTGTTGGAGCGCTACAGCTTTACTCAGTCAGTTTATGAGGGTGTTCTCTGATGTTTCTCCTTTCACTCCCCTTGAGATCAGCTGGAGCTTAATGACTGGTTACAACCACATGGTCAGAAAATTAAGATTCTCAGACACATATCAGGAGACTGCAGATTCCCGTCTGAGTGGACAACTATCACCTGACACTCTCCCGCTCTTTTCAGGCTTTACTCTCTCACTTCTCCACCGATGAGATTGGAAAAAGGGCAAGAGAACCCTAGCAGTGATATGAAATGTTCTGATTGCGGATGGACTCCTGTGTCCTTAAGGAAATTGAATTGACCGGCGGTTATGTCTCAATACAGTGAGCTCAGTGACCTCCTCCACCTCGCTCTTATCAGCCAAGCCCCAGACTCAGCCTCACTGTGTCGCCAGACCAGCTCTCCACCGCTCATGTCTGGCAGCGTGGGCTGTGACTGTGGGGACACAGAGCCATTTGAAATTTATGCCTCAGAGGAGCAAGTCTCTGTATTAGGAATCCAAGTTATCACAGTGGCAGGCAAAGCATGCTCGAAGGGCTTGAGGAGAGCTATCAGCTATTTTATTCTTCCACTTTTCCTCACTAGTGTTCACTCAATTACACTTATGAGTCCACTTCACTTCGGCTCTCCTCTTTTCCTCTTGCAACCGTGGCCCCTGAACATAGTATTTGTTGCTTCCAATGACATTCAGCTTTTCTCCTTCTTTCCTCTTTTTTTTCCTTCACCATTTTCTGCATCACCTTCCCCTACCTCCATACAGCTGAACTTTTCCAATGTCTCTGCTTATTCATCTTTCCCTTCATTGAGCTCCTATGCTGGATTGTGAACACAAAGCACATAATTGCTCCCTGTGGCCTCGTGATTTCCAAGTAATTGCTATAACGATGCTCTCTGGTTTGGTAATGTCCCCCTACTCTTGTCTTCGCCCAAGGTCACTTCAAATGGAAATAAAAGCAGGCAAGTAAAACAAACAAATGAATCATTCACCACCCAGGAAGAAACCTTCATTACACCTGCTCTGTCTCTTTCTTAGTGGATGTGCCCTTTGGAAGTACGTTGGTTTTGTCTTGTGGAAAGTTGGTTTTCTGGGAAGAAGTTTTTGTGTTTTATTGTTTGTGTTTATTTTTAGGTATGCTGAAAGACAATAAGTCACATATTCATATTCACTGCCCCATGAGCAATGAATGCTTTGCAATACGATGCCTGAAACGGAACGAGAAAGAAATAAAAGTTGAAAAAGTGCTTGCCTCTCATTATAACTCGAAATGCAGAGACTTTGCTATTCAGATAAAGCACTGGGTACATTAGGCATCCATTTGAACCATTTGGCCAACCAGATGAAGACCCAGCAAGCTTCCCTGTGATTAATTTATGTAATTACCTCTACCAAGGAGATAATGTTTTGCCAGCATTTGTGTGTTTTTGTTTTTAAAGTTTTTTAGTTTGTTGGTTTGTTTGTCTGTGAGCATGATAACTCAAAAAGTTCACTACCGATTTTGATGAAACTTTCAGGGCATGATGTCATGGCATAAGAAAGACAAAATTAGGTTTGGTGGTTTAATGAGACATAATTTGATGAGTTTTTTTTATGGTTTTATGGTTTTATGAGACATAATTTGATGAAAATTTCAGGGGATGATGGTCATGACATAAGAAAGACATAATTAGGTTTGGTGGTTTTATGAGCGATATAAGGTATTTTGAGAAATGACGTATTTTTTACATATGTGCTAATAAAGGCTTTTGAACATCAGATGCTATTTTTTTTCACGGGAACAGTTCACCCAAAAGCCTTTTTTTTTTTTTTTTAAATCCATAGACAGGCTACACAAGTGTACCAGCAAAGTAATGTCGCCAAGCACAAAGGTGACTTTCTATTTTTCAGACTGCAGTTGAGTTGACACCAGTAAGCCCACATCTGACTAATGAGAGCACTCATTAGCATTACTTCACGGTCAGTCAAAACATTCAACATGCTTGATGTTTTTCTTTCGCAAGACAGCTGCTCATTTTATGTGACCAAAGTCCTCAAAATGATAGTAATAATATTGGAGCTGCAGTGTAATGGCGGTGTGTGTATACTCAAAGCTACTACTGCTGTGAGCAGTTGGGCCTGAACCAGCTGTGATACAGTTTAGCTACTGAACTGGCACTCAACAAGTATTCCTCTCCTTAATAGAGTATATGCTAATATGATTTTTGTTTGATTTCAACCAGCCTAAGGACCTTGATACTTAAAGTTGAGTCAGTTTTCACTTCTGCACTTTGACTTCACTTTTAATTTGAATAAAAAGACTTGTCAAAAATGGCCTCAGAAATATTTGCTATTTTTATGCCTTTTATGCACATAGCCCTTGGTGTGCAAAGGCCTTGATCAAAAAAATTAGAACAGATTTGGATGAAAATTTCCGGGAACGTTGGTCATTGCACAAGAGAAATATCAATAGATTCTGGTGTTCCAAATCAGATGTGGATCCATAATTTTCAAAGTATTTGTTAACATTGTGCAATATGGCGATTTAAAAAAAAAAAAATATATATTTCCACTAATAACTCTGCTAAGTGTCAGAAATGCCTTGGTGGAGGTTTGTGCTCTCAGAGCACTTCTGGTTTTGGTTATCAACTACAGGCAACACTTTTTGTGTTTCAGGACTCTTCAAAGCTCTGCAGTCTTTCAAACATGTTTTGCTTTGCTCCTAACCTCTCTCCTTTTCTCTTTTTTCTTTACCTTCTCTTTCCTTATTCTGTTGTTTTTCAAGGTTTTGATAATGAAAATTTTTTCTGTTTCATCTACTTGTTGATATGTCTTTTAACTTGTTCCAATAAGTTTACAGTATCTTGGAACAATTCTATTCTTCGTTTACGTACCTCAGTAGTTTCTGATTCTGTTTTGTCCTTTATAGCCCATTTTGCAGTTATTGTCACATTTTTGCATTAATAATAATAATAAAAAATATATGTTTCGTGAAAACACACAAAAAAAGGAAAACAAGTAGTTTCTGGCCTGCCAAGTTAATGTCCAGGGCTGAATGGTAACAAAGAGGAGAGGCATTTAATGCTTGCTGTTTCCTACAGTGGACCACAGGGGACACCAGATAACATTGTAACTGTTTACACATTAACAACTGTAGAAGTGTTGGCAGAGAAATAGACAGTGATATGGAAATGAAGACAGCAGCTTTAAAAAAGTGGAGGTTCAAGTGGTAAAATTAATTAATTGTATGAGTTGGACTTGATGTTTGGGTCCAAATTATTATTATTTTTCAAAAAGTCAGTGTTTTTGAGTGCTGTGGTGATCATGCTAATGAGATCATGAGTACTGTTAACCTATGTTTTGCATGAGCATATGAAGTAACCTGTGGGATCCAAATTATTATCGTCATCTGTAGTTTTTTTACCTTTAGTATTGATTGAAATTGTGCCATGTGTTGGAACAACTCTCCCAACAATCTAATCATGAGAGCACCATTGAACCTGTCAGTCTGTTAAGTTACCTTTGTTTTCTGCTCATTTATTTTACTTTCTGTTTGGGTTATGCCCCCCAGCCCCCATCTTATGCTCACCTTCTCCTCTCAGCTGTGCCTCATCGCTTCCCATTACCGATTGTATTGAACTTATGTCTCTCACTGTCTTGTCCCCCGTTTTTTGTAACTCACAGTTATGTTCCAGCATTTCTCTTACTAGCTCACTTTATGATAGTCTGACCCTGTTTTTTCTCTGACCTTGACTCTTGTCTCTTGATTTGGATACCTCTGCCTATGCTGATTGTCTGCCCATGTACCGAACCCTGCCTGCGATAAACTGTGTTTTCTGAACTCTCGCCTAATGTAGGATTCTGCAGTTGAGTTGTATTGTCTGCACTAAAGTTCATGACAGAACTACTTTAAAGACAGAGGGCTGTGATCTTAGGACACAACTGACCAGGCTTTGAGGAAGTTGGTTAACTGATAGACCATTCCCCACTACACCATTCCCTGAATGGACCCTGATGCCCAGAAAACATGTGCGAGTTTAATCATAGAAAGAAAAAAACCTCTAGAAGGATGTTGAATGGACAGAAGGGGCACTTATAACAGATCATAACCCTTTGTAAATCGATTATTAGAGATCAATATTAAGTTTCTACCAAACGTATGTTTAGATTGATGAAAAATCATACAATACATTTTTTAACTACAGAGTTTTATGTTTGAGTAGTTTTCAGATTCAATATCAAACTAAGAGGTGTACATAAATCTTAAATTCAAAAGAATCACAGACATCCTCATCAATATTTTGATTTTCCTTCACATCATCAATTTTTTTGTTTAAAAAAAAAAGGGGGGGGGGGGGGTGGGGGGCGGGGGTCAGTCTATCAGTAAAAACAAACATATTTTATTATTACATTAATGATAGTTGCATTTGATCATCATCATAACCAATAGAGCAGGTCAATATGGCCTTGAGATAAAAATCCCAGATTTTTCTACAGAAAAACTCAATTTCTGATTTTAATCAATTTTTTACCTCTCAAAGAAAAAAGACAACTGAGAGAAACTACATAAACGAGTCTTGCATTAATTTCCTCAACATATATCAAATTATATTCCCTTTAATAATAAAAGTGCATGCTGTAACTACTGGCGGGCTTGTCTAGATTAATGTTGAAAGCTGCCGTATCTATCATCTGTCTATCTATCTATCTATCTATAATGTAATGCTATAGCATTAAGTTATGTATTCTTTTAAGCATGGCTCCTTGGGCTGGAGAAAACTTCTTATTTGGATCCTGTGCTGAAAAAGTTAGAGAATCCCTGTTATAAAGGTACAAATTAATTTACTTAAGTTTTCAAAAGCCAACAAATGTGCCTCAGTATGGTATCAGACATTTAACAGCCCCTTAAAGGTTACAAACAGCAGTGCTGCACAAAGTGTTTTGTTTGACAAAATCAACATAATGCAGTATATAATAATTCTCTTACAGTTGGACCCAAACAGCTTAGATGATTGGATACTTAAAAGGAAAGCAGGGTAAGAAAACATTTTTGGACAGTGTGAGCAAATAAAACCAAATGACATGCACATGTGATAAAAGCCTCCAAAAACATTCAAAATGACTGTGAACTTTAACACAGTCTTGAGTTGTGCTCTGTTTCATAAGTTTATAGTCTGTATGAGGGAAACTAAAAAACAAAATATGTAGGTAGCACCTCCATTCACATACTCTTCTGCCTAAAACCTGCTCTGTGTGTTTGTATGTGCGGTCCAGGGATGCTGAATTGCAGTTCCTGACTCTCACCAGCAAGTCTGGTGATTTGACAGTAATACCCCTCAGAGACTGCAGCATTTTGGCTGCTCTGTGACATCACCTGTTGCTGTTGCTGCAACAACTTGATCTCACCATCCCAGAGAGCATCAGTGCATGGAGCCGCAGACAGATGAGATTGGGCTGGTGAGGAGGGGATATGGAGATCTGGTCCCTCTGTGTCCAGAGCTGCTCTGGTGATGGACGACTCTGTGAGGGCTTGCGACTGCAAAGTGGGGCTGCCTGACACACTGATGCTGGTGCTTCCTCCTCCTCCTCTGTTTTCTCTCTGTGATGAATGTTAAATTGATAAAGCCTCATTAATATGCACAGATAAAGGGAAAGCCCATTGACTACCTCAGCAGCTCCTGCTGCTTGTTTTGGGGAAATTAATTTAATAACTGGATCAGTAAAGCGTCCTTTACACTGCCTCAGCTCCAATTTGCATATTAATGTACCATGGTGCATGCAGCCTGGAATGTTTATGGACGGGTGGGGCTGAGGCGACTGTTTTTAATTACCTTTACTTTAGAGGTGACAGGGGTGGGGCCTTGTTGCGTCGCAGTGGAGGCAAGAAAAGTCAGCATTTCCCTGTTGGAAACTCTTTAATGCTCCTGCATATTTATTGTAAAGCTACTTTAGTGTCCCAGCTCACCCAAAAGACTGGAAGTATGATTTTTCTTTTTAATGAAATGAAAAAGTTCAAGGATCTGAGCTTCCCACATTAAATGCATACTTTTAGATTTCAAGCCTCAATATGTTTCAATGCACGTGCAAAGGATGGTGGAACAATCTCATAGTATAATAAAGATTAATGCAATGTTTAAGGCAGGATATATATTCTATGGTCATGAATTATACAACAGCTTTATTGGAGCAAAGTGAGTGCACACATGGCGCAACCTGGAGCAAAATCCAGCACACACTGTGGGCGGAGAGAAGGAGAGAAAGAGAGAGAGAGAAGAGAAAAAGGAGAGAGGAAAACAATACGTGTTATGGAGACATTTGCAGTGCTTAAAGCTGCTGAAGTCTACCTGAGCCATTTAAAGCTGTTTATGAGAGAAGAGGGAGGTCTGAAAAGCTTGTAATTAATTTGGCACAAGTTTCATTACTTATAATATGTCTACTACACTGATGATGTGAGATAAAGAAATTGAATCATACTTCAGGCTGCATCTCTGTTCTGAGTGAAGCTCTTATAATGCTGCAAAACAGCAGCTGCTGACTGTAAACAAGAGACACTGGAACAGATGTAGCATATATGGCAATAAGTGGTGCTAAATTAAAAAAAAAAAAAAACACATGCTGTGAAAGCTTTCATATATAAAACCCATGAAAAGTTGTCATGGCTGACACTCATTATCTTTTGTTGTTGTCATTTTTTTGGTGTGTCATTTATTAAAGATGCATATCTTTAAAGGGGCAGCATGGTGGTGCAGCACGTAGTGTATGTGCCTCACAGCAAGAAGGTCGCTGGTTTGATTCCCGTGTCCACCAGGGTATTTCTGTGTGGAGGTTGCATGCCCTCCTCATTCATGCGTCGGTTCTCTCCGGGCACCACAGCTTCCTCTCATGGACCGAAAATGTGCTCACTGGGTTGATTGGTGACTCTAAACTGCCCCTGATGTGAGCTTGAATTGTTGTCCGTCTCTATATGTGGCCCCACGATTGGCTGGCGACTGGTTCTACTTAATGTCAGCTGGGATAGGCTCCAGCCTCCCCAAAAGAGACAAATGGTAAAGATAATGGATGGATGGATACCTTTATACAAAATGTGTTTTGATACATTGGTTCCCAAGCAAGGGGCCACAAGGATCTGCAATGAGGTCAAGATCAGATTTGTACATATAAGCTAAATTACTGACAAAACACTCACTAGTATTTTATACAAAGGTTTTTAGTCAAAAATATGTGGGCTGAGGCCATTGCAAAATAAAATAAAATAAAATAAAATAGTTAGACAAATCCTGAGTGATATCAGACCTTCATTTCTGAGGGAACATTTAGAAGCAGCTCTGTGGCAGCTGCCATATTGAAAACACGGTCCAAATCTTTCTTGCACAGTGAATTTACACAAAAGCACCACAATGAATCTCCATCATCATTACACCTTGAGATATTCACATTCACACATAACACTACCGCACTTTATAAAAGAGGACAGAGCAGACTTATCTGCTGAGGAGGCTGAGGTCTTTTGGGGTGCAGGGGGCACTCCTGAAGACCTTCTATGACTCTGTTGTGGCCTCTGCAGTCTTCTATGGAGAGGTCTGCTGGGGGAGCAGCATCACAGCATCTGACAGGAAGAGACTGGATAAACTGATAAAGAAGGCCAGCTCGGTCCTGGGATGCCCTCTGGAACCGATGGAGGAGGTGCTGGAGAGGAGGACTACAGCCAAGCTGTCCTCCATGATGGACAAAGACTCCCACCCCCTCCAACACACACTCACTGCACTAAGGAGCTCCGTGAGTGACAGGATGCTCCACCCGAAGTGTGTGACGGAGAGGTATCGCAGGTCCTTCCTTCCTGCAGCTGTAAGACTTTATAACAAAAACCTCTCCAATGTGCAATAATCCATATTTACATGTGATACCCAAAATGTTTCACTGCAAAATACTAGACATGTACAAAGCCACCATATTTATATTATAATATATCAAATCTCATCCTGTAAAATATCAACATGTACAAACCATCTGTTAAACAACATGTACATAAGGACTGTAAAATAATGCCACTTACTATATAGTATATACTCTTTTATACTTTTTTAAACATTTATTATTTCTATTTTTACATTACTGTATTTGATTTGTAATTACCTTTTTTCAGTATAATGCTTCTTTCTTTTTATTTCTCTTGTATCCTGCAGCTGCTGTATAGCTTGGAATTTCCCCCTGTGGGACTAATAAAGGAATATCTTATCTTATCTTATCTTATCTTATCTTATCTTATCTTATCTTATCTTATCTTATTAATTTCTTCAACGTAAATTCAGTGTCAATTAATGATGCAGTATGCCTTTGATGCATGCAACATAGTGTGTGCTCCCCACACACACAAAGGCAAAGACACTCACTCACAGTGCCCCCCTGTCCTGAATTATGCCTTTGTTGCTACCTCTGGAGAAGGGAGCAAATGTGGGTCATCTTGTTCCCCCAATTCTGTCTCTGCATTGTTGGTGTGGAGGTGAAATACGGAAGGGGCACAAATATTACAACTTTAAACGTCAGCATGAAAAAGGCTCTAACACAGCTTAAAGTCACTGTATTTGAAGACAAAGAGCCGGAGCCGAAGCACATAGCTTTTTAAACTAATAGCAATTCCCCAATTTCTGCAATACTACATCCCTTAAAGAATAAATAAACTATTCACAGAAAACTACCCCATGTGCATTGTGTTCTCAAAAAGAATTGAACAGTTCAAACCAAAATCTATTGTTTGAACTTTACTGTAAAATGAGTATTTCTCAAACTTCACCTCATTGCATTTAGTACAAGCTTGATTTAACAACACCAGAGACCTGTTCTGTTAGCATTTCAGAAACTAGAAAAGCACTGAGAGAGCGCAGACTTCCGCCAAGCAGCTTCGGTCCACTTTGGCGAAAATGGTCCTATCTGGCAATGTTAAAGAATCCTTTAAAAAAATTCCTGGATCCAGACGGTGATCCGGATCTCCCCCAAAATTTAATCACTTCTTTTATATCCCATTTCCGACAATTCCTGAAAATTTCATCTAAATCCGTTCAGAACTTTTCAAGTTATTTTGAACTCAAACAAACAAACAGACAAACAGACAGATAAACGCCGGCAAAAACATAACCTCCTTGGCGGAGGTAATAACAAAGGAGAATCAAATGTGTATCATTCTTTCCGTGTGTCCCCAGAGGTCTCTGATTTTTTGATGTATACAAAAGGCTTCAACCTCAAGGAAATAAATAGTTTTGGACAGCCACTCTATAGTTTTCAACATAAATCTAAATAACCTAAAAGGGCGAATTTTGTTGACAAGAGTAGTTGTAACAATGGTACATTCCTAAAAAAAAAAGGAAAGAAAGGATTCATGTAAACATGATCAATGTTGTCTGTGTGCTGTACTGAATTTCAAATCTCTTTCCATTATGTTTAATTATGCCTTGATTCACTTTGCTAGTTCTTCTTGTAATTTTACATGTGGTCCTGTCTTTTACTGAACATCTCCAGGCATATTCTGCTAAACGTTTTATGGTCAAACTGCCTTGTTTTATCATGTGCATAATTGTGTTTCTTTTTCTCAGATAAACTGATCTGTCATGAAGTCATCTGTAATCATCTGCTGAGGCAGGTGTGAATTAGCTCCAGCAGGTTCTGTGAACAGTCAGTCATAAAATATGAAGATGTGTGTGCAGTTTGATGCTTTCGTCTGAACCTCTATCTATTTGTTGAATGTTAAACAATAATAGACCTTTAATAGGTTGATGTGTAATCATAAAAACGGAACAGGTTGTGCTGGCAAGTATTGTCCTTTCCTGTCTGTACTGCCTAAATTCATATGAATCATTATTAACAGTTAACGATACGAGTTAGGAGTTGTTTTTAAATTAGAATTCAAAGTCAACATCTGGGTGTTAATTTATGAAAATAATATCCTGCAGGCTCATTAATAGGTTTGAAATCAGGTACACACAAACTTAAAGGGATAGTTCAGTATTTTTGAAGTGGGGTTGTATGAGCTCCATATAGCCACTAAGTACCTTAGATGCAGAAGAACGTTCTCTCCTCTCCCTCAGTAAGCCATAGTCTGTAAGAGTCTGTTACGCGACACTGTAAAATCTAACAAGTTGGCCTTACTTAAAAAAAATGTGGAAACCGATTGCCTTAAAAAGTTAGATAAATATGATTAATAGTCTTAGATTACATTTACTTGTTTTGTGTACTTGGAACCCTGTTGTATTTACTTAATTTTATTAAATTATTTTAAGAAAGTTATTCCAACTTCCCATGTTAGTTATCCACCAGTATCAACAACAGTATCACAAATTCACACCCTTTCGTGCTCATTTACACACCACTGGGAGCAACTTGGGGTTAAGTGTCTTGCCCAAGAACTTATCACCATTTGTTGCCCAGAGCTGGACTCGAACCTGCAACCTCCTGATCAATGACTTAGTGTACTATCCAACTGATCCACCGATACCTCACATACAAGTGAGCACAACAAAGGATGCTTAGTAGTTAAAAAAATTGGCGTTTCACTTCTGTTGTGGCTTAATGTTGCCGTGTTGCAGCTTAATGCAGATGTGTTAAATAACTCACCTTGAGAATAAGAGAAATTCTGCGTCCTCCAACATCGTCTGCTGGGAGGAAGAGACCATTGAGTTTTTTATCAACGAAGAAATCATTCCCCTTGGAGATCCTTGGTCTTCAGGAGTGCCCCCTGCACAGTCCTGCCTGGCTTTACTGCGCATGTGCAATACTGAATGCAATCACCGTGATAAAAAGTTTCGAGTCCAGCTTACACACAGGAATTAAGCTGTATAATTTTCTCAAGCTAAATGGGTTCCTTACTCATATTGATTGAGTTGAATCAACAGGTTATTAAGATTTAAGTAAAGTACACAACTGTAATTTAAGTAAGAATAGTTATCCCATTTTGGAGTGAAACAGGGAAGTATCGTACCAAGAACAAAGGGTATTTTCTCCGCCTACAAGAACTCCCATCAAAAAATAATACCACAGTTTAGGAGTACGCTGCCTATGTGTGTTTTTAAGTGCATTAACTTTTCGGAAATATAAAGTTTATCTGGAACTAACCGACTCACGTCACGTATTCCTCCGTGCAGCACTTATATATATATATATATATATATACATATATATATATTTTTTTTTTTTTGGGTGGGGGTCATTTATTGTCCACAAAATTAATTCCATTTCACTTATGATATTTAATGCTGCGTTGCAATGAAAAGGCTTCAGCATTTCCACTCCTGAAGAAAATCAATGTTAGAGTCAAACGGTATCAAATTCAGACAAGATTTTTACTACCTCTGTCATCTGTCTGATGATCACATGGGTATGGAAGAGAGTGAATGTGTTAATTAATGCTGATGGCCAGCTTAACCCCCCCAACAATGAGTGAATGTGAATGTGACTGGGTAGGAGTGGCCTGCTGCTTGAAAGTGCTTTGAGTTGTCGGATAGACAAGAAAAGTGCTTTACAAATGATGTCCATTTACTATTTTTGAGAATGAAATCTTTCAGTTTGATATTCACCATAAACATACACGTGTAATCCTCATCCCTGAACATGTTATCATTGATGTAACCTTTGGCCATCTTTGATATTTTGCTTGGCTGTATTTCCATATAGTGTATTTAAAAAAAATAAAGTGACAAAATTTAAATGTGGCCTGAGATAATTTTGAAATACTCAATATAGTCTATCATTTAAAAAGTTCCTCAACATTAAGTTGTCTGATGGCTGTAATAAAATACCAACATAAAAGGATAAACCACAGCACCGAAGCTGTGAAGTCCACCCACCAGATAAAGACTGTCATTCAGACACTTCAGATGTATTTGGTTCTTTGATCAGAGTGCCATTATTTCTGTGTTTTGGTCAGATGAAACTTCAGGTCTGAATATCAGGCTCCATCTGTTGCCTTTCCCATGGCCACTGCCCCTGGTCTTTTCTGACAGCCTGCTTTTTTCTCTCTTCTTTGAGGACTTCCTCATTGACTCAGAATAGAGCGAGGACAGAGGAAAAGGGTAGACTTTGTCTGTTCCGAGAGCCCCCTGATCTCTTTTGATCTTCTGGAGAGAGTCACTGACATACAGAGGAGACGGCCTGTGATCTGACAGTCTTCTCACATAACCTGGATTTCACTTTGTCTGTCACTTTAACTGTCTCCAGCTCAGATACAAGACTGTATCCAGCTCAGAATTTTGTCAGTCCAAACAGATTAAACCGCTCACTGAGAAGCTTTGACCCGATATCCTTATTTTTCTATCATATTATTTACACTGATAAAGTATTTAGGTACAGCAAGAAGAGGAATAAAAGCCTCCTTTAGAAAAAGAAGAAGAAAAAAAAATGTTTTTAGAATTTGATGTGTGGTGCTAAAAGCAGGGAGACATGCTGTATACACCCATTAAAGATTTGATGCTTAAGCTCTGTGCCCCCTGCATGCCTGCTGAAGAACTCAAGAGTGACAAGAAAAAAACTGGATCAGGTAATTACAGAGGTGGTCAAGGTAGCAGGAAAGACTTGGGCTAATTGAGGAGGGATTATAAACGTTGGGAAGTGCTCACCAAAACAGTAGACACACAAAATGTCCTTCAACATTTTTAATCTGAGCAAATCTGCAACCTACTGGCCATCATCAAACACATTTCAGCAAAGAGTTTCAGAGTGCTTTTACACAGAGGGTCACAACAACCTATCCAAACCCATTCACTTTTACCTATTCACTGATGGTTGAGATTTCTCAAGCCCCATTCAAGACATTCACAAACCCCCAAACTTCAGATTGATGGTGGGTTTGTCTCTCCAGGCTGTCATTCATGTCTCCTAAGTGGACAGCAAGATGTCAAAGGACACATTTTCTGCTGACAACAGCATTTTCACTGTTAGCTTTTTTGTGGTTATACACCTTTTTACTAATTTAGTGAGTATTTTTTCAACAAACTAGAACCTAGCTGCACACAGAAGGAGGCCCATATAGTTACCCAACCTGAAGGAGAGTAACCAGTTTTAAATGACTGAAACATCATTGATCTGGAAGTGCTCTGAGAGCAAAAAACTCCATCAAGGCATTTCTGACATTCTTAGCCAAGTTATTAGTTTGGTGGGAGAGAAGCCAAGGAACAGAAGCTGCAGGTCAGTTCTCCAAACAATTCCTTACTTTTGATTCAAATATTATGCAGTTTCTTGGTTTTAAGAATGTTGTTTTGTAACAAAATTCAGAACCAGACCATTTGTGCTAAGGACCTGTTATCTTGTGTGCCATGTGATTCTACTGAACTGGTGAGTTTGAACTGTTAATTATGAAACAATGCAAGAATGGACGATGGCCTGTTGGCATTAGCCACAATGCTAGCATTGTAGGCTAACGCTAACATGAGGTTCTAGGAATTCATTGATGCCAATAGGTTTGATTTTTTGATGTCAATGTGTTATGCTAACATGCTAATGGTTAGCATGCTAATATGCTATCATGCTAACATGAAGTCATAATGATTGTAAATGTAAATCTGATTGTGGGTTGAGACATTTTACTGCATTATGTGACGTGCTATGTTAGCTTAGCATTAGCTTCATCTTTGAAAGTGAGTTTTCTAAGTGGATTGTTTGGTCCATGCAGGCCAGGTGCCCGGCCTCGAGACCAACCACCAGATGGCGAGCTACGAAACAAGGCCAGGAGCCTGAGGAACCCTTTTTTCACAGTCAGCTCTACCTGCAGATGGTCTGGTAGGAGGCTCTTCAGCCTGCCTACTCTTCCACCTCCTCAAATTGAGCATTATCACCACACTCACACTGCTCTGGACTAAATGCACTTCTCTACCATTACCCCTTGAACTCATATCCTATGAACTTTGAGCTCAATTAATCGATCATTTCTTTGATCAGGGAACCAGACCAGGGGGGACTGTACTGTTTTATGTGTTGGAATTATTGGCAAAGCCTAAATGTGCACTTTTGAAGGTTGAACCGTTTTTTTAACAACTGCAGTTTTGTAAATATTAGGGCTTTATTTTGTTTTGTTTTGTACACTTTATATTCATTCAATATGTTCTCATATTCAACTGCAAATATTTTTTCAGTGTCTTTATTTGCTACACCTGCCCTCCAGTAGCCATACTTAGTTTCTTCTGATAATTTCCTTACTAGCCATTACAAACCTTGTGTAATTACAGTGAAATAATCTTGTATTCATTCAAATACATGCTACACTAGCATAGGTCCACAATTTAATGTGTAATTCCTCAAAAACATAGAAAAAGCAGTACAGACACAGAAAGCCAGCGAACAAGAAACAAACACAGGACATACAACAGTACTAAGAACTTTAAGCTTTATTTTGGGTCTGGAGTTTTTCTTTTTTGCTAGCCCATTTTTTTTCCTCACAATATTTTTATGATTGCATTATTTTTTTGTTTTTGTTTTTTTTTTAAATCTCTTTCCATTGTAACTCAACTAGATATATAGATGAGATTTTAGTTTAAAAGTGCTCAATTCAAATTTTCAGTTTTGTTTCATGCATATTATTTTTCTTTTTCTTTGTTATATTTGCATGGTCAAATTGATTATATTTATTCAGGTGAATTTTTGTCTTCAGACCTGAAAGCTATGAGAGAAGGGGGCTGGTCAGTTTCAAAGCCACAACAACATGTTCCCACCTATTTGATACATGATCATGCATGGTGGAAGTTTCTACAGCTGTCTTCTCCCTGTTCCCGAGAACAAGAGGCAATATGTCCCAGAAAAGTCGATCCATAGAATCCTTTGGAGCCACACCTGAAGAGTTTCACCACCATGTCCAGGAGGTGCATCACCTGGACATGGTGGTGTTCAGATAAGCAAAATTACAAAGGAAACAGGTTTGACATCATCTGTGTTACAAACGTTCATGAATAGTCCCGGTTTAACTACTATAGCCCCTAGGGGTGGGCAGAAATATCGATTCAGCAATGCATTGCAATTATTCCCCTCCCAATTCAATATCGATTCAGTAAATCCTCTGAATCGATTCACCTCCTGGCCAGTGGGGGGTGCTGTGCACGTTTTCAGTGTTTATCCAGCTACCGCCGGTGGCAGAAGAGGACATGCTTGCAGAGTGATGGGACTGAGAGCAGAACATGAGAGTGATTTAATGACGGTTTATCAGTATTTTTTGTGTAAATAATGTAAAATTTTAAACACAACAGCGTTAGTATCATTCTGGAGTGTTTTCCTTTCGTTTTTTTGCCGTATTTTCTCTGTGTTTTGCCGTATTTCTGCCATATTTTCCGTGCGTTTAATCGTCTTTTTTGGTATTTATCCTCTTTTTCATCATAGTTTGTGTTTTATGGACTCCACAAATAGTAATTTTAGAAAAACTGGAGGAAGAAATGTCGAGATTTCTGTCTTCAGCTTCACAGAATCTGCTCCAGGGACTACCATCAGTAAAAAAAAAACGCCTGGAAAAAAAAAAGAACTAGTCTTTATGCAATTTCCTGATCCTGGAGATCTTTATATACGAGCCAAGCGAAGCCGAGGAGGGCCGAATCCAGCGGATTTTGGCTGTTGTGGCTGGCCAATGATGCATCTGGGAGGGATTTGAGCACTTCAGTTCAATTCTGTTGGCTCATCCAAATTGGTCAGTCAATGACCGAGATATAGCCCTATATGTTACCGCATGAGGCCTCAATGGAGACATCAGATCATCAAATATTACAGTTTTCAGGCTTATTTATAGGCATTTTTGAGTAAAAAATGTTTGATAAAGGATCCAAAAGAGGTTATTATGTGGAGAAAGTGCTGCATTTGCATTTAAGACACTACATTTATTAAATTTTTATTTTATTTGACAAAATACATATGTTTTTGACCTTTGGCTCAATATGCAGTCTTTTTCAATATTCTCGCCTTGCCATTTTGTTATAAAACCTCTCTAATTTTGCTCTGCATCACTTTATAAGAATATTCCTTTTCAGAGATGATGTTCACATATTTTATTATTCATTTTTAGAGTTTTAAATCTGCTACTGCATCATTTCTAAGAGATATTCAGTGTAAAAAAGTGTTGTTTTTTCGGTGAGAATGAAATCTTCCAAAAATTCTGTGTTCTATCTTCATTTACTCTGTCCTAGTAACATATATACTGATAATTTCACAACTGAACAAATCTCACAAGTGTTACTTTTATTATGACACCAATATTATTCAAATAGACCTTGTGGTTGCAGAGATATACTCTTGTCTTATCTAGTTTTTCCACCCTAATATAATTTTTCTAGAATCATCGTGATGGTACATCACCTTGCAACAGGTTGAATGACACCTCTGTCATAGTCTGAGGGGGTCTGTATCACCTTCACTGGCACTATGTAACTTCGATGTGGATGGTAGGAACACTTCCACACTAAAAAACTGCAAACTAAAAAACATGATCAGACTGTACCTCACCAGTCCACATGGTTTATTTGTCTCTTGGGACGTCCTGTCGGCTCCCTTCTCCTCCCTCTATATGTCAACAAATGCACGTTGGTGTGAGGCGCTCTGTTTTTGTAACTGCGCAGTTACACTCAATGACCATAGAGGCCCCTAGAGAGCTAAAAAGCCAGAATCTTACTTAGTGCTGCTTTAAGGAGCTCCTTGTAAGCTAGTCCCAGTGTGGTCAGGCCCAAAGTAGTCCAAGTAAGGCTCCCAGACTTTATAAAACTTGTCTGTTGTTGCATTTAGAGTACTTGTGAGATATTAAAGAGGTACCATCTTCAACATGACTTGACACAAACCGATTAACAGAAGGGCATTTATTACTAATTCTGCGCAATAATATGTTTTTTCTTGCAGTAAAAGTAAGAAGATTGTATAACCTTTTATTAGCAGCATTGTTGCTATTTCTACTCAGGAGCCCTAAAATTAGAGACATGGGATCCAGTTCCAAGCTTTTGTGAAATATTTTCTCCATTTCATAAAGTATTTTCAGACCATTATCTCTCAATATAATGACAAGACCAAAGACAATGGGTCAAAGCGCCTATTTCTGTTTTACATTTAAGACAGAGCAGAAAGTGCTGGATTATAGGAATATCTGTGACTAGGCAATAAAAGTATTCTATGTATAATTATAAATTGAATTGAGTTTGAGTGCAAAATTGATTGTTTTTGGCGTAATTCCAAATTATCTCCCATGTTTCTTCATTAGTAGTTTACTGATAATTCCCTTTCCCAATGACTTTAATCCTCTGTGTGTTAGCAGGAGAAATGCCACTCATCACTGAATACAGTGAGCTTAGAGATACCCTCTCCGTTTCCTGTAAAAGCATTCTCTCCGTAACAGATATTTCTGGATGGTCTAAGAGAGCTTTGGCCCTTGCTTGCTGAACCTACCCTGCTTTTTATAGGCTTTTATTTATTTATTTATTTATTTTCATTTATTATCTATTTTTTTATACAGACAAAGACCCATTCCTTTCTCCCCCAGATACATCAGCATCAGTTATTAGTTGTGCTAACTGTTGTTCACATTTTTAATGTGAACGACACAGATTTGCATTTTCCTTTTCACTTTCAATGTATTTTTGTCTTCATGTTTGATGTATCCATCCATCCATCCATCCATCTTCTTCTGCTTAGCCGTGATCGGGTCACGGGGGCAGCAGCCTGAGCAGGAAAGCCCAGACTTCTCTCTCCCCAGCCACTTTGTCCAGCTCTTCCCAGGGGATCCTAAGGCGTTCCCAAGCCAGCTGCAAGACATAGTCCCTCCAGCGTGTCCTGGGTCTTCCCCAGGGCCACCTACTGGTGGGACGTGCCTGGAACACCTCACCAGGGAGGCGTCCAGTACGCATCCTAACCAGATGCCCAAGCCACCTCATCTGGCTCCTCTCAACGCGGAGGAGCAGCGGCTCAACTCCGAGCCCCTCCCGGATGACCGAGCGTCTGATCCTGGCGAGTCTAAGGGCGAGTCCGGACACCCTGCGAAGGAAACTCATTTCGGCCACTTGGACCCGTGAAATTGTTTTTTTTCGGTCACGACCCACAGCTCGTGACTGTATGTGAGGATAGGAATGAAGATCGAGTGGTAAATCGAGAGCTTCGCCTTACGGCTCAGTTCCCTTTTTACCACGATGGACCGTGCAGAGCCCGCATCACTGCCAACGCTGCACCGATCTGCCTGTCAATCTCCCGGTCCATCTTTCCTCCGCTCATGAACAAGAGGTACTTTAACTCCTCCACTTGCCATAGAATCTCATCCCCGACCCGGAGAGGGCACTCCACGCCCCCCCAGGTGAGGACCATGGACTTGGATTTGATGTGCTGATTCTCATCCCAGTCACTTCACACTCGGCTGTGAACCGAACCAGTGAGAGCTGCAGGTCACGGTCCGATGAAGCCAACAGGACCACATCATCTGCAAAAAGCAATGACCAGATCCTTAGGTCACCAAACTGGAACCCCTCAACGCCCTGGCTGTGCCTAGAAATTCTGTACATAAAAGTTATGAACAGAACCAGTGACAAAGGGCAGCCCCGGCGGAGTCCAACCCTCACTGGAAACGATTCTGATTTACTGCCGGCAATGCAGACCAATTGCCAGCAGTAAAGGCAGCACAGGAATGATTAATATGAATATAACATGAAACAAGCACTTGGACTCTCAAAAATACTTCAGTACATTGATCATAAATATTCAAAGAACATGATCTCCTTTACTTATGCAAGATGCAATTTAGAAAACTGTTTAAAGCAGCTTTGCTGAAAAAAGGAACTTTCCATCAAAATGTGTGCCTTTGTCTTTTACAAAACTTTTAAAATCAAGATAGACTTTATATAGCAGGCATTAATAGGCAAGGTTTGAATTAATGTCAAAAGAAATTCTCCATTACCTTCGTTACCTTTTCACTTAATCTTAAGATGAATGAATGGATAATCATGACCCTGGTTAAAATCTTACAAGTTAAACACTAAGGAACATCTTGTCTAGTCCACAAAAAGGCCAAACACCATTCAACCTGCAAGTGGCAGGTCAGTTTTTATTTCTGCCAAAAAAATATTGTAAAAAGTACTTATTTGAAGTTACACTTTTTTTCCCTGTGTTTTTGCATGCCGAAATCACCGGCTCTTTTATTGGTCAAGGGAGGAGGTCTCTGCAGTATGGGTCCTGAACAGTGGAGGGTTATTTACTGTAAACTTTGAAAAAATTCAATTCCTTAAAGCTGTTGTTTATTAAAGCTGATATGGTTTATGGCATAGCAAGAAAAGTAAAAGTACCACTGATAATTTGCAAGTTGACTTAGGGTCATATTCGTCATATAACTATTCACTGACTTTTGGAAGCATCCATCCCACAGTCTCTGCTCTGCACAGCTGTGTATTTTTCAGGGTCAGATTCAAAGCTTGGAGGACAAAAAAACCCAAAATAACCCTGTACATCTTTTTTCCATCAATAGAATAACTATCAGCTTCATGCAAGTTTTCTCAGTAAACTTGGAATCTATTTCGATGCTGCAGGGAGAGTATCAGCAGCCTCATGAGGCTGACTTGAGAACTTTGGTTAGCCAAGGGAAAACGTGCAATATGTCACCTCCCACGCTGGTAAGCCTCAGCAGCGTTTTGTGTCAGTGAGTACAACAACATGTACACAGGGTTCAGTTTGTCCGCAGTAACAAGTTTGTATTACATCCTTAGCAGTAAATGACATTGCACTTGCTAGTAGATGCTCTGAATCCATGAGTAAGTTAAGTATGGATAATTATTTAGAAAAAGCTTCTGTGGATTTCTTAGTGGAAGACGTAATGCACAGAGAAGTGTGTAAAGCCCTCACTTTACATATCTCTCTGGATTTAGTGTGTATTAACACACCACTTGTCTTTGAGCCCAGCATTAAACACGCCTCTTGTAGAGAATTCACCAACTTAATGATTTTAACGTGATAATTTTCCAGTGGACTATATTAAAGCCCCAGAAGGGATGTTTAAGGTTTCTTGATATAACTTTGTGATATTCATAGAAGCTGCAATAATGCAGGCTGTCTTTAATTTTTTGCACAAGACTGCAATACATTTGTCCCATGCAATACCGTGCCAAGATCTACAACTAATCTTTTTTCTGTCTACCTTTGGCTGGTAGGCCAAATATTTGTCAGCCTTTTCCCACCTATCAGCAACATTATACACAGGTTAATGAAACATATATGTGGAAAATAGCTGAACTCCTTTTGTTTTGATGCAACTCAACCCAATGATAAATTTACAGCTGACTATAGGGCCAGTGAGGCTAACTTAGCTGTAACATGGAAATGTCACCTCAGACCCCCCAAATGAGTGCAAAGCTACCCCGTCTGTGGGAGATTCAAATGTGAAGAAATAACTCAATGTCACAAAGCTTTGTATGCTGCAGCCAGCTAGCGCTTCATTCACCCTGCAATAGTGAGACCAGCTTGCACTCTGCTTGGTTTTTCAGGATAAGCAGGAGCAACATTAACCTGTAGCTTGATAGTGTGAAGTGTCTAAGAACCTAGAGAGTTAACTGATTCATTGTCTCTAGTGTCTTGTGTCTTGGTGTTTCTGTCAAGACGTGAGTCTAACACTCAACTACTCGTCTGCACACACGTGGGTCTGATCAAAGCCAATGAGTCAGACTTTACCCCCTGTATGTGACACTAACGTCGCTCTGCCTCCAAGCCTGCCAAATACGCCTACCTCTAGAATACATAACCTTATACTATATACTGTAATGTATTTTTGTAAGAGGGTAATGCACTTTCTTCTTAATAGATTTAAAAACTTAAGTTGGCAACTTATTAGAGTTTCAATGCAAAATCTTTTTGGTTTTCTGTGATTAAAGGGTCGGTTGTGTGATGATCTCTAATAAGATAATATGAAGTTGGCACACACTTCATTTTAAATATCAGTAATATACAGTGTTCTAAATGGCAAATATCAAATGTGTCATATCGAATTAATTCTTGAGTGATGACTTAAGAGAGCAAAGTCTTTCTGCATTGGTTGTTCACAGTTCTGTGTTACAATTGGACCACTCTCACTAGCTTCACTTGGATGCGCAAACTTATTTCATATTTGTTTTTCTCCATACAGACCCCTCTTTTTCCAACTGCTAGCCCTGCTACCACACAGTATCAGAGAAGAACCTGCTCCTCAAGCGAATACTGTGTTTAGGGGAATAATAACAGATTATTGTCACAAGACAGGCTGCTTGACTGTTACAAAATCAGAATCCCAATTATTTTAATCAACATTGAGATAGTGAAACACAATTGCACCCTGACTTTACATCGTTGTTTCACAGGTATGGTAATTTGATTAACCTAAGATAAAAAAATAAAGTAAGGTTTTCTAATAATCCATTAATCTAAATGATCCTGTTTTGGTTGTTGTGGGCAGTCAATTGTAATTGAACTTGATTAGTGACCACTTATTATTGGGCTGAACAAAGGACTAAAGCATTAATTTCAAACAAGCATTCAACTAAGCATATTTAAGAAAATGGGATTTTGAATTCAGTGTAACAATATCTTTTTTTTTAGATCTTTAAAAGGATAAGGTGCCTTTTTTTTTTTTTAATCCAGTGAATGCAATGCGCTTCCGTACTTCCATAGATTCCCCCCACCCACAAACAATGGATAGACAGTAGAGGAAATTTATGTATTGGAAAAAAATGATGCACCATCTAAGATGACAAGTGGGAAAAATGGACAATAAATAATATGGATGCAACTAATTACTATTTCTCATGAGTGAATATACACTGCCTGGCCAAAAAAAAGTCACCACCTGGATTTAATTAAGCAAATAGGTACGAGCCTCCTATTGGATAATTACCGCATGGGCGATTGTCTTTCAGCTGGCAACAACTTATTAAACCCCAGCTGATGCAATGAGTAGCTTCTCGTTTCTTAAACAACCATGTTGAAAGACACATCCTGTGTTCATGGAAAAGATGTTAGTCTGTTCAAAAAGGGTCAAATCATTGGCATGCATCAAGAAGAGAAAACAACTAAGGAGATTGCAGAAATTACTAAAATTGGATTAAGAACTGTCCTGAAGGAAGGTCATGTGGTCTGATGAGTCCAGATTTACCCTGTTCCAGCGTGATGGGCAAATCAGGGTAAGAAGAGAGGCAGGTGAAGTGATGCACCCATCATGCCTAGTGCCTACTGTACAAGCCTGTGGGGGCAGTGCTATGATCTGGGGTTGCTGCAGTTGGTCAGGTCTAGGTTCAGCAGCATTATGTGCCCAAAGAATGAGGTCAGCTGACTACCTGAATGTACTGAATGACCAGGTTATTCCATCAATGGATTTTTTCTTCCCTATTCCAAGATGACAATGCCAGGATTCATCGGGCTCAAATTGTGAAAGAGTGGTTCAGGGAGCATGAGACATTTTCACACATGGATTGGCCACCACAGAGTCCAGACCTTAACCTCATAGAGAATCTTTGGGATGTGCTGGAGAAGGCATTGCATAGTGCCTATAATTAATGCAACACTGGATAGAAATAAATCTTGTGACATTGCAGAAGCTTACTGAAACAATGCCACAACAAATGCGTGCTGTAATCAAGCTAAAGTTGGTCCAACAAAATATTACAGTGTGTGACCTTTTGTTGTGGTGGCGACTTTTTTTTTGGCCAGGCAGTGTATGAAGTATATTCAATATAGTGTACTTTGCTTTATGTGAAGCCAGATAACTTTAGTCTGTGTATCAAAATGGGTAGAAGAGAAAAAGATCAAGCGTGCTAGGAAATATACTTCAAAGTGAGTGTTGATAAAGGTAAATGAGAGAAAACTACCACAATTGATTTTTTTCAAACATGACTTTCAAAGTTTGCTCCTCCTTACATGCTTGTGCATTACTGACATACCTCAATAATATTCAAGGTCTACTGTACAAATCTCAAAGCTGAAGCATTTTATTAGAAGATTTGTTGACCTGTAGTTGAGTGTGAATAGAGCAGAGATTTAATATGTGCATTTGAGTTACGTTGTCATGAACAAAGCACTGAAAAGAAGCAATATTTACCTGTAAGAAAAACCCGGATGGATGTTTAGTTTGAGTGTTCAACAGTAAATGCTAAGCTCCTCATGATTCAAGCTGGGCTCCTGTGTATGTTTGCTCTTAAGGGTTAATATGATGGTGTTTGCACCATTAGCAAATCAGCTCCAACTTCAGCTGAGGTACAGACAATGATATATCCCATTTGAATTCTGACGACTATGGAGACTGTAAAGTTTGAATGTGTAAGCCCTTTATTTGCAGCTGCGAGGGTGAAGTCCAACCTTGTAGTGCAGCTGGATCTGCCCGATTCATTGTCTGCAATCCATCTTGCAAAGCTCCAAGTCAAAAACATTAAGCTCAGTCTGCAGACACACTGCCCAGTTAGTGTCCTTTAAAGCAGTAAGGGGTGGGGGCTTTGAGCATAACAGTGACAGTTATTGTCTTCTTGCACAGAGATTATCATAGATTCTAGCAGCTCCAGCGGCAGTTTTGCCATATATGGACCACACTTCTTTATTATGTGACATACAAATACGTCATAAATGCATTTATCAATGGAAAAGATATTTTAGCTACACTTGCGACATGTTATGACGAGAGTCTGATCTACAAATTTGCTCACGATTTGTACTTTACACGTAACACTAGCACTCCCTACTATAAGATCTGATTGGCCCGCAATGAATGTGACTGGTGAAACAATTGTCCAATCACCTGCTGGATATGCTATTCAAAGTTTGTGCCCTTATAACAAATGGTCTATCTGGTGTGTCAGATTAGGTAAAGCCTCCCTAAAAGCATATAATTCTTTGTATGAAGTGGTGTCACAACAGCCACCACAGAAATGCCATGGTTTGCTGTCCTGTTGTGTCACAGTTGCTGTCTGCCAATGCTCCCCTCAACTGTTTGGTAAACTTTGCTTCAGAAAGCACTGTTCTGTCTGTGCCCAGCAAACACAAGAAAAACCTGTAATGACAAAATATTTTTGTTCTACTAAAACAAACAGTTAAAAAAAAAACTCATGGATGTATTATTATGATAACGACAATGGATATTCATTTGGGTAAGTGTTAAGAGATTAATATTGACAGTAGGTGGTGTGTTTTTTGAGACACTGTCCCTCACTAGCTTCACCTGGCTCTAGCTGAGGGAGAGACACTGTCAATGGAAGATGTCATGAGACACCAATAAAGTAAAGAAAACTCTTCAGAAGCATTATTGACTTCTTAGAAATCTGAACAACCATTACTCGAGAGTATGCTGGCCAAGGACAACCACCACCACAGGTCTGAAGGAGGACGACTTGATCACAATATGGGTGATGCAACATAAAGGTGTTATGCAAACACACACTCCTCCAGATACAAGATATCTTTGCACTCATTTGGGGAAGCTTTGGCAATGGCTTCATGGTCAATGCATCATAAGGAAGCAACTTTAGGATTTTGGCTTACTGCCCAGGCTATTCTCTTAAACTGGCAGAGAAGAAAGGTCGCTTGTCACATGCCGACCAACATTGCTGGTGAAACAGGAGAAGGAAGGCAGGGAGGGAGAATATAAAGGATGGAGGAAGAAGAAGTGGACTGAGGATTTATCATAAGTGAGCGTTGTATTAGGGTTGGAAAATCTGGTTTTGAGGTTGCATGGCTTTCAAGGATTAAGGCTTTGACAAAGCTATAAAATGGGAGTGACAGCTCAGCTAAATTAGTATGAGTAATGATCCTTAGCAGACAGTTCAGACTTGAAAAACTACACTTTAATTGAATCAATAGTCTCAATAGCAGAACTGATACCCAGAGTCTTGTTTTATGCACTAAGATTTATGGGCCTGATTGTCATCAACAGTACTGTGCTATAACATCAGAGTGACAATGCCTCTTGTCTCATAATAGCTTTTATTTAAAAAAATGTTTCTGGGAAAAGACAAGATACTTGTTGTTGCTCATCACATTTATTATAGTTGTCTGGAAGTGCAATTTGTCCATTACAGACAAGCTGCCTAATTTTTTGCAAAAACAAGCAGCTGCTGCTCATTTCATCCCTGGTTTGGTTTGCTGGTTCTGTTTGGAGGATCTCTGTTGAAGATCAGTATTGTTGTCAGCACTTTGATGCATTGGAAGGACACCTCCAGGAAAGAGAGATTTTTTTTAATGTAACTGCTTACTGAGTGGCATAATTAACTCTCAAGAGAGCACTCCTAGCTGGAATGCACTAAGAGGAAGGACAAAGAAATAATCCTTAAGTGGTGGAGATGGAGGAAATGTGATTGGTGCCACTTTAAATCTTGCTTGCTGTCTCTGCAAATGAATGCATTTACTTTGCAAAAAAAGAATAAGTCATAAGAGCGAAGATGGCTGTACCAAGTCTAAGTGAAAAAGGTTTGCAATTGGTCCCTCTTTAAAGGAAGTTATTATATGAATTATGGTACTTTCATAGTGTTACACCAGCTCAGAAAGTGCAGCCCTGCTGTATGAGGATTTTTCTTATTATTTTTATTCTGTACTCAGGGGCTGTGGACTGCAATGTGGTGGACCCTCCACTAAAGTGTCCAAACTGAGTGGGAGTGAGTAGTGAGTAGTGGGAGGTTTTGGGGAATAGTTTAAGGAAAGCCCATGATATTCCTCTAAAGAAATGAGTAATGTCTGCTGTGTGGCTGCTTTTGGGTACACCAAAGACAACCATATAGTTTTTCAGAAATACTGATTTCCCAACAGCCTAAAAGAATCCAACACAAAGACAAGCTGCAGCCAATGAGCTGAACACATCAAACTTTACACATCTGCGAGATCACCATTAGGCCCTGAAAACCCAAGTGAAGGTGTGTGACATGATAGCTAAGTCATCTAGAAATAGTCACAGGTTACTGTATGAAATATTGAGTCGTACAGGCATCAAACAGTAACATAACCCCTCAGTATTGTGGGGATGAACACTTTTCAGTATTACTAAAACAAAAAATGGTATAGTTGAAAGTCGGCAATAAAGGAAAAAAATAATAATTTTATTTAGGATAGCCCCTAGAGATGCAACATCTCGTTTTCGAGATGTCTGTCCCAACACAGATACAAGAAATAGCACAAAACACACTTTACAATAATACACAGCAAACACAAAACACACTGCTCTACCACTTCCACAGCCCCTGCAACCCTTCCTTCCCCATCACCACCTCACAAAAATAGTGCTCACACACATACACATAACCCCACTGCAATACAATACAATACAATGTCAGGAACAACAGAATGCCACAGCAATATTGAATAAAGTAATACAACAAGTAAAACACAAAAAATGAACAGCTTGTTCTCAAGTGAGGAAATAAATTTGATCTAAAGATGAAAAAAGAGGTGATGGACTTTGAAAAGGGAGGATGATTATTCTAATCAGATGGAGCTTTGAACTTGAATGACCTGCGACCTATTTCTTTATGGAATTTAGGGACCGTGAAAAATGGATTAGTCATATGTCTAAGAGGATATTGAGATGTATCTGGGAGCAGTAGCTATTTTAAGTGTGGTGGGACATGTAAGTGGATACATTTAAAAAGAAACATAACCCAGTGAAACTGATGCCTGGATTTAGCATGAAACCAATTGAGGGTCTCGTACATGCAGCAGTGGTGAGTTCTGAATGGACATCTCTAGACAAGTCTGCCTGAGGAGTTACTTAAGACATTGAGGGGTTTGAGGATAGAGTCAGCGGTGCTTTGGTAAACAACATCAGCATAATGAAGTTTGGGAAGTAGCAGTTGTGAAAGGATTCTTTTCTTGTCTTGAAATGAACAACAATTGATTGATCGGTAGAGAGAACCCAGACAGCCATAAATTCTTTGACAAATGTATTCGATATGTGGTTTAAAAGTAAGCTCAGGGTCCATCCAAAGACCAAGGTATTTAAATACAGTATCTCTGTCTAGTGGAGTTCCATCACTAAAATGATCAAGCAGCTCGGTGAGTGTGCTAAACCATGTTTTGTACCAAACACCATAGAACATGATTTTTTCATATTAAGAACAAGCCTATTGTTAATGAACCAGCGTTGGACAGTATTAAGGTCTTGCTGCAAGTTATACTGGATTAGTGATATATTAGCATTGAAATGGTAAATAACAGTGTCATCAGCATAAAGATGAACATGACAGGTTAAGCACAATTGAGGTAAGTCATTTATAAAAATGGAAAAAGAAGTGGACTTGATATAGAGCCTTGTGGAACACTTGTATCAATTGGCATTTGACTAGACTGACAACCATTGACATAAACATATTGATGCCTGTTGTGAAGATAAGAGTTAAACCAAAGGACAGTGTTCTGATTCAGCCCAATATAACGGAGTTTGTCAAGGAGAAGATAAGAGGCTTATAAGATCAGAGTTTATCTAGGGTAGGTGTGAACCTTTAACTGTAATGGTTCTCATGGGAGCATGGTTATTTATTCATTAGTCACTTCACAACAGAAGAAGTCACAGGCATCATCAACATAGGGAATTAATTGAAATCTGTCTCAATTAATATTGATAAGAACATATATGAAGAGGTCTAAGTTCATCTTTTTACACTGCCTGAGATCGAGGAATTTTAATTTTACAAACACAAAATATAAGACAATGACCACTAAAGCAGTCAGACATTACACCAGATTTGATTATCCTATCAGGATTTGTAACGAGTACCCAGTCTAATAAAGATGGAGACCGAGGATCAACTCTAGTAGGTTCATTTATTAACTGGGTGAAATTTTCACCATGAAATAAATGCCTATCATTTGTAGAGGAATGGCTAAGCCAGTTGCTATTAAAATCACCCAAAATAATCAATTCTTTCATGTTTCAAACTAGAGTTAATAGTTGACAAAGTACACTTGGTAGAGTCAGCTGGGACGGGGGAGGTCTGTATATATTACATATAGTTAATATTTTGTTTTCATGAAAGATAATACTGGTAAAAAGACATTCAAAATTAACTGATTTAACATAAGGAGTGATACATTTTGAGTTAAAATGAGAAGCAACATAAGTTGCCACACTACCTCTTTTAGAGCCCCTGTCAGCTCTATAAAGCACAAAGTTGTCAATCTTTAACTCATTGGGCCCTAATTTCCTGGTGCAACGCAGGGTGGCGCAGCCTGGCACACCCCGCACAGTGATAATTTTGTCTGGTGCACTGCAGTGCACAGCCAATTTGGCAATTTGGTAGACCGGCTGCGCCGAGATGGGTGTGACAGCGCACCAGGGGGAGGTGTCGAAAGATTCAGCTTGGCGCAGTGACAATTATGTGCCAAAAAAATGCGCGGAAGGTGCGCTGGAAGCTCGCCAGCTGCAACCTCGTCTATTCTCGGTGCAGGCGAGGTGCACCCCCTGCAGTGGTAATTTGATCGACAGGCACACAGTGCGCACACTTATTTATTTTATTCATTTAACCTTTATTTAACCAGATAAAGGACCGATTGAGATCAAGATCTCTTTCACAAGGGTGACCTGGCCAAGAGGTCAGCAGCACACGTCATGAAAAAAAACATATTAAATGGTGATAATACACAATAAATTAGAATACACATATTTTGTGAGTGCAAGGTTTTGAGATAAAGTGCGGTAGATTTATAACATAAATAACAATTCAGAAACACAGGCACTGTTCAGTGGTCTCATGCTGTTTATCCATCAACAAGGACCGAAAAGCTCCAAGTGAAATCAGTTCTGAGAGCTTCAGCTCAGTTTGTAAGGAGTTCCATGCTGTGGGGGCAGCAAAACTGAACGCTCTCCTCCCCAGTTAAGTTCTGACACGAGGAACAGAAAGATGAAGAACGTCACAGGACCGAAGGCATAGTGGCTTTTAGTTCTCTGAAGAAAAGTACACGTCACCAAAACCTCACAGGCAGGTGTCCACAGTGTCAGGCACATTTCAATGCAATAAACAATCACAGCAACAACGATTTAATGTAACCATCTGAGCCAGCATATACATTTGTATCTATATTAATTGTCCCGTCACATCTGATGTCAGATCAGAGACGTTTGTCATAATGGAAACTCGACCTGACGGCAGCTGGAAGTGTGACGGGAACTAACGAGTTCACATCTCTCAGCCAACCACAAACAGCCACATCATCCGATACGGAGCATCCAGCTTCTCTCATCTCATGAAATTCAAAAGAAATGAAAAAAGAGAGAGACGCTCATTGAATAAATGTAGTCACTCGTTGTCTTAAGGATGTACCTGTGATTGCCCATATTTCTCTGTTTTAATCGTTATTCTTAAAAAGATCTAAAAGATGGAGAACATTATTGCAAGGAGGATGAGGAGGAGATATCAGGAGGGAATATTTCACCAAAGGTGCTGCTATTTGGCGATGACAGACCAGGAAGATAAGATAAGATATTCCTTTATTAGTCCCACGGGGGAAATTCCAAAATATACAGCAGCTGCAGGATACAAGAGAAGTATAAGAAAGAAGCAGGTGGATCACATGCATGATGAATGGATTAGCCTGCTACTGTGTTATGACACAGGAACAGATTACATCTGTCCCACGAGGTGGTCCACACGATAACGCGCATCATGGCCTCCGATGGCCCCTGTGCTCTCCCATTTGCTGCAAAAGTGACAGTAGCTCTGACCTTTGCCACCGAGGTGAAATTGTCACTGTACCTTTCCCGTGGTGCATTTAATGGTGTGGAGAGGCGTTCATTTGATTGGTGAAGATAACACTCGGCTGTGTTAAACCCACTCACACCTTCTCTCCTCCCTCTCTGCTACTTGCGCCGGTGGGAGGGATGGAGGCGTGGGTGTGCCTCCCTGCGCCAGACTGCGCCGTGCATGAAACTTGCCCTGGACACACGCAGGGGTGTGCGCCTGCACCTGGTCTACGAAATTAGAGCCCATTATCTGAAATTCTATTATGCAGCAATGTCTCAGAAAGAGTAATAATATCTGGCTCATGGAATTAGACCCAAGTCCTGATAAGATCAATTTTTGGTGCAAGGCTCCTAATATTTAATTTAAAAATATTACATTTTTTATAAGATCAATTGTATATGGAGTAGGGGTATGGGAAATGGGTGGATGGGGCAAGAGCAGATGAGACAACACACACATACAAAGACAAACAAAGAAGACAGACAGGCAGAGTAGCAGATTAACCAACAGAGGACAAGTAACCACAGCCTCAGGTAAAGTTAACATTTACTTAAGGAAAGGGCCATCATACCATAGCCAGCTAGACAACAAAAATCTGTAGAGCACATATAATGCACATAAATCAACCATAGACAAACAAAATATATGACGCAAAGTCAAAGATATGGACAGGCAAAGTTCAGTTCATTAACAAACAGTGTCCTGGATCAGGTTTTACGACAGTGATCTGCAGCAGGTCAATTGCACCAGAAAACATCAGCAGAATCATTGTACGCCAAACAAAGACTCATGCACCATAGTGCTCTCCACAACAGGCAAAAAATAACGTTCGGAGAAATGTTTCTCTGGGTAGTAACTAAACCATAAGTGGTAAGACTGAGATTGCAAGAATAATAAAGTCAGTATAAGTCACTTGGCGATGCTAGAGGAAAATATAATGAGTTAAATAAGCGAAAATAGGACGAATAGATCTACTCACAACCCTAACACGGAGAGGAGGAGAGGGAGAGGTTATGAAGAAGGGTTAGAGATTCTAGGGATCAGAACAGCTTCGGTTTGCTGACGCAGTTTGTTGATGAGAGTGGTACTAAAGTCTAGGAATACATGGACCCAGGCACCCATGTACAGACGTGTGCAAAATTGTACCCTTCCGTTAAAAAAAGAAAACCCACAATGGTCACTGAAATAACTTGAAACTGACAAAATTAATAATAAATACAAATTTACTGAAAATTAACTAATGAAAATTTAGACATTGCTTTTGAATTGTGGTTCAACAGAATCATGTTAAAAAACAAACTAATGAAACTGGCCTGATCAAAGATGATGGTACCCTTAACTTAATATTTTGTTGCAAAACCTTTTGAGGCAACCAGTGTAATCAGTCAATTTGTGTAACTCTCACTGGCTACGTTTACATGCAGTCATTAAACCTTTCATAACCGGTATATTAGCAATAACCACTTGCGTGCAGCCATGTAAACACCAAAACACCTTTCGAAAAACTGGAATATGCTCATATTCCTTTTTTTAAAAACCCGAAAATCACCCCTGGGTTACTCCTTTTCTTACCCGAATATTTGGTCACGTACACGCCGATCGGGATATCCTCATCGAAAGGAACATTAAGTTGTGTACTGCGCATGTTCTTTTCGCAAGGAATCTTGGTCTTTTGAGTACAGGAAGTACTTGTTGTAACATGGCACAGCTCCAACTTGATTTCCTAATTCTTAACATTCTCATCTTCCATTAATGAAGAAACTGACATAGAATAGAGGCAAGTACTGGTGGTGGATCAGTACCAGCACCGAAGCGCAAACGAAGCCGACTGTTAGCTGCTCCGGGACGTTCATTATCCGCCGTGCTGCTGCTGTTACTCTCGTTACCATTGGATAAAGGAAGAAGAAGCAGAAATAACGCACATTGAGTCATGATGTTCTCCATGCGTGATGACCCATGGAGAACCTCCGTGTGTCGCTGTTTTGTTTGGGATACTATCCATAGAGGAATAACCCTGTTTGCTAACGCATGTAAGCTGGGTTATTCCGAATGTTTCATAAACCGGAATATTGATCTTAACCCGAATATAGACTGCATATAAACGTAGCCAATGAGACTTCTGCACCTGTCGACAGGTATTTTGGCCCACTCCTCATGAGCAAACTGCTCCAGCTGTCTCAGGTTTGAAGGGTGTCTTCTCCAGACTGCATGTTTCAGCTCCTTCAACAAATATTCAATAGGATTTATATCAGGGCTCATAGAAGGCCACTTCAGAATAGTCCAGTGTTTTGTTCTGAGCCATTCTTGGGTGTTTGGGTCAATATCCCGTTGGAGGACCCATGACCTGTGACTGAGACCAAGCCTTCTGACACTGGGCAGCACATTTCGCTCCAGAATGCCTTGATAGTCTTGAGATTTCATTGTACCCTGCACAGATTCAAGACACCCTGTGCCAGATGCAGCAAAGCAGCCCCAGAACATAACTGAGCCTCGTCCATGTTTCACAGTAGGCAGAGTGTTCCTTTCTTTGTATGCTTCATTTTTGTGTCTGTGAAACATAGAGCTGATGTGACTTGCCAAAAAGCTCCAGTTTTGTTTTATCTGTCCAAAGGGCATTCTCCCAGAAGCTTTGTGGCTTGTCAATATGGATTTTGGCAAATTCCAGTCTCGCTTTTTTATGATTTGCTTTCATCAGTGATGTCCTCCATTTAGTCCACCATGGCTCAAACAGTGACGGATGGTGCAATCTGATACTGATGTACCTTGACCTTGGAGTTCACCTCTAATCTCTGTGGAAGTTGTTGTGGACTCTTTGGTTACCATTTGTATTATCCGTCTCTTCAATTTGTCATCAATTTCCCTCTTGTGGCCACATCCAGGGAGGTTGGCTACAGTCCCGTGGACCTTAAACTTCTGAATAATATGTACAACTGTAGTCACAGGAACATCAAGCTGCTTGGAGATGGTCTTATAGCCTTTACCTTTAATATGCTTGTCTAAAATTATCTTTCTAATCTCCTGAGACAACTCTCTCCTTAGCTTTCTGTGGTCGATGTTCAGTGTGGTACACACCATGACACCAAACAGCACAGTGACTACTTTTCAGCCTTTAAATAGGCAGACTGACTGATTACAAGTTTGAAGACATCTGTGATACTAATTAAAGGACACACCTTAGTTTAACATGTCCCTATGGTCAAATCATGTTCCATCTTTTCTAGGGGTACCATCATTTTTGATCAGGCCAGTTTCATTATTTTGTTTTTTTAAATAATTTTGTTGAACCTCAATTCAAAAGCAATGTCTGACTTTCATTAGTTACTTTTTAGGAAAATTTTATTTATTATTACTTTTGTCAGTTTCAAGTTATTTCAGAGACCATTGTGGGTTTTCTTTCTTTAAGTCTTTTTAAAATTTTAAATGTGCAGCAGTGTTGCGCTTTTGTCTCTGTTGGCTTCTGTCATGTTGACTTGCACTTCTGCTGTCTTCATGGTGGTAGGAAGGCTTTCAGCACTTTAACCATGATCAGGGTCTGTTGAGAAGGATAAAGTGAGCCTGTAAGTTACACTGTAACCTTTGCCTGTCTTAACCTGGGGTGACTTATCAAATAAAGCAAAGGTACATACCTTTTATTTTCTTCATCAGAAACCAGCATTTTCTTTAAATAAAAGATTTAAGTTTATGACAGATATACAGATAAAAGTTGTGCTAGCACTGTTCGTCCTATCCTATCTTCCCACTTGGAGCAGTGATGCCGCTGCTTTCAGTTTCCACAGTGAATGGGAGCAAACTATCAATAGCCTCAGGTTGTGTTTTATGTGTGACTGTGGTAGCTGCACAGGCGACTGTGGTGCTGTACATCTCAGAATTTTATTTTACATTTGTTGTATCATTGCATAAGATGCTGCCAGCTTTTTGAAATTATAAACAAGGTATTTAAAGTGTGGTTATTAAACTGGATTATTTGGTCATAAAAACATTGTTCGGCAGTAAACAACAGTAATCGGGACATTTATCGACAGCATTAGGAAATAGTAATCCAGACAGATCAATAAAGTAATCTTAATGTAATGTTAATAAATAATAGTAATACACTTTATGGGACTTTCTTTAGATACTAAAAATCAAATTTAGTTATTACTGTATTAACAATTGTTTTTATTATTTTGGAGTGTGCTGTTTGATCACTGTGTTTCTGACTCAGGGGACAATAACAAATAATAATAAATCATCAATCATAAAGAATGCTTATGTGATTCTGAGCACTAGGGATGTGACAATCAGCAAAGGGGAACTGTCATACCTGGGTTGGGAGCCTTTTAGATTTTATTGATTCCAGTCCCAATCGTGGTTTTGTTTATTGATTCCAGGTTTTAACAGTCCCTAATTTTGATTCCATATAACCTGGAGGGTAAATTATAATAAATATTTCTGGGGTAGAATGTTCCTGCTGTTGGCCTCATGAAGATCTCAATGGCAAACTGCTGTCTGTGGCTGTTCCCCTCTATACATACAAATAAATATGACTTTATAATAAGGAAAGACTGCAACAAATTGTTATTTACCAAATGAGTTAAATGAAATAATGGGAAAAAACATGCAAAAATACAAATGTTAAAAATGTGATTTATTGTATCATCACTATTGTTATTTTGTCAGCAATTTCAAATAAAGCATGACACTTTTTTTTTTTTTTAATGAAGTTTTAATCTATTGATGTCCATGCCTAACTATGGATACCCATAATAATTGCGTGTTTCGTCCTATAGTCAGTGTCAAAGAGGTTTGAACAACTTTTCAGTCACTGTTCTTGTTCATTCATCACTCTGGTGAGCCCTGGGTCTCTTCACAGTAAATAGGAGTGAATAGGGTGCTCTCTGGACTCGTATCTAAAAATATACTTGAAATATTTGTCTACATGATTTGTCAGCCTTAACCGAAATGTGAACATGAGCTCAGCAGCAGCTACCGCTTATGTAGGTGGTAGATTGTAACACACTGAATATGGTGCATTTCCTCACATCCAAATGTGTTAAAGGAAATGCTTTGTCATATCTTTTTTGTAGCATTTGCTGTACAAAATGTATTTACTGCACAAGTTGGAACCAAACACGAACCTGTTTTTGGTACTCAAGCCTAATCCTACCCCTTTTTCACTTGCAACACAGTCCCCTGTAGTCTAAATAATAAAGAAAGAAACATATTTGCTGTGCATTGTTGAACATATAATTTTTACCAACCAACAGGGAAGATTTTTAATTTGTTTTTTCTCTTTCTCACAATGCTCTGTTTTGGTGTGTGTCTTTTCTAATGCAGTTAAGCTCCCTCCAACCTCCCCGTGGCGATGTTCTACTACTTGTGCAGCTGTGTGCTTTCATGACCATGACTGCAGATCTTTGGGTAAAGAAACCAGGGGAGGATTATGTTTTATTATAATTGCTCACTGTGATGTCACAGAAGGAGCAGATCCTCGACAGACCATCAGATTTCAAAACTTTAAAAGGACTGGGTTGGCTTGCTTTATCTTTTTTTTGGGTTGGTAGGTCCTGATTAAAAAAATACAAGTAATAATAATTAATACTTTTTTTTTTCATTTTTTGTTTTTTTCATGCATAGCAGCGTTGATGATCATCCACTAAGATTTTATACAATGTGTTTTTGAATTCTCTAATCTTTGCATCCTGAGTGTCGGTTCATTAATGTCAATAAGGTCTCCTGGGTAAAGAAACAGTAAATGTACTGTGTTTTTCTGGTCCTCTGACAAATCTGGGCACTTTTAGTCACATTTACCCATTCATTCCTAAACTGATGGCAGAGGAGTCTATGTTAAGTGTTCTTCAATATTAACTCAATTCATGTGCTTTTACACACTGGGAGCAATGTGGGGTTAAGCATTTTACCAAAGGACACTTCAACATGTGGACAACAGGGGATGGGATTAAAATGCCCTCCCTGTGGCTGAGGGGCAGCTAATGTGACAGCTGTGCCCAAAAGGCAAAACATACTACAAATTGATCTGCTTTTGAAAATTGTTTTCATATTTTGAAGTATTATTTAGTTTCCCTTTCTTGGTTTGTCCCACTGTTGATGCTCTTAGCTGCCTGTGTCTTTGTTGCAGTGTTTGTGTTTTAATGTGATCTTTCCCTCTATGAGCACTATCAGGAAAAAAACAGCATCATCTTCCTGTAATTACAGACAGAGGGGGAGGGATCCAGCCTGCAGTTCGATGCTTTCATAGTAAATCTTTACAGCCTCAGCATTGTGTGCCATGCCAGGACATCAGAGTTATAAAACTGAATCACCCATGGTTGCAGCCTAAAATGATTCCACTTTACTGTCCTTCACAAAACAGAATCTAATGAGATTAGGGGTGTGCCTGCTGAATCAATGGAAGCTCAAAACACAATTAAAGTGCAAATTAATGAGTGAGATTCTCAGATGGCTTAAAAATTACCTACGCTCTTCTTTCCATGCTATTCCATCTCCACTGTCCAGCACCGTCCTGTCTGGGTTCAAGAAGGAATATAAATGTAGAGGGAAACAAGGAGAGTAAGTTATGCTTAATTATGAGGAGGCAAATGTTCAAAGCTCTGTTCAGACTGAGGCTGTGTCATCTCGGGGCGTATGTAAAGTTTTTGTTGTAAATCTGGAGAGGTGCTGTTGTTCCAAGTGAGACTAATGTTACTATTAATGAGCATGCTGATAAGGCAGTGTACCGCCAAACTTTGCATTTACAGGCAAACGAACAAGAAAGGATACATTTCCTATGAATTTGATTTAAAGGGACATAAAGCAAAAGACTAATGCATATAGAGTATTCAAAGTGTGCATCTAAGACCAGCTGCATGCACACGTACACGCTCGACTATTCACTTTAAAACAAACCTTGTTCAAGAGAAAGCCTGTATGATTAAAGAAAGATCTAGGTTTGCTTCTTAATTCTTGAGTCTCTGTCTTCATCTCTTTCTGCCTGCGAGTCTCACCCCTGTGCACTCTATCAAACCACTTCCATCGCTGCCATATCAGTCTATCAGTCTGAGTGCATGTGAGAATGCATGCTCATAGCCACTTTAAGTAAATCACGTCTTGTATGCTGCTCTGTGGTCTATTGTTCCTGCTAGATCTCTACATTAATGCAGGCTGCTCTGGCTGAGAGATATCTGCGGGTTAATACATACTCCAAATAAACTCTGTTGTGAATACTTATTATTCAGGCTAACTTTAATTTTAAAGTTTCCTGTAGTTTTCTTTTGGGACTGAAAACTTTGCAGAAAGGAAAAGTTCTGCCAAAGTCAGTACTGAGCCTTGAAGAAATCACTCCGGCTCTTTCTGGTAAACCAGTTACTGTTTCTTCCATGTGAGACAAATAGCAAAAGCCTTTTAAATTACTGTGGTACAGAGCTATCTTACATATTACACCATGCAGCTTTACAGTTAGCCAAAAGAGTTATTTATTACCTTCATACTTTTCTCTGCAGCTGCAGGGAACTGAGTAAAGCAGATTGGTGATGTCTTGGCAACCAGAACTTGGATGCTCGTGGTCAGACTTTTTAGTTGTGCTCTCAGAGTTCTGCTTTTCAGATTTCTGTTTGCTTTTGACTGATAATTTGTACATTTGTCTGCTGAGGCCTTACTCATTTCATGCATTTATGTTTTTCTAAGGATGAACTACCAGCCTCTGTTCTCTGGTTTTGGTGCGTTAAAAGCTGAGAACAAAAAGACTGATGCAGTCAAATATAAACATGGCTGTGGAAGAATAATATGTATTATTAGTTTTTATTATCCCAACATCCCAACAAAAATATGTCAACATTTTTTTTTTTTTTTATCATAACACATTTGTTTATTATCTACTTAGTGTTTTATTGTCATTTTGCAAAATGTGAAATTTATATTCTTACATCCTCAGAGCAGTCAAATCTAGGGATGGGTTTCAAACCAACTCCAGTTGAGAATAGATAACAACTCCCTCAAGGAATCAATATCATTAGCCTTTTTGCTAATCAATACCCTTATCAATTCTTTCAACTTTGTTCTGCATGCTTTGCAAATCAAAGACGTCAGGCTCTGATCTGAGGCATTCAGCAGAAATTATAACAAATTAGCCAAAAATCATGGCAGACAGGGCTCAGAAGTGGTCAAAATTGTGGCTTTATTTTCAACAAAAAGACCCGTAATTGAAAGAGCATTCATCCATGTAGCACAGCACTGAATATTAGGAGTGACATGTGTTTGAAATTTTTGCCTCTGAAAACCTACTGTTTGTAGCACAACTTTTGCCCACACAAAAAATCATCAGGAATCAATAAAGGAATCATTAAAGAATTGGATCAATTAAACAGAATCATTAATGGCTTTGGTATCAATAAATCTTATCAATTTCCATCTCTAGTCAAATTGTCTTTCCCCTCATAAGACCGGGGACCTCTAAGGGGACTCATCACTCAACAGTATTGTCTCATTTTCAAATATTTTGCAAAACTGACATAACAGAAATTTTCAAAGGCAGTTAGACACTACAGAAACAAATACAGTCAACAAAAATTAGCCAAAAAATGAACTATATACCAGTAATTATATTATAATATAAATATAAATATATATTTGTTCCACTCCCTAAGTACTGTCATGTTGCTCTTAAGCAAGACTCTGAGCCCCTAATGCTCAGGGATCAACTTTAGGACAACAGAATGTCACTCTCTCCTACATATACATGTATTTCTAAACTATGTCAAGGTAGTGTGAAAAAACAGTTTTAAGAATGAAATTTGTCTAAGTGATAATAAATAATAGTACCTATTAATTGTTCTTGCACTAATGCATTGGGTCTCAGCATTTTGCTGGTGTAAAAACTCAGGTTAAAATCCTTCATGGCAAATTTTAAGATTCTTTCTTGATAGTAGGACATTTTTGATCAATGGGATTTACATACAGCGCTTAATTTGGCCCATAGGCCTCCAGGATTTACTCCTGGTTTAGAGGCTGTGTATATTTTTGTCTCATAAAATCCTCCTGTGTTTCATTCACTAAACATGTATTGATCTGTCCTCTTAAACCCTTTTATGAGGACATTTTAACGCCATCAAGTTTTCTGACAAAATACCCTCCAGCTGTCCTTAATCTCTCGGCTGGTTTATTTCTGTTTTGGAGGTAAGTCATTACAAGTTTTCTGTTGGATTTCTCTGTAAGCTCAGCATTTCCTTTGTGTTGAACTTTAAGCTGCATAGGACCAGATATTTTTCCTACTTTTTTTCCATATAAGATTGTCTTAGCTGCTATGAACATAAATCAGGCGCTAGGTGACACAAAAGCAATAACTAATCATTGAAGTTTTTTTTATTTGAAACTGTTTCTGTGCTTTAAGCCTGACTATATTTTGAACTTATAACACAGCTTTCATTCATCCTCTATGCTGACAGGGACTGTCTGTATAGTTCTAGAGCCAACTCCTAAATGTGGCCATTACCCTTATATATCCAAATTCTATGAAATAGGAATGACTCAGAATTAGCATGTTTATGTCCTTTAATGCACACAGCCATAGGAAGCCCTCCATATGAAACAGCTTCATTTAAATGAAGTCAGAAAACCCTGCTGAGCTTGAAGAAAACTGCTGACTGAGGCCCAGCAGGAGCTCGGATACAAACACAAGGCTAAAGTCTGTTTTTCTGGACAGTTTTGCAGATAAAACTCTGAATCTGAGCTTTAGAGGTTTATACACAGTGGGAACCTGCTTAGGGATTCATCGTTTTCAATTCACATTTTCCTACTGGATATGATCTGAAGCAGAGGTGACACATCAAGGGTTGCTCTCTGACAAGAAGGACTTAACTGGAGAAGATCCCTCCTGACACAGATACTTTGGTACACTTCTAACACGGCATGATGATGTTATGCTGTTCGTCATGCGTCTGATCTTTATTGTTATTATCCTGACACTTATTAGCCCTTGGCCTTGAGCATTAGTTGGCACAACAGCGTTCTCTGGGGCACTTAGCGAGATAATGTTTTCCTCTTCAGCGCTGGAGGCAAAGGTTTCTCTGCTGGCAGCAACAGTCACAGCAATTGATTTTTTCATGAAAAAAGGCAACATAATTTCTGTTTCTGTCATGTTGTGCTTGGTAATACTGTTGCACTCCTTTTCTTTACCCCTCAGTTACTCCACTTTGCAAAAGAGGTTTATGGAAAGGAATATTATAATTAGCCACTTTACTAGGTTAAAGGAATATTTCTAACCTTGCTGTGCAGATGGAAAAGCTTAAAGAGATAGTTCAGTATTTTTGAAGTGGGGTTGTATGAGCTCCATATGGCCACTAAGTACATTAGATGCAGTTCCAGGTTAGTTCCAGATAAACTTTATATTTCTGAAAAGTTAATGCACTTAAAAACATGCATATGTAGCGTACTCTTAAACTGTGGTATCATTTTTTAATGGGAGTTCTTCTAGGCGGAGAAAATACCCTCTGTTCTTGGTACAATATTTCCCTGTTTGTGGCTAGTTTTGCGTAACAGACTCTTACAGACTGTGGCTTACTGAGGAAGAGGACAGAACGCTCTACTGCATCTAATGTACTTTGTGGCCATATGGAGCTTATACAACCCCCCTTCAAAAATACTGAACTATCCCTTTAAATAAAAGTCTGTAATCAGGCAGATCCGTCTTGCTAAGCTTCCATCTACAATGACTGTTAGCAGCCCAAAGCAGCAAGGCCCAATCAGAGTCCTTGAAAACAGGAAGAGGTGGCAGATAAGGGCGAGACGACCACAGGAAGTAACTGCTCGTACAGAGATTAAGCTTCAGTAGCAGTTTAATCAGATCTGAACCGTGACTTCAGTTTATATAGCATTTTTCTAGTCTTTTGACTACTCAAAGCTGCTTTACACCACAGGTTTATCTATTCACACCCATTTGCTCTCACATTCACTTACTGATGGTTCGGAGTTTCTATGTCAGTTAGCTATCAGTATCAACTAACACATTCACGCCCTTTCATGCCCATTTACACCCCAATGATGCAGCAGTAGGAGCAACTTGGGGTTAACCTACAACCTCCCAATTGCTGACCATGTGCGCTATCCAACTGCGCCACAGACATCCCACTGAAAAACAAATAACAGCACGATAAAAATTCTCTATAGAAATTATATTTTTGCTCCATTTTCAACATATTTTACTGAGAGGTTAATTTATGAAATGGCTCATATTCTGTCTGCCCGAAACAGCAGATCGGCAGAATCAATTCGCACAGTTTGTAACACATGCCATTTGTTGTAAATAAGTGCCAAAAAGAAGAGATTTACTGGAGGAAAAAAAAAGTAATCTGAATTTTTTTGCCCAATTGTACACTATACCCAACATGGCATTGTGACATGTTTTTACGTAAAAATCAGAAATTACATAAAATAACTGCACCCACCAACAGCAGTGTACCTTGCCGGTTGTCTAAACTCATCCTCCTTAAAGGCACAGTGCCGCAGGGAGCCCTTTCAGCCATTTCACTGACTAGAACATCAGGAATATTTACTTTTTATTGTTTTTTGTAACATAGAAGTATCTTAATACAAAATGCAAACATAGAAGCTTGAGTAAAACCTAACACCATTTCGCCTTTCCTCAGATTTGCTCAAGCTTATTGGCACCAATAATTTTGTTGCTGAATGAATCCTTTACATGGAGCCTCATGGTGCTGCTCATCATGTTTCCTTGTGCTTTCTGATTTTGAAATCAGCATTTACCAAGAGATATGTATGTCCATGGACTGAAGTAAGGCTAACCGATAGCTTTTTGATGGCAGTGCAATGTGTGCATGTATAACAATTTCATACCAGGACAAGCATTGTCAGTCATGTGACCTTCAGAATGTCCTTCTGCTAGTTATGTTGTGGAAACAATACCATGGCTGTTGTCATTTCCTTGAATCATCTTTAGTAGTAGTTCCTGCTGTCTTATTATTGTTAAGCAACATAGGCTACTACAGAACTGCTGACAGACAATGTGCCACTGATATTCACTATCAGAAATATAGCAGCTTTCCCCAGCGCCAAAAGATGAGTGAACAGTCAACTAACAGAATACTTCAGTGGAAGTATTAATTGAAGTCAATAATAAGATATTGCATTTATTTGTTTGATTCTCTGAAGAAACAAATAAACAAGATAAGAAGTTAGCAAAAAACACCTTCAGTACAATCTGTTTGAACAGCATAACAATGTATACTATAGAAAAAGAAGAAATATAAAGTTACCAGTTACAATAAATGAAATAATTGCTTGTTCTTCCTTCCAACCTTAAATCCATTCAGGGTTGCTTTTGCACCTAACATGTTGCAAACAAAACAAAATCTTTCTATGGAAAGTTTGTTTTATTTTGTGGTGTGAAAGCTCAAGCAATCTTTGTTGAGGACCAAAGTACCAAACTCTGCTCCATTTTAAAACAGTATCTTGGTTCCCTCCCAAGTAAACCAGAATTCAGTGTGCCATGGGGATTAAAGCTTTCCAAACCAAAGATGGACCAAACATGGAAAGAAAGCCAAAGCTCAGAACAGACAAAAACCGGTGGGACCAAAATATACCTATCTATTGTCTGGAGAAGTCTGGTCAGAAGATGTCTAACTACATAAACTAGAAAAGCACTCAGAGAGCGCCGACCTCCACCAAGCAGCTTCGGTCCACTTTGGTGAAAATGGTCCTATCTGGCAATGTTAAAGAATCCTTTAAAAAATTCCTGGATCCAGACGGTGATCTGGATCACCCCCAAAATTTAATCAGTTCTTCCATATCCCATTTCCGACAATTCCTGAAAATTTCATCCAAATCCGTTCAGAACTTTTCAAGTTATTTTGAACACAAACAAACAAACAGACAAACAGACAGACAGACAGATAAACGCCGGCAAAAACATAACCTCCTTGGCGGAGGTAATTACAGTTTGAAAGCCATACCTTGGGCATGGAAACAAAGCCAATAACTCAAATATGTGCAAAAACATAAGAACTGGTGTTAAAAGAAATGGCATGTGTTCTGGATTGATGAATCAAATTTTAAATAACTGGCTGTAGCAGAAGGCAGTTTGTTTACCGAAGAGCTGGAGAGAGGTACAAAAGCAAAACATTGTGGAGATTTCTTCAAACTTTGTTTCATTTCTGCAGGAGTTAGGGATTTGGTCAGGATTAATTGTATCTGAAATACAAACAGATACTTATCCATCATTCTATGCCATCAGGTTAACATCCGATGGGTCCCAACAACCCCAAACATACAGCCAGTGTCATTAAGAACTATCTTCAGCGTGGAGAACAAGGAGTCCTGGAAGAAATGGGATGGCCTCAAGGTGCCAAGATTTTAAAATCATCACATGTGTCTGAGATTACATGAAGAAACAAAAGGACTTGAGCAAGCCATCCACACATAATCAGGCATTAATTCTCAAGATGTTTGGAACAACTTACCTGCAAACTTCTTCCAAGATCTGGTTGCAACTGTATCCAGAAGATCTGATGCTATTTAGAGGACAAAGGGTAGTCAGACCAAATATTGATTTGATTAAGGTTCCTCTTATCTTCATTCACTTAGATTGTGTTAATTAATAAAGCTTAACTTTTAACAAAACCTGTTAGTGAAAGCATTCTGACTCTATAGCATTTTTTCACACCAGTCCTTCCTTTCAGACCTGATAATAATGGACTGAGGTGTTTGGAAGTAACATTTACAATTGTCCAACCTGATGAAATTTCTGATCAAGCAACAGGATTTTAGAACTGGATTTAGGACCCCATGAGCAACTGTTTAGTACTTCCACCTTATATCGGTAACGTAAGGTCTCATCTTTCAAGCCCATTATAAAAACACATTTTTGGCTACAAATGTCATCAGCATGTTTACTGTAACTCCTGTATCTTTGTTCTGCAGTGAAGTTTATTCTGCGCTCAACCCTGCTATCCCTGTTGGGAGCCTTATATTGTTGTGCACAGTATTGTGCTTTAAATGTCACACAGTTCTGTGTATGAACTCATCAGGGCTCTCTTCAGCACCGCTCTTTATTGATAGAAAGGTCATCTAGGATAAAAAAGATCACCATGGTTACGCAGGGAAAGACAAGTAGATCCTCCTTTTCTACTCCTTGTCTTCTGTTTCCACCACAGTCTGTGCAAAGAATGGATGCAGCATCGCTTGCATAGTGAATGAAAAGAATGAAGTGAGAGCACCGTGGGCTGCAGTCTTAGGATAGGCCCTCCACAGCAAATAAAAAGCCAATGCTGCTTCAAAATTGTTTTCAGTTGTGAATAATGAAAATGATAGCAATAAAAGGCTTGAAAATTGAGACTTTTATCTGAACAGCATCTATCGTCTGGCTTGTGTTTGGACGTTCCTCTGCAGAGAGCACCTAAGTAAAGCTGTGTGTGACTAACAAGATGAATACAGACTGATGCTTGTCAGGCAACACTAACTGCAAAGCCTAATTTCTCTACTCGAGCATAAAAAACTGTTAAAAGTCTTTTTTGGATTCCTGCTCACCCTCTCTGTTTGTATTCCTCTACCCTTAACTTCACCCCCTGCTTCTTCTACCAAATGTTTTGTTTGCAATTTCAACTCACCTTGTAAAAAATAAAATGCAGCCATGGCTGTTGCAGTTAAAGTTAATACTCTTTGAGTAGATGGAAGGAAGTAGTTTATCACTCAGAACAAAACTCCCCTGACTCTTTTAGATAGAAAAGTTGGATGCAATAGTTTCAAAGGGATGGTTTAATGCAGCCCTTGAGAGTGAATGCTGAATATTCACATGCTGCAATTTCATTCTTTTATGATTCAGCCTTGTGGCTTAAAATCCAAATTACATCTGAAATACTTATTGGTAGACAGGATTTCTTTAAATCTTTAATATTGGGCATGTAAGATTTTTTCAGAATTGTAGGTATTAGTAGTAAGCAATTTGACCTCACTACTCTATCACTGTTTTTTGCCCCTTAAAGTAATATAATAGGGTATCAGGAAATTAAAAGAATTTGATCGCCTTTTCAAGCACAAGTACCCCCTACTCTTCATTAAACAAACCTGTGATGTGATATTCAGCTTGACTCTGCATGAAATCGCAGACAGATGCCTTTATAAGTCTCAGTGAGTGAGTTTCATAATGTTGGAGGTGTCAGTGACGATGTGGTTTGTTTGTCTCTTCTGAATTTTGTTAAATCACTACTTAAAACTTAATATTTTCCTTAATTTGTCAAACTACAGTAAAAGTATTTTGCCATGATTATATGTTGGGACATGTGAGTAAAGCTTGTCACAGGGAACATGTTTGTCATTGACAGAGCTTTACATGCTACATTTACCGGTGAGCCTACATGGCTGCAGTGTTTTATGTCTTTGACCAGGATTTGAGTGTTAGCCTGCTCTTAAGCCAGGTTGGACATGAAACAAGTAATGGGTTTAAAAACCCATCGGTGACCTAGTCTTGTACTATGCCCTCCCAGCAATCAGGAACGTTGTGGGTTCAAGTCATATGCTGATGTGTCTTTTTGCAAGACACTTAACCCCAAGTTTTTTCATTGATGCATCATAGGGGTTTAAATGCATATGAAGGGTGAGGATGTGTTAGCACATGCAGTGAATGGCTGGATATGGGTGGATGTTACCCACTCTAAAATCCTATCAACTTCTGTAGGATCCCATCAAGCCCCACAAACCTCTATTATCTCAAACATGCTAAAATAAACCTCTGAGGGGACCCTATTTGAAAGACTAAAAGGAGTACTATAGCCACATGTGCATCTCCCCAGAAAGAATAGAATATTTTTGTCAGTACTGCTAAGTGGGCTAAGTTGAGACTGAGTCTTTGAAATATGACAACCTTACCAAATCCTCCGCAGACGATGCCGGTTAGTCTATGGTAGCCCAGAGCTGCGGTTACTGAATGACACCTGGCAAAATATGCTCTCCTCAGAAGTGTACGGGGAGAACTTGGTGGGGATTGTTGTTGACGAGCTTCATGTCACATTTAAGTGGTAAATAATACATCTGTGTTGTAAAATTTAATGCAAGACAATAGTCTAAGTACTGAAACGTAGTTTAAGCTAACAGCTAACAACAGGGTCTAGCTGCTACGTCATACTATGGCTTGATATAGATTGGTCCGTGATGAGAGTGACTGACAGACTGATCATCCAATCACCAGCTGCTGTTGTTTTTGAAGGTTCTGCCTTCTGAAAACACTTTCTTTGGGCTCTTCTCCAGATAAACTAGTGAAATATTTCCATGGCAGATATATGGAGCTGTCAGTGAGTGATTTAAACACCATGTTGGGTGCATTATTAAAACACAACGATTACACACATTTAGATTTCTAAGCTCCAAGCTCCAATCTTCTACAATTTTACTCGGCTAAAAGCTTAACGACCCAATCAGGTGAAAGGGGCGGGAGCTGCAGACATGATGACAGCGGGAAGTGACTGCAAGTTTGAAAACAATGGCAGCATGTAGAGCAGTTTTTGAAGGTTCTGCCCCTGAAAACATTTTCTAATGGCTCTTTCACAGTTTTTTTCATTTTGAAAATGTAAAATTTTCTCAATCCCACAAAAAATGATCAAAATTTGTTTTACATTTGATGAAGGCAGCTACTAATTCAGCTATAGGAATTTATTATGTTTTTAGCATTATTTATTGAAAGTAGTCATATTTTTCCTTAACTCTGGTTCATATACTCAGTTTCAATAACTCCACCTTTACTCCCATTCTGTCTGAGATACACTGTTAAAGCTCCTGTCACATCAGGGCCCCCTACCTCATGGTCCAGTCTGCTGTAATTGGTTGACTGGTCTACTCTTTGGTAATTAGTTGGTTTAGCAAGGATCAGATTCATTTTTGACACCATATTTATCTGCACTCAATGGCTTTGACTTGACCTACTGGTATAATAATGGTTTGACATCACATGAGTAGGTCTATTTGGTGTAGGGGGCAGGGGTTGGGGTTCAGGGCAAGCCGCCATTTCAGGTAGCTACTGGTTTGTTGTTCTCTGTAGCAATGAAGTCTAGATGTGGTGGACTTTGCTGTGCAGACAAGTTCTCTATCACATGTAAGAGGAATGTAAAACACGGTACAGGGCACATAAAACTCAAAAAAGCATAAGGTCACCACTTTAAAAGCTGCAGATATGTATAGGACTATGTTTGATTACATTTGTGGCTTGAGCTACTGGTTTGTTGTTGCTTAGCCTCTTGTGTGCTTAACAATATATTGAATGTGTATAAACTGGTGACATTACTGTTGCCAAAATCTATTTTCATTTCACAAAAAATACTAGTTATGGTATTAAAACCAAATTACTTCCCAGCACTGTTGATGTATTGGATTTGTTTGTGAGACGGTCTTTGATCTCACTTACACACAGTTTACATTTTTTTTCTGCTGATTCTGAGAGTGCAATGTAGAAAGATTTGTGAAACACTCTAAAGAAATGCTTCTTTTTGCTCCACTAAAAGGAGCCCCAACCTTGAGAGTACACTAATAAAAATTTCAATTCATTTTTTTTACAGCAGCACAGTCTTTTTTTTGTTCACACCTCCAAAACACAGTAAAGTGACACAAATGAATTGTGATAATGAAAACAAAGTCATAAATGGTAAAGATTGATATTTATTTGTCATCACAAATAAAAAGAACCATGCTTACTCATCACAGGAGGAAAAAAAAGAGAAGCGCTCAGTCTTTGTTTCTTAACCAAGGTCACTGAGCGGATTTTGAGAATGTGAATAATAACACTCTATGAAGATTGAAATTCCATAAAAAAATCCAGGCTTTTGACCACAAACTAAAGCCCCCAACCCACACATCCCGCAATATGTACCCACCTCCCCACATCTCAGTAGCCCCTCCCCATACAATAATCACAGCATTATTGAGTGAGTCCCACTAAAGTGCTCAGTCCCCAGAAGTCTTAATAACCTGGAACAGGGTGACATTGTAGAGCACCTGATGTCCGTTGTTCCATGTGTACAGGACCCTCTCTCTGGGGTTGTAGTCCATCATGGAGATGTGAGAGTATTGATTGTGGAACGGGATGTCTGTGTACTCATAACTCGATGTGTTGGTGTAGTAAGCAAAATAGATTTTAGCACCAGCAAGGTGGGAGTTGGTGACGTAAAGTGTGCCACAGATCATGAATGATTCTCCAGCACTCCTCTTGGGGAATCCCGTGTCCCAAGTCTGCAACACTTCCAGACTCTGAGGCTCCAGACGGCTGATGACAATATTCCCAGCATTGGGAATGGTAGTGTAAACGGCCCACAGGCCATTCTCATCAGCCATGAGGTCGATGTCAGAGGAGCCACCCCAGGAGTAGGGGAAAGTGTTGTTGTAGCCGGCCCCGCTCAGGCTCCGCTGCACCAGCACACTTCGAGAACGAAAGTGGTACTTGATAATGATGTTGCTCTGGTACTTGTTGTAGTATAGGGAGCCATTATAGACCACATGACCGGTGCCTGCCCAGGGGTGAGGCAGCAAGTGCTGCACAAAGTTCTGGCCCTTCATGAAATCATTCATTGTGCGGTATTCCAGGACACGGCGTCCCTTGAAGTAACCATCCATTGACCAAACCTGTAAAACAAAACAAAATCACTTTAGAAAATGGGACAGTCAAACGAACAAGACATTCACCCCTCAGTTCTCACTGGTCCCTTTTCTGGACACACATAGTTGTGATTTTAAAGTTCTTTTATTGATGATCCTTGTGATATAACTTGGTAGATGTATCTGTTTATCTTCAACAAATTTTAAGTGGACCACATATTTTAAAAGTGACTTAATGTGCTCTGTATCTTCAAAATTATCACACAGAGATGATGCCTTTAGTGTACAGGCCAGGCTTCAGTTTTTTCATTTACGTTGTTGTCCAGCAAATGGTCCAAAATCTCATTTCATAACCCTAGTGGAATAATCTTGTAAATTTTAAAAGGGTTTTTTCTTTTAGTTGCCAAAACACAAAATATAAAAATGTACTAGTCTGTGTACATGGAAATAAAAAATTCCCAACTAGTATTTAGTGTACATGATTTTTTTATTTTTTTTTATTAAGATTTCAAAAACTGACTTATAAAGGGTTAGAGTTTTGAAAAGAAATGTGATTTTTGATTGCATGTTCAGAGCTGGGATTAGTAAAAAATATTTCATGCCGTAAACGTGGATTATGATAATAGATGATGATTATCTAGTAAGAAGATCTTGTTTTGATGTGTTTACTTTTGGGACAAAATGGGGTGAGAGTAACTTTTTTCTTTTAGGCTGACACAGCATAAAAGTCAATTGTGTTGACAATCACCAACATGTCCCAGACTGCATTAATAATAAAAAAAGGTTTCTTATTGGCTTTTTGTTTATGTGAAATAATTATTTTTTGTGTGTGCATTGTATCTGTTTTTTAAAAATCTGTATTTTTCATGTATGAAAACAAAGTTGGTTAAAACATTTGTTGCTGTGAAAGTACAAACTACTCAAGTCTAGAACAAAATATCAATATCACCATTTATGCTTACTTGCTTGTATGTGTAATCTATTTATCAATACTATGGCTCCAAGTTTGCATATGATTTGATTTCTTTGATAATTTGACTTGACCTGGTAAGAAGCTGATAGGCTACAACCAAGTTGAAAGAAATGTAGAAGTCAGCATAAATCACCTTTTTAAAATACTAAAGCCTTATTTGCACTGCAGTGAAAAAAAGATGGAGGTAAACTAAGAGTTAAACTCACTGTGATGGGTGTATATCATAATTTTACATTACTTCACTGCTCTACATCACATAACATCACTGTGAGAAAAGCTTGGATGTTTTATGATTTATCTGTGCATAAGCAGATGTGCACAGAGCTGCTAATTGGCACATCTTGATAATTTAACAAATTCTGAAGTTACTTACAATATAAGGAGAAGTTGTTAAATAAACATTTGTAAAGTTTATCAGAAAGGCTTAATTTAGTTCTACAAAGATGTAATCATGAGGTTACATGTCAACATACATGACTTAGTTATGTCTTGAATACCTGTGCAGGCCTGCCCACCCTATATGCAGAAGACGTGCAATGCGTAGTGCCTCAGCAGCAGTGGGAGGCTTCACTTTGCAAGTTTTTTTATTCTTCAGACTTTGGTCGGTATGATGAATATCATACAGGAATTGAAAATCCACTGGTGTACACGTATAAAGCTTTCAGTTGGAGTGATGTCTTTGCATATTAAAAGTTAATGCATTGATTTATTGTCCCAGATATTACACAATGCACACTCTCCAGTAAAGACACCACCTATGTCCCATCAGCTCAATGACACACACCAACACAAATGCATCCATACATACGTGGCTCTTTGAAACTTTCTCTACACCTCTCTTGCTTTTCCAATTGTTCATTCTGTGCCCCTCCTGTTAAATAAAAAGTCATGTTGTTTATCTGGTAGTGCAGCCAGCGGTGATCACTCTGAAATGTGCGTAAAAAGAGCTTCGTCGTTTAGCAACTCTGTCATGATCAGGACATGGTGCGGAAGAAGAAACAGGTAATTACATGCTTTAATTTAATGAAAAAAAAAAACGACTAATGAACTTCTGTAGGTCATTAAGAGATGCACAAGAGAGGGCATAAAAGAGAAAGAAATGGCTGGGAAAAGTGAGTGCCTCTGAGATGGCCCCCCAGTTACCAGTCTTTAAAGAAATGTGTTCTTACACAAATTTGGTTTTGCAGTTAAGTCTAACTTATAAAGTGTGAACATTGTTTAATTTCAGTTTTTATCATATTCTATAAAAATAGCATAATTTGTCCAGAAAATAAATCCATATTATGAAAAACGCTATTAGGGCCAGTTCACATTATTCTGTAAATTAGATATTGTGATATTTTGTCGTATCATGGTCTTGCAATATATTGACCCTCACAGTATTGCTCTATCCAGGCGTTATACATTAAATATCATGAAAAATTTATCACATATTATATCATTTCATATTGTAAGCTACCCTGGGATTTCCAGCCATAAAATAAAATTGATAACATCATTACACACAACCCCCCCCTTCTAGTGTATGCACTTTTAAGCCCTAATGTGCAATGTGTAACTTAAAAAAAAAGGTTAATTAAAGGACATAAGAAGAGTGAGATGTTACAGAAGAATGCTGCTGTGCTATACACATCTCTCTGCAAATGCACTTTAAGCAATTTTTTATTATAGCCTGTGGCAATGCCTTGAGCTAAGTAAGGATAATGTGTATATGTGCTGAACCTTGACGTGATGTGCGTGAGCGTATGCCTCCCTGCATTTGTGCATACTTGACTGTGTGTGGAGTACTATTGATCTCTCACTGTGTGGGAATGAAGACGTTGCCTTCTCCGTGCAGTCAGCCACTGCAAGTGCTCTCTGCCCTTTCCAGTCCACATTTACAGAAAATCAATCCATTTAGCAGCTCCATCTTTTTCCTCAAGCACTCTCAGCGGATCTCTCCACTGACATGCCCCTCTCTGGCTGCATCCCCCATCTCATTCCCACAGTGCCCGTCGAGACACAGTTCAGCTTTTAATTGATTCGATTAAACTGCAGTTGGCTTAGATATTTATTTTGTCCTTAACATATCAAGGGGAGCTTTGCGAAGATGAAGCTCTCAGTCCTCAAATGCACCACCAGTCGTTTTTCACCTCCTTCTCTCTTGTCTGGCTCTTGCCTCCTTTTCTAGTGTGGACCAGGCACTTCTTTTAATAACAAGCCCAGTGGGGGTAGAGGGAGAGGATGCAAGGACTTTGAGGCGGTGATGTATAGCAGCTGAATTATAAAGAAGGGGAGATTATTGAGCATTAGGCATTGTTTCTCTTGGACCTGTTAAATGACTCCCCAGAGCAAAGCAAGGAACAGGAGCTGAGCAGGGCCAAATCCTCTTTGCTGATGTTTTTTTTCTGTTTGGCTCCTTAGAGACAATAATGTTTCCCAAATATGATTATGATCATTGGTGTTGGTGTGATATTGCTGATGCATCTTTCTATTAATACAGCTTGTGATAGATAAAAATAGCATGCTGTTCCATCAGCTGGTCAGGTGATCAATGACAAAGATCAGAGCATTCAATCACATTAATTGACCTTTTCTGGTAGCGATATCTATTAAGCCTGTTATGATACAGTGTGGGAATGAAAAAGGCCAATGTCTTCTTTCCTCCATAGGTTCATCAGTTTTCATTCTCCCCTATAGATGAATAATAAACCCATCCTCATTTTTATCCATCTGTACCGCTTCTTCAATCAACCAGGTGGCACAGTTCCTGTTCATTGTCTCCTCTTTTTCTTGTCTTCTTCTCAGTGTCTCTTCCCTGATAAAAACCACATACCATTTCTAATCAACTGAAGTCATTATTGTGTCATCTAGGTCTTGAACATCCCAACACACTCTTAGTAATTACCCACGTGATTTAGAAAACTAAAGCCCAAACAACTAATTTATTTCTCCACTGTTGATGATCAATCAGATGGAGCTGAAGAGACAAAAGAAGACAGGGAACAAGAAGGTGATACTGTGACTCCGCTTTACATCCATATTGCATTTTATACCCCTGCACTGATACCTGTTTGTAACTGGGATATCTCAGAAGGCTTAAATGAATTTTCTTGAAACTTTGACCATGTTTACCTTGATCATGGATGGGCAACTTTGATGAAGTGAGTCACTTAAGAGTTATTTCCTCTGCCAGAGGACCAAGCAGTTCAAAATTTTTAAAAACCTTTAACAAGGCATTTACATTTTTCATGATTTAACAAACATGAGGGAATATAAAGTGTTTTGAAGACACAATATTTCAACATCTATGGAATACTTTTATTCTTAGATACCAAACAAAACAGGAAGGCATCGTGTTCCAATGAAATTCCTTCCCATCTGAACTGGTTTTGCTAAAATTAATCTCCCAACACTACCATTTAACTAAATTCACCATCAAAAAAAAAAAAAAAAGATTGCAGGATTTACATGGCAGACACTCTTGACTATCTGGGCTGTAATTTCCTGGCGCAACGCAGGGTGGCGCACCCCGCGCAGTGGTAATTTTGTCCAGCGCACCACCGTGCACAGCCAATTTACCAATTTGGTAGACTGGCTGCATCAAGATGGGTGTGGCGGCGCACCAGGGGGAGGTGTCGACAGATTCAGCTTGGCGCAGTGACAATTTTGTGCAAAAGCACTGGAAGGTGCGCTGAAAGCTCGCCAGCTCCAACCTGGTCTATTCTTGGTGCAGGCGAAGCGCGCCAGGTGCAGTGGTAATTTGGTTGACAGGCGCACAGTGCACACACGTAGCCAAAACCTCACATGCAGGTATCCAGAGTGCCAGGCACATTTCAATGCAATAGACAATCACAGCAACCACTATTTAATGTAACCGTCCGAACCAGCATATACATTTGTATCTATGTTAATTTTCCTGTCACATCTGAGGGTGGAGGACGCAATGTCCTCCGCTGAACTCATCGTGAGGCCCCCGGTGGCCACAGTGTGCCTTCTCTGATCTGACAGCTTTCTTTTGGCCCTTCTCCTTACATCATTGAACCGGTTTTTACATTGGGCAGTGGTTCTCAGAATATCTGGGAAAACTTGATTGACAATATTAGTAACTTCCTCCCAGGCTGTTGTTGCATCATCAGCCCGTGGTCTGTTCGCATTACCATATATTCTGGTACTGGAAGTCTGGCCGCCTGGAGGTGCTGCTGCTGCTGTCTTCGTCCATGATGAGGTGAAATTGGCACTGCATCTCGCCCGCAGCACATTTAGAGGCAAGGAGAGGCGTTCATTTGATTGGCGAAGATTACACTCGGCTGTGTTAAACCCACTCACGCCTTCTCTCCTCCCTCTTTGCCACTTGCGCCAGAGGGAGGGACGGAGGCGTGGGTGCGCCTCGCTGCGCGGGACTGCGCTGCGCACAAAAAATTGCGAAATGCCCTGGACACACCCTGTTGGCGTGGCGCAGGCGCAGCATAGGGCAGGTGCGCTGCGCCTGCACCTGGTCTACAGAAATAGATCCCTCTGTGTTTAATTACTTGTCTAATTCAATAACTAATTGTCAACACAAACATATTTGTTGTTTCTTGTGTCCCAAGTTGATTAAAAGTTATGCTATGTCTTATTTTGACCACAATACACTTGACTTACTTTGAAATCCAAAGATGTCTACAGTGTTCACCATAAAGAAACACACTGCCACAAAAACTTTCCCAGCCTTTCTTCCTGACCCAACACTGCACTTCTACAGTTTCTTGAATCACAAAGGAAGGGGACTTACTCTGTTATCTGAGCTGGGGATCATGGTATCTGTCATCCAGGAGCCAAACCTTGACCCTGATGCACGGACTGTTATTGGATTACTAACACCAGTCAGCTTTCCACAACCTGTAGGTCAAACAGCAGGAAGAGGATAGACAACATATAAATGAACGTGTGAGGCTCTGTGCATGGTAAAAAAAAAACAAAAAAAACTCAGTCACAGAGACACAAACTTGGGATATGTACAGCTAAAATGATGAGAGGTGTTCCTCCAGGAATGGTTTAAGGCCTTATAAGTTTATTTTTTACAATTTAATGATTTCTGTCTCTGCTCATCATTAAAACACTTATATTATTCACAGTGCAGATAATCCAAAACAATATATCAAATATGAATGAACGAATGTAACATCTCAAGATGTTATTATACTGTAGGTTAAGAGAATTAAACTTAAAATCACAAAACGTATTCATTAAAATAAGTAGATGAAAATTCTCAAATTAAGAACTTGATGAAGAACTGATTTCTAACAGAATGAATTTTGCCCTGTTAGAGTACACAATCACAGTTGAGAGATGGTGTGCGCATGTAGTTGGCTAAGTAATTTAATTCATCAGTCATTCACTCAACTTCAAAGTCTCCATTTAATTAAGGAAACTTATTTATAATTAAACTGGCACATATTGCTGGTCAGATGTTTTGTTTGAACAGACAATTGCTGCTAACTGGGGCTACAGCACTGTTTTCATCATATCTTTAAGCTAAACTTCCCTTAGTGCTAGCACTGTGGATGTAAAGTATGCAGTGCAAAAAATGTTTTGGCTAGTTTGATTTTAAAAAATAGAGATACAGTGTATACTCTGGCATCTAAGCACAACCAAAGCATATCATTAAATCACATTTAGCAAAGAATACAGTATTCAATCTGCCAGAAGAACCAGCGGCTCATGATTCCTAAAGCCTGGTACACACATAAAGATGGTTAAAAATGAAAGATGGTCCTAACCGATTTTGAAACAGTTAGAGGGCCCACACATGAAGACAGATAATGTCAGATTTATTAGTTTTGTTTCTGTAGTGTGTTGTGTGCCACATAGAGAGAGACAGGACATTGCTACATTTACTACCTGCTTCTGCCGGCTTGATCCCTGATTGGCTGTGTTCTGGTCTATGTGACAAAATACAAAGGACATGCTGTCCTCGGTGCACTCCACAAATATCAGGGGCAACCATGGTCCTCTTCCGAGAGTATAAAATGACTCTTAACACACCACAGGATAATCAGGTAAGATAATCTTTAAGACTCCCACATAATTCGAGCTTTGCTGAATTTGATCATCATAAGTGAAGATCTGAGCCGAAAGTCCGCCCAATTGTCATCTTGTGAGTACCTAGCTTAAGTTACCCTTGGCATACCAGTCTGAATTTAAATCTGCTCATCTGCAAAATATAGCAAATACTTCTTTAATTGTGCTTGATTTTGACCGTTGTCATGCTTTTCTTGCCTGTTGATTAGTAAACTAGTCAGAATTTGAATTGAGATAGAGCCTGGGAACATCCCTGTAGTAATCTCTTTTCAGTTTGCAAATTGTAATCAAAATCATGGATTGATTCCCTGGAAAATCCATGCTAGTTAAGTTTAGTTATTTTTCTTAGATTCCCATGTGACCAGGCTTCCAGTTTTAATGCATTGCTATTTTCCAACCATTTACTTCCTGTTTTACAGTGATGAATGATATTGGTCAATGGATTTTAAATTAGGCATCTTTTGACCACCCGTTTACATATTATAAATGTTATACCTAGTTTCTGCATGCAAGAGTGAAGTCTGGTTTCCAGCAGCAGGACTCTCTGACGAAGCTCCTCGTAATCATAGGCCCCCATTTCTTCTTGAATGGCCATCAGCACCAAGGACAGGTTCCTCACCTCCTCCCGAAGACGGAGGATCATCTTAGCATCTGCTTTGTACTGTTCCAGCACTGGCAGGAGAGGGAGCAGCTGAGTCACCTTGTCTTTTAACTCCTGTACGGCAGAGGTTGACATTGAATAGCAAAAGAAAATTGAAGGGATTAAACTTGTGCAGCCAGTCAATCTGCAGTTGTTGCGACTAGTTTGTTTTGACATGATCTTAGTGTTCAGCATGAAACTAGTTAATCTGTTTGACACCTTAGCATGAAGATTTGCCATGACATTGAAAATTTTTTATCATAACATTATGCTGTGATGTTTCAATTTCGTTATCTTACAGTAGGGCTGAATAGTAAACAACATTTTTGTTGTTATCACAAATTAAAATACACATTGAATGCATCATAGATGATGCCTGAGAGGCAATGAAGGAAAAAAGGAAACTCTCGTACATATTAATATTTTTTACAAAGCAGCGTTACCCAAACCTGATATATCCTTGCAAAAGCATATTGGTGGCCACAAGATCAGTGTTTCCCACAGAGGGGTGATATACTTGGAGTGTGTTGATGCCTGTCTGAGTGCGCAAACAGTTTTTTTTTAAATCTATTTTTTAAATTGTTTTGGTTTTATAGCAGACAATTCTACATAAAGTAAAAAAACAAAAACAAAACAAAACAAAAAAACATTGTTAGTTAACCTCATCACACCCTGCACTTGTCAGGCCACTTGGGCATCCCTGTTAAAAAAGTCTGTAATTGCCCCTGCTTGTTAAGGTCTCATGTCCTGCAAAATCAAATTTCTTTGCTCTTAATGTTGTTAGAAGGGGCTTGGGGAGCAGAAGAACATGCCACTTTTTACTAAACTCTAAATTTACTGAGAAATCACTCTGCTATTTACCGATGTGTGTTTTTTGTTCATCACAGGAAGACACCATGACTGTTTTGAAAGTCTGCACCACGGCCTGTATCCTCTCCTCCGCCCTCCTGTCAGACATCACTTGGTCAGCCAATAGCGCAAATCTCATTATAGACTCCCATAGCCTTCCCACCCCCTGAGCCTTTTTCAAAGAGGGTATAAGCGCTGCATCTGATCCTTTATGGAGATAAAATCTTTTTTTTTTTATTCAACTTAAATCAAATCCTAGATTAACAGACACCCAGGACATGATGTAAATGATCAAACATCGGGATACAGGACCTTTAATCCATTGCACTTGCAGGCTTGTCATATCTTAATGTTCAGTGGCAGGACAGGAAGTTTGTTTATGGGGTAAATAAAATAAAATAAAATGGTTACAAAAAGGACAGGGACTAAACTTCCCCCCTTGTAAAAGTCAGACAACTTATGAACAATGTATGGCTATAGCTTTTACTTAAGACAAGCTAATTGAGATCCTTCTCTTCCTTTTTCTTGATCATTAAAGTCAATGTAGATCACCCATTCATGATCCATACTGTATTGTGGATTTATTCCTCTACAGCAGGCCTTTGTCTGTCATGAAATGCAGGCACAGGATGCAACAGCTGCATGTTAGATGGGTGTTACTCAAGACATTGAGCTGCATTAGTAACACAGCAAGGGGAGACACCTTTAGTTCGTTAATCTAGATAAAATAAAATTAAAGCAGCACTAAGTAAGTTTCCGGCTTTTTAGCTCTCTAGGGGCCTCTATGGTCGTTGAGTGTAACTACGTGGCCGTAAAACAGAGCGCCTCACACCAACGTGCATTTGTTGACATACAGAGGGAGGAGAAGCGAGCCGACAGGACGTCCCAAGAGACAAATAAACTATGTGGACTGATAAGGTCTGATAATGTTTCTATCTGAATAAATCATCATGTACTTACAAGTCCAATAGTAGCAGGGCTAAATTAGCATCAGTTGGACATCCTGCCTCGTCTTTGAGCTCACGCCAGCGATTGAACGCTGGGCCAGTGTTTATCTCTTAACAAGCACTTAGCTTGTAAATTTTTTTTTTCTTCAGGTTTTTCCTCTGCTTCCACCATGATAACAACACTACATGTAGCTTTCTTCTTCTTCTTCTTGTTTAATGGCAGGTGGCATCCAACATCAGAGGAGCATTACTGCCACCTTCTAAGCAGGAGTGTGAGCCAGAGGTCCCTATTTCCATTAGGACAATAAGTGCATATTTACTTTAAACTAAATTCTGTTCATTAAATCTGTTTTCAAAATTCAAAAACTGCTTTATATTCTCCATTTCCCAACGTTTAGCTTTCACCTCGAGGGGGAAGTGACGTATGCCGTAAAGCAGTCAAAGCAGTAAAAATTTCTATTTTTTTAATGTAGAAGAGTTCCTACCATCCACCTCGAAGTTATTTAGTGCCAGTAAAGGTGATACAGACCCCCTCAGACAACGACAGAGGTGTCATTCAACCTGTTGTAAGGCGATGTACCATCACCATGACTCTAGAAATATTATATTAGGTTTGAAAAACTACATAGTGTTGGTTTAAGTAAAATAATCTTTTGCCACTTTGTTGCAAAGCTTCATAAGAAGAACCTGCGTAACCTACAGGTGATCAGAGAGAAGGTGGTCAGGGATCTTATATGAAATGGTGGAATTGAAATATACGAAAAATGTTCATCGGTGGCAATCAGTATACTCTTACAGCCCACTCAGGTACAGACGGTTAAATTTTGCCCCTCTGCTTTTATAGGGCCTAAAGTGTTTAGGCCGAATATAGCAGAGAGGCAAAGTATAAGAGCTAATATGTTCACTTTTCACACTTTTTACAAGTTATATAATCAATGAAATATAAAACAATTAAACTGTTGTTTTTTCCTTTTTAAAGATAAAACTTCATAATCAAAGGTTAATTTGTTTCTCATTTGAAATATTTTTTTTATTGTATCGTTTTAGTTGCTGCCCACTTGAATTAATTTGCAGTTCCTTTGTATGATCTCTGAAGACCGTTTATTCCAATTTACAGTTCTCTACATGGATTGAAATTAAATGCAAGACTACTTGCTGTCTCAGTTTGAATTGTTATATTACAGCTAGAAGCCTGGCACTGTTGGGTGTATGCTTTGAGTGTGACAGATTTTTGTTTACAAGTGGAAAAGAACAATGCGTCCTTAGACTGGAGTACAGGGAGCAGTGGGAGAGCCAGGCTGCTGGCTTAGAAGGTAGAGAGGAGAAAAAGGTGTATCAATAAAGTGTACCCACCACAGGAGGGGCTGTTTCCTTCTTGTTAAGGTTTATCGTAAATCTGGTGATGGAGCAGCTCTCAGCCCTGTGGCGCCACATCATAAATCTCATTTTCCCCTTTTCAAGCTGCGAAAATTCGCTCTCGTTAATCTCCCACACTTTGCCATTGGCAACTTTGAGCTGCGAGCATTTATCAGCCAACCTGCTCCAGTCAATCCCGCTTTCCTAAAATACTTTTATTTCTCTTTATTGAATTGCAGAGTTGCATTCAGAAGAGCCTTCTAGAATAATACTTACCACTTTGCAGTCTCAAATCATTTAAAATTTTCTGATGAACGGTTTAATTTTTATAAACATTTTCTTTAGCATTTTTAAGTAGCGTCATTAGAGACACTGAGTGTAAAACATAGCTTTTCACGTTTGTCCCTTTGCTGAGGCAGTAACCCAGTGGTTAAGCACACTTTGCATTTATCAGGGTGTCTTTCTAATCAAACTATTTTATGGCCCATCTAATATCTGTAAGAGAGTGAGAAATGTGGAGAAAGCCTGGGCCAGACAGCTCACTGACAGGAAGACAAAAAGGCCCTCTGATAATGGCAGCTGAGCCTCAGCTCGTAGAGAGATAAGGAAGAGATAAATGTGAATATATGTGGCTGCTATCTAAGAGCAGTCACCAGAATGTTAAGTATATCTTTAAAAGAGAGGAAATGATGTATAAAAAAGGGGAGAAAAACACTCCACGTGTAGATCCAGGACTTTAATTATCCAGGAGCATCTGAGTTAGCACAAATTGTCTCTGTGCTGGAATATGAGGGGGTTTTGGAATTGTATTTGTGCTCCTCAGCTGCAGCAGTCTATCACCATTCAAACAAAATTTTATAGTCTGTGAAGAGCCAAAGAGATTGCTATGCTCTCTGATAAAGTTTGTTTGCAAGCAGGGAGCAGGGCCATCGTGTCTACATTCACTCACCAATAATAAACACACTTACTGTTGTACAAGAGGTGACAGACAGCCAATTACCTGAAAGCCCTTTGGATTGAGACTGCGGGGATTTTCAGAGGCCACCTTCAGCTTTCCATCCACCACTTTCATTAGGCTCTCTGTGTTCCTCACATACTGTAGATCTCTGTATGTCCGCAGGTCCAGCACCTCCATGGACTGGCTAATGTTCTGGACCTGTTACATGCACAAATACACACACAGAGAAACACACAAATAGTTCAGAATAAATATCATTTGTTAAATCAAAGAAATACTTTTTGGCAGCTAAACTAAACCTGAACAGGGGCCAATATAGCTCATGTGAGGGAAATATTTTTACCTCTGCCATGGTGGTTGTGTTTTTGCCAGCATTCGTCTGTTTTGCTGTTCATCTGTGTGCAAGATAACTCAAAAATTTAACAACAACAATGTGATCTGGATCCATATCTGGTTTACAACAATTTAATGAGTGCAATGTTGTGTCACACCCACTTTTCCAAATGGTTTTGTAATTTGGTACTAATGTTTCAGCATTTGTTATTAAAAAATGACCATATGGTCTCATTACTTTCATCTAAAAAGTAAACGTTTTCCTATTTATGAAAAACTACCCATATGTTTTTCACTTATTCACTTCCATTTATTGGTTGTTTCATGATTAGCTCTGTAAAACATGTTATTCAAATGCTATAAAATCAAAACAAAATTATTTTTGATAATTTTACTATGGGAATCAAATAAAAATAATGTTTTTTTCGCAACTCAACTTTGCTTATATTGTCAAGAACTACACATGTGTGATGTTTTTGAACAAAATATCTCACTTTGTTTCATTTAATATGCAGAGGTTCGAGTATATTTACACACTACTGGTACCAGATGAAAATCTCTGTAGATTTCTTAAAGATGTACTACAATGCTTCACCTGAGATAAAGACAAAGTACCAATTTTGTTGAGTTGTAAGCAAAACAAATGGACCTGCCTCAGCAATTCCTGTCCTCCTCCCTTCACCCCCCTGCCCTAAACTTTAAAGTGGATACTGGGGGCCAACTTTTTGTTTCTAAACAGTCTGGTTGCACACCTTGTATCTAAGGCACTATTGCAGGCTCCATTGTAAGGCCAGCAAATGAATTCAATTAATATATAAAGTAATTTAAAAGTAAAATCAGGAAAGTAACTCCAGTTTTGACTGAATAAATCATAAGACGAAATTTGGTGGACAATTACAAAGATGTCCAAACAACACAAGGTTCTACAAACAATCTGGTTTTGATACTTGTAAATGTAATGCAGAACCTACTTAGCCACCAGTAGCCACTGAGCACTTCAGCTTGTTGTCATAGATGCATTACCTGATCAAGAATGTTCAAAACTGCTCGTTTTACTGTTTTACCAAAATCATACTGTCAACAACACACAGCTCACACTGTGCAGAAAAAATGAAATGTTTTGATAAAGAGTCTTTCTGCACAATGATACAGGAAAACATCAACAAATTCTTATCATGTCTTCAACTCTGAGGTTTCTCATATTTTACTTGTTTTGATAAGTTAACATTTGTCTGAAGTTTAGAAAATACTTTTTAAGTTTCTTGCCCAAAAATCAACTCAGTTGTTGAATTCCAGCATGCCCATAAAGAGCTCTGTACAAGCCCTGCTTGAAATAAGCTGTTTAAGTGTAATTCCTCATGAGCTGTGACTAACCAAGCTCTTCTCATGAGTACATGTGGCTTTACCTTTCCAGCTCTGTGCTCTAATATTTATTGCAGCTGCTGCACAGACATGTCTATAGACCTGGTCCTGGACTCGCTGGAGCCAGCTGAACAAACACCTGACTCAGGGAATGTCTCTCTTCTGGGGAGGTTGCATATCAAAAAGGACATTTTTTCAAATCGACTATTTGAGCACTTATTTTTTGCAAGGTGGAGCAAGCAGAAGAGAGAGAAGGGACTTCTCATGTGCTGGGGAGAAAGGGGTTGTAAGGAAGGCCATGGACACTTCTTTTGTATTAAAAAATAAAAGTCTATCAACAAATTTGTTTTGAGCAATGTGGGGCTTTTAAACAAACAAATTAAAATACACATAAAATTTGAAGTGTGCCATGAGCACAAACCTCTGCAAAGGCATTGCTGATATTGTAGCTGAGTTATTAGCAAAAATGTGGAAAACTGCCCTATTGCACAATTCTTTCAAATCCACATTTGTATTTGGATCACTACAAACTTCTAATCCCTTCTTCCTTGTTCCATGACCAATATTTCCTGAAAATTTAATCGAAATTGTTTGAAATCCTTTTGGGTATCTTGCTTAAAGACAAACAAAAAAAAAAGTATCAATGTATTTTTGGAATTAATAGCATTGTTAATAATACAGTCAAAACTAGTCTACACCTTAAAATAGTCCACAGGCACAGTTGAGTAAACAGTTTTGGATGAGATTCCAAACAGATTCCAGCCTGACGGCGAAGGGCTGCAGCCTTCTCAAAGCTTTCGGTCTGAACTACAGCTAGTTCAGACCAATACCTCTATAATCTGCTGTAAAGTCAAATGTCTTGTTTTTTTTCTGTTTCAAAGTCACATGAGACTGTCACAGTAAGAGTAGCAGGTCAGTTCTAGTAAGTATGAGACTTTGTGCTCTTAAATAGTTAAAATTTCTGTATTTATTGGTATTGGAATGGACTAATATGAGAATTGGGAAAAAGAAAAACACTATTTTTCTTCCCTGTTTATTGAGAACCAGAAATTACAATAAAAAAAGTATTTCTCTTGTCACTTACAGCCTAGTTTTATTTTGTGTCAGAAGGGGGTATCAGTATTCAATTCAGGCCGTTATATAACCCATTAAAAAGTTCACAGGGGATTTCACAGGCTGCTGCTATAAACTAGCTTAGCATGGTTTTATCTTTAGTGTCATGTTATCTCTGAAGTTTTATCCCATTATTTGCACTTAAGTGTAAATTAGATGCTTAAGCTTGACATTGAACAAGAAAAATTGGATAAATGTGAGAATAACAAACCACAGAGTGTGCCATACTACAAGAAAAATCCCTTCAAAGATTTGTTGTGAAAAAAAATCTTAGCCCTTTTGTAGAGAAGGGCATAATCATAACACTGTTTAAAAAGAAACAGAAACAGATTGGAGTTAATAACAATAACAGGAAAAAAAGAAAAAGGCGAGGAGAACCAAGAGGAGGAGGCGATGAGACTAAATTAGCAGCACAAAATTTGTAAAGATGTTACATAAACAATAACATAATACTTCACAAATGATGTGATAAAAGTCAACAGGCGTCATCTGAAAATATTATATTTAATAAACAGATGGGTAGTAGGCGATGATTATTAAAATAAAAGTGCACACAAATGAAACAAATTCTTAAAAATGTAAGCAAACAGTTTCACATGGGGGAGCAAGCATACTGTCAAGTAGGTGTTTATTGAATCTCAGCTTTCAAAGGACTCAGGTCGGCTCCATGTTTAATTTCTAGGAGGCACTCATCTTTCTCACTCTTTGACAGCCCACTCTGTAGCTGCATAACCGGCCTACTGTTTCATACGCCCCCTCATCTCCTGCACACCGCCCTGAACTGGCCAGAACTCATCAGAACACTGACTAATGTTGCACTGCTGTTCAGGCATATATGAGCCTCACGTGTGCATATGTCCAACCCCCTACAAAAATACACATCCACCCACACAGATACGCGCCCCTGCAACTGGAAAAGAAGTTTATTTAAATCTCTCCAAACAAAAACAACAACAGTCTGAAGTCTTAGGTCACGCTTTGGCATGAAGTCTGTTTTGCACCAAATGCCGTGCCTGCCTACTCTTTGACAGCCCACTCAATTACTTTGTGTCCAGGCCTACGGTTTTCTACACCCAACTCCTCTCCCACATGCTTCATGAACCGGCCAGGGAATTTTTTGGTCAGACAATATTTTTTAACACCAATTAAAAAGCACTTGACAGCAGTGCAGATGGAGTAGTTGAAGCAAGGTGTTAAAGTGAACTCTCCCAGCAGCCCGGAGTCCAAACAGATGCATGTTTTTTCTTCCACCAGGCTGTTTTGTCAGTCTGGACACGCTGAATTCTCTGAACCATGATAAGTAATCTAAAGAAAACAGGCATTTCATACAGTCCATCGGCCTGGGCAGCCTCACATGTCCAAGAAACCAATCAGTCACAGGTGTGTCTGCCTCATGTCCAGTGAAATAACTTACTCTGTGCCAAATACTCGAGTGTGTTTGTGTGTCTCAGTGTGCTGTGATTAGAGACCAAATTCCAGCACTGATATGGCACTGGTGTCACCATGTTCAATGCCCACTAGAGCTGTCACTTTATACTCGATATTTGAGGATTCAATCAAACTAGGGGGGGAAAATTCATATTCAAACATTAGAGGGCCATTTTCATTGAAAATATACAGTTCAACAGCACATCAGGACACCTGGAGCAGTGAACTGTTTGACCCAATAGAAGGTACATAACTTGACTGTCATGGTACTTTCTTAACCTCAGTAAGTTCAGATTGGAGTAAACTGAGAGAAAATACAGTCCAAACAGCAAAGCCACTCTGAGCGGAGATTAATGGTGCCAAAACATCAAAGAAGTGCTGTGTGGGGTTCTACACTGTTGATTGCAACAAGTAAAAACAAAGACCATGTGTGTGTTGATTATGTCCAAGCAGCTGGTTTACTCCTCAACAGTAACAAATCTATGGGCTCACCTGCTGGCTTTTCACCCAAATGAGGCAGCAGAGGAGGCACCACAGTCCGGTGGTGTGTAGTCAAGCGTTTAGCCTTGTGTGATTATGTATGTTCCGAGAGGCCCCTTATCGGAGGCACAGATAAAGGCCATCACCAGGTACTTAGGTGTGCTCTGAACATGGGCTCTTCTCAGCAAGTTGTATTGTAACTCGATCTTGATTTCTTATTATATTAGAAATAAGTCAGATGGTCTGTATTTTCTATTTGTTTTGGTGGGGAATTCAATATTATAAGTTTAAAGCTTTTGAAAAGCTGTCCTGTGCTCTTTTGTGGCGTTTTGGATGCAGGATGTAATTTTCATTTAAATTTATAGGAGACTGCAGCTTCCATGGGCGGCACAGTAACGCAGCAGGTAGTGCACGTGCCTCAAAGTAAGAGGGTTGCTGGTTTGAATCCCATGTCGGTCAGTACCTTTCTGTGTGGAGTTTGCGTGTTCTCACTGTGTATACGTGGGTTCTCACTGGGCTTCCTCCCACAGACCAAAGCATGCTCATTAGGTTAATTGGTGACTCCAAATTAGGTATGAGTGTAAGTGTGAATGGTTGTCTTTCTCTATGTGGCCCTGTGATCGGCTGGCAACTGGTCAAAGGTGTATGGTGGCTGACAATGGCAAACGGCCTACAACAGCTCGATGTAGTTCAATAAGGGAAAACACCTGCAAGAGCAGAAACGTACAACTCTTTTCATTCCATTTTATTGAAACTTATAATTTATTTATTTAAAAAACGCATTGATGTAATATTGGATCACACAGAAATGTCTCTTTCAGTTCCCGATGTTTTATTTTGAAAACTGGAAGTTGATACATGCTTAATATCTTGGTGCTGACTTTCTCAGAAGTCTCCATGTATTGCCATAAAGCTTGCAATATGGGCACATTTAAAATGTTGCATTTCTTGCAGGTGATTTCTGGGTTTGGATTGTTTTGGGCTTTGCTTTGTTTCTAACTTGCTGTGCGTTTCAGCTCTTGCAGCTTCGTTTCTAACTTGCTGTGCATTTCGGCTCTTGCAGCTTTTTTTCTAACTTACTGATCATTTCTGCTCCGCAGATGTTTTCCCTTATTGAACTACATTGAGCCTTTGTAGGCCATTTGCCCTTTACGGCCACTGTAAGGGTGTACCCTGTGTCTCCCCAATGTCAGCTGGGTAGGCTGCAACCCCCCACGACCCTGAAAAGGATAAGTGGTATAGATAATAGATGGATGGATGCAGCTTCCATTGTGCTTTACTGCTGTTGTTAAAAACTAACAAAAAAGTAAAATGATCTCCTGAAAATACTGTCGGTGTTAAAGCAGGGTCAGGATGTGGGTTTGGATGTACTTGAAATTAGTGTGTGAATTTTCATAATCTTTTGAAGTTGATAGTTGGGAAAAGTGACAGCCCAAATATGTGCAGTATACCAAACTGACTCAAAACACAGATTTGGTGATTCATTTTGGTAATACCCACTAAATGCTAGGGCTGGTACTTTTCTGAAAAATCAAACTTAATGGATTTACGAGTATACACATGAATCACCTAAGATATTCAATTATTAATGTGTATGGCTCCCCCTGATCACAACACACAAATTGGCCACATTGATGGGCCACATGTCCTTGCATATAAAGCTTGCAATCTTGTCCATTATGCCTGTTTTCCATGCTCCTGTCGTGGAGGACTCAGGAGCACTGGACTCAGCACTGGACCAGGTATCACTGGACTGCGTTGGTGAAAGGCAGACAAATGGGCCTGCATATGTGTTATAGTGGGCCAGTTGCTTTGCACATAATCAACACATTTGCCAGCCCTCTGTTTCCATCCAGATGAGATGCAGCTGTTGTTGATCAAGAGAACACTGGCCGATCAGGTTGCACTGGGAGCACCCTTTGGTAGACCAGGAGGTTCGCTGCTGTGCTTTCAGCTATTTATTTTGTACTTGAATGTTAATTTACTTTAACTGCTGATTTTTACTCCAATGCTCAAAAGGATTTTCAAATATTGAGTATAAGGTGACAGCCCTACTAAATGCTGGAGCCAAATATGCTGAACTGTCTCTGCCTTTACTTCACCAGTCATTTTCAACCACTGTGCTGTGGCACACCAGTGTGCAGTGAGATTTTGTAAGGTGTGCCATGAAAAGTTATCATGGCAGTACAGTTAAGTACTGTATTTTCTTCCGTGTCAGTAGGTGGCAGCAGTTAGCTAATTGCCTTAATACTCTGAGACAGGAGACGTAACACAGCTGTAGTGATGCATAAGACAGGTAGACAGTGATGGAGAAATTTTTGAAAAGGAATAATCCAAACTCCGAATAGGACCCGGGACAAAATTCAGACCCCGATGAAGGCTTTGGTATGGGAGAAGGAGAAGCAAGCAACTTTTATGAGAAAAACCACAAAAGTAAATGAGTGAGCCCTCAAAGCTAGCTACCATGTTGCTGAACTTGTTGCTAATTCAAAGAAGTCACTGTGGCAGAGTTATGAATACTACCTGCCTGCAAAGCCATTGTTAAGGAGATGCTCTGCTCTGATGGGGTAAAAGAAATAGCCAAAGTGACCATATTGTCATTGTTAGGCTAAAAGTATCATTTTATAATATTTTCTGTTGATGGTGTGCCATTGGATTTGGAAAAAATAGATGTAAAATATGTGCCAAGGCTCTAAAAAGGTTGAAAACACTGCACTGTTGCTTGGTATTGCCTTTCAGATAACGGAATAGGAATTACAGGCAGAAGAATCACGGTCACTTATGACTTCTTAGTGCACTGACACTGAGGATGAGGAAGGAGAGAGGCTTCAGCAGGGGCCAAGACAAAAGAATACACCAGAGAACTGCGAGCACTATTGTATCTTTGGCACAGTCTCAGAAGTCTAGCGACCCGGGCTTCTTAAACTTTTTTCAGCTCGAGACCCACATGAGAAGTTTGCTGTCTCCCTGGGACCCAAACTGCATTATATCATCTAAACTGCAAGATACAATCAAGACAGATTTCATAAGTCACTTCTGGCTTGAACAAAATATTAAATACATAGATTTTGCAAGAAAGGGTAGAATATTTTGTCATGAGTTTTTTTGTTTTGTTCTGTTTTTTAATAATATGTTTTTCATATCACACATATCAAGTATCATTTACTGGTAGGTGTTGTGGGTTTCAACTGCAAAATGATGATTTTAAAAGAAATTAAAACCCACTGTGATTTTTTTTACCTATGTATTATAAATATAAACTTCACATATTCTCATCATATATCATGTTGTTCATATTTTTGGTCATAAAAGCTGAATAATTTCTTCCTGTAAACTATACCTTTGATCCATTAGAAGTTTTCCAGCTCCAATTAGAAGTCTTCTTTGATTTGAATTAATGAAATGCCTGGAATTTAAAATAATTGAAAACAAAGGCAGCGAGGAATCTTAGGTATTATAGAAGAAGACAACAGAAATTAAAAAAATAGAGAAAGTTCATTTATTAGCTGTAAGTTATGGAGAACAGTGTGCATAAGTGCTACAACTTTCCCTGGTCTCCCCTATGAACAGTACAGCCTGTATGTTTGACTCATTTAAATCCCTCCTTGAGAAGAGGCTGCATGTTAATTTATTAATGATTGTTGTGATATTTTATCAGCCGTTTAGTGGTACTGAGTGAAGTTGAATGATTATGTCATTGTCAAGTCTCAAGGATGTGCTGTGTGGTGCGTGACTTTACGCACACGTGACTCACAAAGTTAATGAATCAAAATGCCACGTACAAACATAATGCACAAAGCCTCTCTACTTAATCCAAAGGGCCTTGGCAAAACAAATGTTTATAAAATCGTCTTTATAATTTGTCATCTTGAACAGTCCTCAATCATGCACATGGTCTCTTCCTCACTGCTAGGAGCGTGTGCAGACGTCAATTAGCAGATTCTGGCAAAGATGAGGAGGGGTTGAGCATGACAACTCCTCAAAGTCATTTCAGTGATCTTAGTCTGAAAGACTGTGTCCAAGTAAAAACAGGCTCGCATCTCATTTTGGGTCAGGACCCAAACTTTGGGAAATGCTGGTCTAGACCATAGACACATCATGCCCATGATACCCATCATTCATTTTTTTTTTTGTTTTGTTTTGTTTTAAACTTAGGGCACTTATTGACTCCAGTCTGTCATAGGATGTCCATGCCAATTTTTGTGTAGGGGGATTCAACAGTAACTGTGTTATTTTAATTAATTTATTTTTTATGTAAAACACGAGTTATCTGAAAGACTCCTGCCACATAAGGTTATGAGTGATGTAGTAAAGCAGTACCTGTCCTTTTCATTACCAGTTTCATGCAAGAAAACAAACCTTAGTGGGGGGTGGGGTAAAAATAAACACAAAACAAACATGTGCTTAATTTAACTTCCCTTCCTGGTGTAAAGGCAGTAAAAGTGCCTTTCATGCAGTGTTAATGGTGTTTCATCCATTTTTCATCAGCCCTAGCGGATCAGACATTTCTATTGATTATTTATATATTTTTATATATATATATATATATATATATATATATATATATATATATATATATATATATATATATATATATATATATATATATATATATATATATTTTTTTTTTTTTTTTTTTTTTTTTTTTTTTTTTTTTTTTTCCATCTGACCTCTGAATTACCACTCCACCATCAATTGGAAGATTATACTCTGGCTGTCACATATTGATATGTCCTTGGCAAAACACAACCAAAAGTTACTCCCACTGCAGCATCAGAGGTGTGGAAATGGTTATAAGAATGTGGCTGATACTGAAAGACAACTTATTGAGGAAAGTTCAACTATAAAATGTGGGTGTGAAGGGGTCAGTGTGACCTGTGGGATAAAATAAGCTTTCAGTAGTCTGAAAGACGAGAAAAACAATGCACAAGCTCAGGCCCATTTTTACTTTTTTCAGTTTTTTTTTTTTGAAATATTGTCACATCTCTCAGCATCTTTGCCGTATTCTTTTACTGAGGACAAGTGAATAAAGAATTAGAGTCAATTCAAAATATATACATTTTTGTCAACATGAGGAGTATTTTCAGTTGTTTTTAATGAGAGGAAGCCTGATGGCAGAATACTTTGTCTAACCTAGCAAGAGTAACCAAGGAGGGTGGGCTTGACAAAGAATCACTTCCCCAAAGAGTGGGGCTTTGACAAAGGGTTAGATATAGATTAACAACACTTTTTTGTAAGCCTTACAATAGTCTCTGTCCAGAGTATCTCACTAACATTATGAATACAAATCAGAAAGGCTTTGATTGTTTTTTCAGTGTGTAGCTTCCAAGATGTACAGTAAGATCTGCTGTGATTCAGCTGTGTAGCCCTTCATCAGTATGTGACATCACTCAGACTGGCATAGTGAAGTGAAGGATTTCTCATTTGGTAAATTATCTTCTGTTGACATGAGTCTTCATGGCATCTCTGTCAATTCCTTGACAAACTGAGCCAAGACGTCAGGAAACGAGACCAGCGAGGGATGCAAGCAAAGACAAAAATAAATTGGAAAAATACCCAGAGAGGTCAGAGTGGGATGAGGTGTTTAAACTCTATGCAGACAGCATTCTCACACCACCGTCCTTCAGGGTAAAGTGCATGTTGGATGGCGTGATGCCTAACTTAGCAAAAATCTGAATGGAGACATTAACACAACACTACTCCATATTCTTTGAACAGAGGGCGTTTCAGACATTGTTAGTGCAACCTTGACTCCCTCTTTCAGGGAGAGCCCTTGTGGCTGTGGTTTGCTTGTGTTATTATTTCCCAACATGCTTGGGGTTCGAAAGAGGATGTCTTAGCAGGCATGGCACTATCATGTGCAGAAACACACAGACACAAACATAGCCTTTTAAAGTTGTGTGGCTGAAGCAGCTCTGACCCCAGGTGTCCTCATTAGGCTGAGCTGTGAACTGGAGTTGACGTGAGCTCTGAGCTCTGAGAGCAGTACAAGCAGTATGCATGTAAAGAGGCTAAACAACAACAAAGGCAATCAAATGTTGCACCACTAATTTTCGCCTTATAATAACAGTAAAAATCTGCACCTCTATGGCATGTTCTTGACACCAATGAATAAGGACATGGTGTACCTGTTTATGTGCTTAAATTCAATTACAACTGTCACTGAGAAATACACATATTTTTCTTTACCAGAGAAATTTAATGTAATTTCATCTGAATTTTATATTTCCAACAAATCCAAAGTGAACACAGCCGTCTTACATACAACTTAAAGTTTGATGGTAGTTGAAAAATCAGAAGACAGTACTATCAAACACCTGATCACCTGATTGAGCTGCAAATGGTGTTAATGAAAACATGTTTTGTTTAGAGTTATGCACCTTTTTGTAATTTTAGTCTCTAAAAGAAAATGTGACCAAAATATTGACTCTTCACATTTGAGCTTTACACACGCAGTGCAAGTTGTCTTAATTAGCTCTTGCAATTGATTTTGTTTTAGAAAATAAACAGCAACACATGATATTAAAACAGTGTTAAGTCAGACACGAAGAAAGCCATTTCAAGACAGTGTTAGGACCATTTTTGAGTCACACACCTGATTATGAACGTTGGATGAATTTCAGCCTGATCATGCATGACTAGATGTGCAGTGTAAAAGGGGGGCACAGTGGAAAAACCATCAGCTACTTCTGACTGCTTGGGTGACTTTCTGAGAAATTCTATATAGTCTGGTCATATGACAAACAGCCATGGGCAGTTTTCACAACGTAAGGGCTGTAAAAAAAAAAAAAAAAAAAAAAAAAAAAACATTACAAAAAGAAAACAAATATTGACAGAGGGTGTTTACATGTGTCCAACCATGTTTCTTTTCAACGTCTTTTTTGTTTGGGTAGTGCGGGTGCTACATGTGCACTGACTTGGCCCTGGAATACTTTACAGAGGTCTCCATTGGTACATCTGCCCATAAGCACATGCAAATGTAGATGATGTAATTGCAACAAGACCGCTCCATGGAGTAATAATTCATAAAGTTTGGGAGGGCTGCATTGACATTCAAGTAGTCGACAAAATCATCAAAGTTTAAGACATTCTCTCCAAGTAGCTCTACATCACTGACTCTGAGGTACAGTTGTTGTTAGCTGTGTGCTTATTTTAATTGTGCAATGAACTGATTGTTTGATTGCTTGGTTTTTACTGGAGTAGTGTGAGTGCAGGACAGCGAGGAGCAGAGGACGGGAGGAGGGTGCTTCATCATGCCATGGAGCTGTGGAGAGTGCTTTCATTGGTCAGATGTGGGCTTGCAAGACACAAAACTTGAGAAAAATTAACCACATTTTTAGACAATAAATGTTGCAATTTCAGTCTACTATGTTACATTGCTGGTGTGAACGCTTGCACTCACTAGCTGAAATAAAAAAAGATAAATATTAGCGTTAGAAATCATGTCTGGTGTGAAGAGGTCTAAAATCTGTACAAACTTGCAGACTGTCTAAAGTCGTCACAGCTGCAGGCAGGCCATTTATGCCTAAGCACAGATGATTTCCAGGAGATCTGCTGGTTGGAAATATCTGCAGACCTCCAGCTACCAGAGAACATTTGATATGGTTTCATTTTCTCATTAGCTTGTGTTTGTTGATGATGCTGACTGGTGTACCTGAGTGACAGTCTTTTTGAGGCCCATCTGTTTGAGCTGTGAATATGAGACTTCACCGAAACTCACTGATCTGACTTTAAATTGTTTTCATGAGAGCTTTTAGAAGAGACTTGTTGGAAAACTTTCAAAGCTCAATTCTAGTTTAAATGCAAAATGCCATCACCTGTGCAGTGCCAAGGAATCTGTTTATACACATTCCTTTTGAACTTTGGTTGTGTGTGGCAACTACACATATTTACAGGAGCCATTTTGAAGCATCATTCTTTTCAAATAGAGAGTGATGCTATTTTATCAATAAATTATGTCAATTTTAAATAGAAATCATGCTGTGAAGGTCAAAATGGACTTCAGATTAAGTTACTTTTGCCCAATACCGTGTTTGACTAACTATACACTTACTGGTGAACTGAATTGGTACCATTGTAGAGGAAATATTGAAGTTTCCATTTGTTTAGTTTAGGAGATGAAACTGTGCCACAGCTGCATCATGACCTACTGTTCACAACAAGCTTGATTGTGCACACACCGTACTGAATATATAATCTTTATATTTATTGTCTTACACATTTTCTGCATTTTGTGAAATTAAACAGGGGGCTGTGAAACACATATAATCAAATGTCCATCGTGTTGATTGTTATGAATATGTCATACGTGCCAAAGAGTGTTTTCATTGGTCAGATGTCAACTTGAAGGAAGCAGAACTTCAGAAAAATTTACCAAGGTCTGAAAAATAAAAGAAGAAAAATTGCTGATGGGTAAGCTTGCATGGACTGGCTAAAGGCTTTAAAAAAACAATCTTTGTGTCTGCATGCAAATCCCTCATACAACCAGGCAGACTATGAACGGCTGAAACAAAGATCATTGTCAAGAGTTGCGGCTTAAGGATAATCATGTGTTTGCAGGTATTGTAAGGAGTGCTCTAAGCTTCAATATACAAGACTCAGCTTATGATATTAAGATACTGCAGGGATACAAGAGCCATTATTCTCCTGTATTTTTGTTCTTGTCATTGAAATACATCGGCCTTCGAGAACACACATCTAAAACTAGTACACACAAGCTCTAACACATCCATACAGTATATATTTACATTCCTGCGTGAACATGAGCTCTTCCTCTGAGAATCTGCTAGAATATAGCTGCTCTGTTGGAATTCTCCTTTAAAGAGTGTATAAGAATGGATTTTGGTTGTATTACTGTGTGCCTGAAAGAGCAGCAGACAGAGGCTGTCAGGGGAAAAGGCAAACTTCGACAAGAATGAATGCAATATGTGAATTCAGGTGTCTCATTGATCCGCCAGGACCCCAGCACCTACTCAGTATCTCAATTTACCTCCACCTCTCCTCACTAGACCACATCAATGTCAGCCCTCCTGTCTCCACCGCTTTATTCCGTATCTCTGCTCCCAGGTTTTCACCCACCCTGTGGATCCACACTCATAAACTTACACGCATGTCTTGAGAGCCCACAAAAAAAAAAAAAAAAAAAAAAAAGCACTATGAGGAAGCTGCCACGTCTCATCATATAAATGAACACTTTGAAATATTCCTGCTTTTATACTATTCAGTTAAGAGCACGAGAATAAGAATGGGAGTTGCAGGTGCATTTGCTGAAATTCACCAAAAGTGAGTCCAAAGCATCAGGGGATGACTCATGATCAGAAGTCCTCCCCTTCTCTCCTGATCTCTGTGTATGTTTGTGAGCATAAACACCAGAGACAAGCAGGGGATTACATTTGCATATGCTGCACTGCACTGTAGGTCAATAACACTTTACTCTGTGTCTATAAAACATAGATTTATTGTCTGCCTCCTGAAAACTGTGTATGCTTGCTTTTCTTCCAGTATACATGAAGGTTTTGTGTGTTAACATATTTTTGTATCATTACAAATTTATTTTCCTGCATACACGACAAATGTATGCACATAAAGACAACTGACTGATGTCTCTGAGTTGGAAAACTAAAGAATGAGCAGCAAGTCTGGAATAACAGATTGTGTGAAAATCTGCTTTAAAACTATGCACACAGGTCATATTGTCTTCTCTGTCCTGATAAATGAAGTTTATTGTATCAATTTTAATGCCTGTTTCTTACAAAAAAAGAAGAAATCATACAAAAATCCACAGACTTCTTTTAATGTTGTTTTTATGGGTATGCTCTTGAGATAAGCCAGCATCAAAGCTGAACTAATTGACTTCAGTATACTTACTGGAACCACCATCAATAATTTTTAACATTTGGAAAAGACTGCAAAACATCCTTAAAAGAACGAGCATATACTGAACTTAGCTTTTGTTAGCATGTGACTTAGAAAGGTCTTAATCTGATCTATTTTTTGAATTGATTTGTAATATGTATTCTCTCTCCCGTTCTATCTATCTATCTATCTATCTATCTATCTATCTATCTATCTATCTATCTATCCATCTATCTATCTTAGAGGTAGATAGAGATGAAGCATACAGAATCAGGGACTTATTTAAATCACTTCTTAAAACTCACATTAAAATACTTGCTGTCGAATGATGCTAACTTTATTTACCTTATGCTGTATTACTTTTTTTTTTTAAATTATCTATTTTTTAACTTCCAATGCTTTTTCTTGGGCCCTTTCCCCCCTGCCTCAGTTTATTCATTTACATCTTTTTTTTTTTTTTTTTTACCTTTTTTTACCTTCACCCTTTTGTTTTATTTTGTGTGATGACATCCTCCTACAATACCTTAGAACATTTCTGAAGATAGTATTACGTGTCTTTTTGATCCTAGTCCATATTGTTTAAACTTGTGAGCTACTTGTTTGGTCACTGTCATTCCTTTTATTTGCCTGGTTCTAGTTAAACATGTGTTCACATTTCTTCCAGACTTTCTCCTGTTTGACGCAGTGATTTGCACTTGTTATTCCCTTATTGTGCTGCATAAATTATCTATCTATCTATCTTCTGTATCTATTTTTTGATGAAAAAGATAAATCCTAAAAGAAACATTTTACTGACATGTCACTACTTTTGAATGCATTTATTTTAATTAGTATAGTAGGTGACAGTATGTTGCTTGTGCAAAAAAAAAAAACTTAGATGGTCTATTTATGGACTCTTTTAAATTAATCTGCTTTCAATCTTTGGAGTTGAATTTGATTTAAAATAAGAATGATTAACAATATTATAAAAATGTTTGTAAAAGACTGTTTGCTCTCTAATGTTCTCCATTTTCACTTGGGCTCTGTTGGGGCTCTGTTAGGGGTAAAGGCAAGATGGAAAAAAACAATAGACAGTCATGGTCTCAATGTTGACTGAAATAATCCTAATTATTATTTGACCAGAGTTTAGCATGGAAAACTTTTTTTAGCCAACTATTGCAGTGCTACTCAGGATATTGTCATTCAATGATATGGTAGACACCTTTAACTCAAAAAAGTTTAGGACAACTCTGTGTTACCTAATATTCAGATTTGTGTCATCTTCATCTTCATTTCTGATCAACTGTGGGCTAAAAGCAGTGAGACTGTTCACTTCTGCAGCCCTGCTTGTCACAGACGGTGCCAGACACGAGCACAGTGCAGCGTGACTGTTTGTTTGTTTGTGTGTGTGTGTGTGGGTTTCAGTCGTGTCTCAGAGTGAGTGTGTTATTGACAGCTGTCACCTTCTCCATGAGCTGGCGGAGCTGCCTGCTGCGTGGGTCGCGGTTACACATGTTCTGTGCTGGTGCGACCACGGTACAGATACACTTCCCATCTGCGTCCTGTGCCGAGCTGTAGATCTGCCAGCCCTCCTCCGGGCTCGGGTACAGAGCCTGCAGAAACACAGACACATATACAACTTAGAGAAGGGGAAGAAACTGGTCGCTTGTGTTGTTTATCCTCAGTGCTACCAAACAGAATGTATGAGGGAAGACAAGTTTCATCTGCCAGCATGGATCAACACAACTCAGAAAAGTGTTAAAAGCAACATAGAACATTTCTGAACTGATAAATGTATCCAGAACTTGACTGTGGAGTTGAAAGTGTTTGGAGGAAAAATAATTCTTTAAGGCATTCCATATCATGATTAGTTGTGCCCATTCTGTCACCATAATTTAGCTGCAGCCATAATTTCTCTCTGGCACTCTCTTTTCCTCTTGAGGTCCTGACAGAAGTTACACTTCCCTGAAGACAATTAATGGCAATTGATTCCACAAACTACTCAAAACCATTTGCGGTCTCATTTCAGGGTTAACTTGAGTGCTACATAAAGACAGAATGCAGAGCTACAATGTCATACATATGCTCAAAGAGATTTATTTTGTGTTGGTGTCTTTTGTCTGTAGGAGTTGTTGGTAGGATGAAAGAGACTGTAACAGCACCCTGCACTTACTGCATGGATCCCAATTCATCTATCAAGATATGTTCTTGACCTTCAGTGCTCATATGGAAGCACTTCTTGTCTTCTTTTGAGAGTAAAAGCTTGAACTTTGAACTTGAACTGTACTCTGTGATGAGACTCCCCTCATTCACATAATGCTTTTTTTTCTGGGATAGTTATATAGTGAATGAAAGCACCTGCATAGCTGTTTTGCTCGGTATCTGAAAAAAAAATAAAGAAAGAAAACAGACAAGCAGGCCACTAGCGTTTGATGGGCTCCCTCTTGCTCTCCTTCTTTTTAGGCCCATTCACACATCAGTGTAAATAAGCTGGTTGATCAGAGTATATAAGCTAGTGCTGACCTGAGAAATCATCAAACGTTTGGGTCAATGTTGCTGTTTTCAATGCAGATCGACATATCTAAAGTGGAGAGGAACATTCTGCTGGTGGAGTATGATGTTTCCCGATGGCCCTTTGACAAATCATAAATGGATTTTAAACATTTGTCATGTAGATTTAATGTATGGGTAACATGTATCCACTTAGGGGAACTTTGGCCTTATGGAGCTTGATGCTGCTGAACATCGTACAAATGTATTGCGACATCACTCAATGAACACCATGGAAAGCGGGTATATATGCCAGGCAGCTGCAAGTTGTACAACTGGAGTCCAGTCCTGAAGAGGAAGCATTTGTAAGAAGGCAGTAGGGGTAAGCAAAGGTCAGCTCTTGCTATACAAGTGTGCTGAATCAAATGCTGTAATTTTTTAACCATGCATAACATTTTTCAACATAACTGATGGACATCTGCTTTGCCCAACTGACATTATGTTAGTTCTGTGTGGCTCAAGTTAATGGTTGTCCACACAGAGAAGAGTTTTTTTTTTTTTTTTTTTTTTAATATCTATTTTCTCCACATGTAACCTGAAAATGCATATTTTTGAAACTGGGTCCCAGAGTAAACAAATCTCAAAATGCCACTCCTGCGTTTAATACCTACATTTTCAGAAACGGTGATCCCATAACCCTTTAAACTGCATGTGCTGTCATGTTGTTAAAGTTATGAGCGAAATCCTTGTCTGTCAGGTGCCTCGGATACTGCACCTGAAATGCATCCATTATATTGCTGTATTTTAAACATAAATCATGAAAGAATTTGATTTTGACTGGCATGACACCCAGTTGACATTCTCTCGCAGCTAAGTAGTCTTTTACTTCTTCTTGTGTTTGTTTACATACCACATGTTCTAAGCACATGCTCAGTGTCTTCTTCTCTGGTTTTGGTGTAGGTCTGTGGCAGTGTTACAGTGCCACTTTCAGGCCTGTCAAATATACTACAGTGTTTTCAGTGTTTCTGTGTGGACAGACACATTTCATGTTTATAGAAATTTTTTTAATAACGAAAACAAAATAGCTTGTTTTTGTACCTGTGAGGACATGGTTTGATATTTCCCTCTACATTGGCAAGAACTAGCCAAGATGTCAGTGTGTGAATGCTTTATTGTCTTCTTATGCATGAAGCTCCTGTGTGTTTGAAAGGCACATGCATTCAAGGTTCAAATAGCCAGAGCTAATCCTGTACCAGCTGCACACTGGAGAGTAGAAGACAGAAGAGCAAGTTCACACACACTTTCTGGGCAGAAGGGTTGGTGAGGGGGTCTTAATTTTTCTCCACTTAATTTCCTTTTTCTCAACAGCTTTATCATTGTATACCTTCTAGAATGCTGTGTCTCAGTTGTTTTAGTTAGGGCTGGAGGCTGGAGTCTAGTTTTCAGATCTGGTTCTCCTTTTCCATTGTGCAGCCTTAGAAGCCAATCACACAAAGATATGCTACTCGCGGCGCTGCACCACCAATAATGCCCTCAGGGGTAAAAAAAAAATAGGGGGGAACCTGTAGAGAGGGTCAGCGCCCAAACACATGCACCTAATTAGAAGGAAATGGGTTCAAACAAACATTGTGCTGTCAGTATTCATTAGCTCAAGCACACAGTGGTAGGAGTGGGTCATTGCCCAGTGGTTAATGTGAAAGACTCTTTTCTGCAACTACATTTTCTCGATTCACAATATTCCCAAATAAAACTACAGTTGGCTCACCAAGGGCATCAGTACTAACCTACACCTTTCTCCTAAACTTAAATATGTGCTCAGAAATGCTGGAACAACACATTGTGCAGTGGCAGAGAACCATACCTGGCAGGCTTTGGTGTTTCTCTTAATTTCTGTGCATTTTAAATATTCATGTTTTCTTGTTTTTATGACAAGTGGTCTAATACATCAGTTAAGCACTGAGCACTGTATATCAAGTCAGCAGCCTGTTGTCTCTGACACTTGCTCGACCTTTCTTGCATCAGATGAATGCCTTCTTTTTCAGTTGTCTTATGTTTGATAACTTCTTTGTTGTGTTAGCCTGAAAAGTCCTACAAACCTTTACTTTGGACTGATTCAGATCAATTCTGAAAATGTCTGAATTATTTCGTTTTTGGGCAACACAGTGGTGCAGAAGGTTAGAGTGCATGCCTCACAGCAAGAATGATGCTAGTTCAACTCCCCATGTTGGCCAGGGCCTTTCTGTCTGGTGTTTGCATGTTCTCCCTGTGCCTGCATCATTTTCTCTAGGCACTCCAGTTACCTGTGTCTGACTCTACTTAGAATTGCCCTTAGGTGTGCCAATGAGCATGAATGGTTGTCTGTCTCTCTACAGTATGTGGCCATGCGATTAGCTGGGAAATCGATTCCAGGGTGTACCTTGCCTCTCGTCAAATGTCGGCTGAGATAGGCTCCAGCCCCTCTTTGAAAGTAATGAAGTGATCTGGGCCAGTTTTTGGACTGTTCATGACTCTTTATAAATCAAAATTGTGAATAGCTGAACTTTGAGCTTGCTCAGTATAAGTGCTATCTTTAAAATAAACTTTTGCATGGCTTTCCACTTGCATATGGAGCAGACGGTCTAGTAGGAAGGGGTAGCCAGCCAGGGATGTCTCATGGTTTGTCTGAGCATTACATCTCTTATTCAAGTGCTGCTGTGTTGAGGAAAGGACACTGACGGGGCTAAACCTCAGGCCTCTGAATACTGGATTAATATTTTTAAAACAGGTTTTGCTCACCTCAGGCTGAAGGGAAGAGAAATTTAGTGCATGCTCATACAGAGGAGAAGAACAGAAAGAGTAAAACTTTACAACTTTCAGCCTAGTTTTCTGGTGTTTCCTGAGGCAGACTGTTAGATGATAATGGCAACTGTCTGTGCAGTAAGGTGTGATTTTTTTTTGTTTTATTTTGCTACTGATTGATGGCTGCAGTTTCCTCAGATCTAGGCTCTACAGAGCTGCCCCCCTCAGTAACACACACACACACCTACACGCAGATACACACATGGACATGTGTGTGGGTTCAAAGACAGAAAAGCATCTTTCCCATGGGTGTAATGATTGTTTAAATGGACTACAATGGTAAATTGACTTCATCTTATATAGTGCTTTTCTAGTTTGACTATTCTAAGTGTTTTTGCACTGCAGGCCATATCGACACATACACTCTTAGATTCACTCACTTGCGGTTGAAGTTTCTATGCAAGTTGTCCATCAGTATTTGCTGACACATCTTTGCCCTTTCATACCCATTTATGTCACTGGTGCAGCAGTGGGACCCACTTAGAGTTAGGTGCCATGCCCAAGGACACATCAACATGTGACAGCTGAAGCTGGGCTCAAAACCAACAGACTTCCGATTGTTGGAACAAACTATCAAACTGAGCCACCATCATTTTTGTGAAAGAGATTATGTCATAATGTAAATGAAAAGCTGGTCACTCTTTGGGAAGGCAAACAATTGGATAAGTAATCATGAAACAGGAAAGACTGACCAGCTGGATGTAACTTACTAGATAGTGTTTTAGCTGGAAAGCACCGTTTGTGATCAGTAAATTGGTGTGAGCCACAGGACAAGGTTACTGATGTGGAAGACACCAGAGTTGTTGCACCTTCTTAACCTGGAAGACCACCACTGCATCATGAGCAAAACTGATGGTGCTATCAACACACAACCCCCATAGACAAGATAGATTTACACTCATTGAGAGGGGGTCAGATCGCACTTCAACATTAAATATCTTAAATAGAGAGAGGCACGAGTTACAGGCTCAAAAGAGTTTAGCCAAACTCTTCAGCTGGAGTTAGTGTAACACAAAGCTCAGATGAATTGAAGCTCACAGCAGCAAAACCCAAGAAGAGGATAAAGGACAGACATGTCAGAGGGAGAAAATGAGCTGAAATGGGGACAGATTAAGATAAGACAAGATCACTGGTGGAAAACAGATTGAGAGCTGAAAAAAACAGCAGCATGACACAGATGGAGTTAGATCTTGATGGAGGATGAAGAAAGACAAAGACAAATGGGAGGAAAATGGGGATTTCAAAGAAAAGAGGAAGAAAGAAGGATTGGGCTGGGCTGTGTGAAAACAGAGCATCTAATAAGTTTGGACACAGAGAGGAAATGGAGCTGTTCGGGATCGATAATGCAGCCCGTTACCAGTGGAGGAGGGGTCAACTGAGAGAGTGGATGTCTTTCTCTGACTACTCAAATCAAAAGTAGTGCTCTGTGCTCACAAGAACACACATGTACACACTTTTTTTCACAGGTCTGGCTTGGACAATCCGTCCCATCACATGGCTCCTGCACACTCTGAACGTCTAGAGCAAAATGTAATGAGAAAGAGAGCAGCTATTTGGTGACAGAATTAAAGAGCCATCGACATAAGTGGACAAAAAGGGCTGGATACAAGATCAAGCGGCTCGGCTCCTCTGCTCAGTGTTTTGCTTCTCGCCTTCTCAGGCTGGGGGATCAGATTAAAATGTCTCGGGGGACAGGAGGGACTGTGTGGTTGGCGTGTAAAGTAGCAACCACCCTGCAAGCCAATGTGCTTATTGTCACATCTTGTCACTTGTTGAGTCCCTTGGTACTCCACCCCCTTTCATCTTTCCTTCCTGCTCTCTCTGCCACCTTTTTTACTCATTTGCTCTCTCAGAAACAATGAATTTTAAATCTGAGTTGCTCCAAGTGATTTGTTGCAAGCAGACAATAGTTGTGTGAGCTACTCCTGAATATACTTTAATACAGGAAGATATTACGCATTAGAATCCTTTCATATACATCTTTCATTATATCCAAAGAAAGTTAATAGACTTATGCACCTTCAAAATGAATATATCTAAATCTAATTAAACAAAGTCAGGAGTAATGTTCTACCCTCATTTTCTATTCAGGGATTATTACATACATACATAAATAATACTTCAGTATGACCGAATGTCCACAGTGCACATGAATGACTCACAGTGGACCTCACTGGCTCTGTGGCTAAATTATCATGTCATTACTCTTGATATTGATGCGTATTTGTGAGTCAGTGTGCAGCCGGCTGCAGCCCTGCTTTCTAAGTCAGCAACTTTCTCGTCATTACTCTTAGTCTTTGAGGAAATCTAGCATCAGAGGGATGTTAGGTGGAGGTGGAAGACAAAGGTCCAGAGTTGAAGCGAAGACAAAAGAGGTAGACTCCACACAGGAAGACCTCCTCCCCTTTCTGTAAACTGCATCTGACTGTATTTTTTATTTTGCCATCGCCTGCGGGGGAGATTCTTCTCTTCTGTCTGCTTTCCTGCATCACACTCACTGTCAGGACTGTAGAGTGTCTGAGAGAGCGCTCATGTGTTGAAGTGTTTCTCTGACAATGTTGCTGTAAACACAGTACATATTAGGTGTGTAAGAAAATCTCAACACATACATAATTGGCATATGACAAAATTTGATATTAGATTAGTTCTTTAATGCACTGTATTGATACCTTTAAAATCCTGGTGTAAAACCTACAGTCAGGTTTTAGGAGTGTTCCTGAGGGAAAGGGTGTTTTAACTGTCTTTATGTGGGATGATTTACACCCACCAGTCACTTGATTAGGTACGCCTAGAATTGGGTTGGCCCCTCTTTTGTCTTCAGAACTGCTTTAATTCTTTGGTGCTTGAAACATTCCTTTGTGACTTTTTTTTTCTATACTGACATGTAAGCATCACATGGCTGCACAATAATAATGCAAATCTCCCATTCCTCTACATCCCAAAGGTGGTCTACTGGGCTGACAGCTGGTTACTGTGAAGGCCACTGGAGTACAGCTTGTCATGTTCAGGAAACTGGTTTGAGATGATTTGGGCTTTGTGACATAAGAGTGACAAGGGATGGGTACACTGGTCATAAAGGGATGGACATAGTCAGCAGCCATACTCAGGCAAGCTGTAGCATTTAGCCTAAATGGTACTAAAGGACCCAAAGTTTACCATCAAATATCACCCACATCAATACACCACCACCAGCAAGCTAAATGGTTGAAAAAGGCAGGATAGATCAATGTTTTATTTTGTTTATGTCAAAATCTGATCCTGATGTGTATGCAGCAGAAATCTAGACCTATCATACCACAAAACACTTTTCCAATCTTTTATTGTCCAATTTTAATGAGCCTTTAAGCGCTGTAGCCTCATTTTCATTTTGTAAAGTGACAGGAGTGACATCTAGTGTGGTCTTCTGCTGCTGTAGCCTGTGTGTAACAGTGTTATGCATTCAGAAATGATCTTCTGCATGTCTTGGTTGTAACACATGGTTATTTCAGTTATTGTTTCCTTTCTTATGATCCTCAACCACTTTGGCCATTCTCCTCTGACTTCTGGCATCAACAAGGTGTTTTTTTTCCCAGAGAACTGCTGCTCACTGGATATTTCCTGATGGTTATATGTGAAAACGTCAGTATCAGCAGTATTGGAAATGTTGTTATAGCAAATCATCAAATTTTGAGAAGTCATTTATGTCAAAACATACTAGAGCCTTATTTTAAGCAGGAATGTGACTTAATAAGGCATAAATTCTTAGTCTCTAGTCGTTGATGAGTTGATTTTTAAAAAGTCTAATTTTTTTCTTGCATTTTATGAGCACATTTAAATAACTATTTTGAAGTTTTTAAACTATTAAAAGTTTAAACTATATATATAAAATATAAATGAAAGAAGCTCAAGAACAGTTAATTAAATGTCTCTTGAAGTTTCTACGTTACATATATTATTAAAAAATGGATGAAACTTTAAAGCCCTGGGTAACGTACTTTGAAAGAATGGAAAACATGCAAATGAGTTAAAAAGCACACTTAAGAAAAAGTATAAAAATGATTGTGTTTTATCAGCCTATATTGATAAGAAAATAGCAATGAAATGTTAAAATAAGATGTGTACATTTATGTGCCTTTTTAATTGCCGGGTCAACAAAAGGGAAAAGTAGTCAGCAGTAACTTAGTGATTTAGTGGATGTTTGGCATGGAGCTGATGCTTGTGAAAAGCCCTGTTTACTCTTGCCAATTATGTTCACTCTTCAAAAGTGATGAAAGTAGTGTTGGTTTATAAACATTATTCTGAAAAAACAAAACATGTAAGTTCCTCAAACTTTTCTCACCACAGAATTTATCAGCAGTAATCCCAAACCAAAATCCTCTTGCCTTTTTTATGAAGGTACCAATACTTGACAACTCCTGTGGTCTGCTAGCAAAAATATGTTGTCACTGCACCACTCTTTAGCCTCAGGTTGTGTGCAGTGGGTGATAAAGGTGGCTAAACCTGCAGTCATGATGGGCGTATCTCTACATTTTATACTGTTATTGTGGTTGCATCACTATATATGCTACAGCCACTTTTTAGATGGAAGTAAAGGAATAATAGTGCAGCCAGCTCACACATCAGATTTTACACTAATGCTCAAGATACATTTGTGACACTGGTATTTTCTTGTAGTTATCAATCTAACTGCAAGCTAGAGGCAGGCATATAGCTATCAGACGCTTCCCCTCCATCCACATTTCTCCTTGGTCAAAACAATCTTATGCACATACAGGCTGAATACAGGTTGAATTCTAGCAGATAGGACCAGCAAATACAGCATAAAAAGCTGACATGGATTAATTTTGCTAAGTTACAACAAAAGCAGTAATAAGAGCTTATCAAGAGCATTCCGTCTGCAAGACATATCAGGGCTTGAGTCAAATTTTCAGGCAACACATCAAATTTGCAAGTACATATGGATAAAACACCATACCTAGACCAATGTCACCACTGACCTTTAATTGTGTGTTCAAAATAAAACAGCCATTGCTTTATTTTAATTGTAAAGACTGGATTAAAACTATGCAGAAACCATGTACTTTAATCACACAGATTAGAAATTACATTTCTCAACATCTACATTTTCTGAATAGTTTGTCACTGATTTAGGCTGATGCTTTTCCCTTTATTAAGAGCACAAAATTAGTATTATGTAGGATGTTAGAGGAACTGGGAGATACACCTGCAGGTCCAACTGTTCTACATGACAGTAGAGTGTGTTTGTGGATTCATTTAATATTGTGTGTAATTTATAACATTAGAGTCTTTTCAAAAACAGACCAGATTGTAAAAAAAGAAAACCCAAATAAAACAAAATGTTTCCTTGCCTCTGATATCCCAATTTTTATTATTATTATTATTATTATTATTATTATTATTATTATTATTATTATTATTTTCACAAAGACTGACTCCTGTGCTTATGTCCTAGAACAGTGGTTCTCACATGGTGTGCCTTAAGGAAAGACTGGGTTTGTTTTGAAAACTTGGTCACCTACAAGTCATCTTCACCACACTACTATAGACAAACAATGAAGCATAATTTCAATCTATCAATAGGTGCATGAACTTTAATAAGCAGCAGCAAATTCTTTATATCCATGGACTGACACAATCATTCCTTATTTTGCTCTGTTTAGCAGTCCAACTATTACAAAATGTGAAATGTGTGTTGCTACATTTGACAAACTGTATCAAAGTCTCAAAAAATTTCCTTAATAACCATGTCGATGAATGTTTCATTTGCAGTATAGCTGTGTCAAATTCTATTAGGGATCAGTAGGTGCTAATAAACATGCACAGTCAGATAAGACAGCGTTACACTTGTTTAATAAGATACTTTGTGAGGATACAAATATGGTGTGTCTTGAGATTTTGACTTAATTTTAGGTGTGCCTTGGTAAAAAAAAAAAAAAAGAAATCCACTGCCCTAGAATACATATGAATATGCAGTATCTACCAATGCACATTCAAAGTCTAGCATAAACAGTGAGTGTATGCATGTTTGCATACTTTCTAACATGCTTTAATTATGTAGTTATTTTTAAATATTTTTATATCTAAAACGCACATCAGATCTATCTCCAGTGGCGGTTTTATTGGATATCCTTGCAGCTTCACTCACTGCAGGACTTCATTGATCATGTGCAGTTGCTGCTACAAAACTATGAATGTGTGTGAGATGGTGGATTGTGATATCAGTGTATGGCACACCTGCCTCTCATTACAGCTGATTTCCAGCAGCGTTAACAGGTGGAGGTTAGCTTGCCTCAAACAGCAGAATCCACTTAAGTTACTCACTCTGAGGCTATATGCGGCCTCCCGCCTTCAACAAAATTACCTCATATCCATACATGTGGGGGCTGACTGCCTACGCACCAGATATTCACTTTTGGTTGAAAAAGATCCCTGCGATGGATACAGAAGTGTGCATCAATATTTTATAATTGCTATCAGCTTGAGAGCAAACCACAGTTGGTCATCACATTGATTTTTACGATTTTTGTTTCATTTTGGATTGTGTTGCAAGTCGGCAAAGCAGTACTGAAGGCATGTTAACACCATTTTCATAACACCTCCTTCATTATACAGAATGTTTAAACCCATGCTGAGCTACTTCTGTGCTTTCCAAGCCAGGGAGTTCTCACAGCAACAGATCTTCTCCCCTCTTCATTAATGTTTCATAAATGCTGCTGAAATTAAGAGCTTATTTGAATCAGTTCCAATTTCATTACCACCCACCTATCCATTCTGCACTAACTTCCCCATTTTCATAACAGTAACAGGCACTGTGGAGAGCAGGAGGGAGGGTGGGGGGTGGGGGTGTTCTCTGAACCATTACATATCTATATATCAGTACTTACAAACAACCAGACCTCTCGGGTTGGGCCAGTTTAAAAATCTTGGCTTATTAACGTAAAAGGGATGAAGGCTCCTCTCTACAGTGAAGAGTGGGTCATTGACAGAGGGTCATTTAACAAAGTGCTCACACTATGAAGCCTCCCTGATATCTCATTAGTGCAGGAAAACAAATTCCCCAATAATGAGTGTTACATGTAATATTCAAATGTATGAACGATATTTTCAGACTGACAGCACATTCTGTTCTTCAAAGTGTTTACATTGAAGTTGTGTTGATAACATAACTTGTGCCATCAATATACAGTGTTCAGTATCAGTGAGCTGGGAGCATTTCAGGACTACAAGATAATCAATCCTCCCCTCCTAGACACAGATGGTGGCTTCAAGAGAGAGGAGGTATGCAGTGTTGTCCTCCTGAAATTTCCTTATTAGAAATAAGAGATAAAACAGAATATGTTAGTGCCAACATAAATGCTGTCACAGTCATGGCTGCCATGCTAAAGCCCATTAAAGGAGTAGACAGCAGCAATGAAAACAACAGGAAACCACAGAGAGCAAGATGGTTGAAAAATCAATCAGGGCTTTCATACCAAAACCAAAATTGCTCTTTTAAGATTTCCAGCTTGCCTCTTTTGCATCAATACAGAATTCCCTCTATCCCCACGACATCACATGTGACAGTCTGGTCTTGTGAAGTCCCAGTATCCCCTGCTGGCAGGTCTCCCTCCAATAAAAAAACGATTGCAATGGGAGCTCTTGATGCACTGATAGGCAGAAAACGAAGAATTGTGGTTTGTGAAAAGCTGACGGGGGAAGAGTAATGGCTCCTATTTCCTTAAGCTTCGTTCAAATGCTGCCCAGTCACAATACTGAATGACAACTTGAGTTAAAACCTGCTGAGAGAGTTGAAGGGGAGATGAGATATGCAGGTGCAGTCATTACTAAGCTAAAAAGAGGCAACCATATACTAGTCTACCATTCTTCTCCCTGTCCTCAATGTACTGCAAATGAGGGATCAAAATGTAAAACAGATGACAGGGACCCTGATTGTCCTATATGTCTGTTCAGCACAAAATTTTGCTTTCACTTTCATTTGTCCCAGGGGCGTCATGCAAGCCAGTACTCTGAGGGGACTTATGAGAGTCAAGAGCCTTGTCAAGAAAAAAAAAAAAAATCCATTCAGGAAATTTCAAACATGTCTAATCAATGACATAAGGTCTTCATTTCCCTATCATTCTAAAAGGTTTGAGTCAAATATTGGTCAAGTAGTGTGAAACTCCTAACATCCTGACAACCACAGATGCACCATATAGGATCTTGCCAATTATTCCAAACTCATTATGACTGATACCAATACCAGTATTCACACTTTTTATTTTTTCATTTATTTCTTGCCAAAAGCAAAAAGCCTCTGCTTAACTTGAATTGACCTGGTCCTTTGATTTCAACAGTCATTTTGTGTTAGACACAGATGTGAAACAGGATACAAAATGGCTGCTCTGTATGGCTGATATAATGACCATAAAAATCAGCAGAAAAATTTACACTGTATCTACCAAGACAAGTGATGTAACTTCTTGAGCAATTTTCTGCTGATACCTTTATTAAGTCAATAATATTGTGCATCCCTACTAATAACTTACATTTTTAGTAGGGTTCCACTTCCACTTCAACTTCAACTTCAACTTTATTGTCCCCTAAGGGAACTTTGCTTTGCAGACAGGTAAAAAAGACATCAATGTACAGTCACATCAAGTCATTCACAACAACAAAAACACTGGAGCACATTAACCAAGAGAGAAAACCATGAGCAGACCAGAGATGGAGCCATCCCTAATGTCAATTACAAACAATGATACAATTGAAGTCAGTCAAGCTGATTCATTTTTGCATTCAGCTCAGTTATGGTTTGAAAGATAAAAGAGTTTTTCATCCTGTTTGATTTGGCCATTGGTAATATCTGAGGGCAGGAGATCAAACTCCACATGAAGAGGATGGTCAGGACACTGAATGATTTCCCGAGCCTTGGATCTTACTTTGTCTCGAAAGATATCAGACAGATCAGGTAGTTTAACACCAATGATTTTGCCAGCAAATCAACTGTAGGGGAAACACTGCTGTTGTGAAGGTACCTGAGCTTTTAGTCCAAGGCCACAGGGAAAAGGTAAGACATGTTTTGCTTAATTAAATGCACTAGGATGAATTTCCCCCAAAACCCAATGGATGCCTGACTCACAGGCACAAATGGAGCTGAGCAAATGCTGCTAGAAAGGGCAACAATGGATTCAATCTTTTTTTAAATTCAAAACCAAAACTACCAAAATTCACACACTCATATTAAACTATTGAAGTTGTACTGGATGGTTCAATTTATTATCAATAATTGCCGAATTTCTAGTTATAACTCTCATTTCTTTTCTTTTTTTTTAATATTTGGCTATTGTTTGCCTGCTTGTCACAGATCTACAATGGGCTTACAATACAGCAGAAATCATTTAATTCAGTATTTTCTTTTATCTGCTAATTTAAATTCAGAATATATTATCAAACATTTGATTTAGAAATAAGTATTTGAGCTGTTTGTGGTGATACAAATGCTCCCCAGCATTTTGAAAGTTATATGCAGCTCTGACGTTACCAGACAGAACCCTAACGATTTGGCTACAAGTCTGCATAATTAATTTAAATGCATCCAAACTTTGTTCTGTTTTTATTCTGCAAGTGGAAAATTGTAAATATATGAAAAGCATATTTTTCTTTGCACATTTCGATTTTTACTTTCAGCAATATAGCTCTGCGTTTAAGTTTTGTTCTAAAATTGATGATCAATGTCATTTTCAACAACTTGGATTTGCATTTTTGTGGTATCAAATAGGGTATGTCATAATTTAATATAAATATTGTTAAAATATGGGAATCATGCTGACCAAAAGTGAGCAGTAGCCCAGTTTAAAGTCCATTTCGAGGTTTCACAGAGACACACATATTTACTGGAAGTTGCATAAAAAATCTGAGGCACATTAACAACAAGGACATGATTAACAACAGGTAACAGATGTGGAAGTTGAACTGTGTAAACAAAGGTAAAATTGACACAACAGACAAATGTTGAAAATATGAACAAAATATATTTACCAGGAGATGAAAAAACACAAAGATGATATGTGTAGGTTGGAATATAAGTTTTTTTTTTTTTTTTTTTTTTTTTTAGCAAGAAACCAGAACCTAAGAGTCTATAAAACTTCAAATGCACACTCAAAAGATAAGTTTAAGTGTTATAAGATAAATGCAACCTTAGTTATAGACCAGAAAATAAGGGCCAATAAAGCTCTGATGAAAAATACACTAAAAGCGTGTCTATGGGCTGTAGGGTAAAATGATAGTAAGAATGCTTACATTAAGGATGTCTTAGTGCTGTCAAATGGGTTCATCTATGGCCAATAATTCATACAAAGTCAATGAGTCTCGAGAAACATACACAAACATATCTAATAGCTGTTTATTTAAAGACAATATAGATTAACTAGAGATATTGACACATGTCTAAGGCCTTTTAGTTCACCAGCTTCAGCCAATGCCTAATGAAAGCATTATAACAGGTTATTTTTACCCCACAGCCATTAGACATGTGTTTTGTGTACTTATTGTAGTCTTTACAGTCCCTTATTTTCCGGCCTAAGGGTTTATCTGTCTCACAACATTTAGATTTGCTTTCTGAGAATGTATTTGAAGCTTATTAACCCTTATTTTTGGGTCTTGTACAAAGGTTACATGTAGCCCAGAACACTTAGATAGATTATTTTGTGTATGTATTTGAAGCTTTATTGACCCTTATCCTCTGGCCCCTTACTAAGGTTGCGTTACCTTGCAAAACTTAGACTTGTTTTTCTTTTTTTGTATATTTCTTTGAAGCTTTATTGGCCCTTATTTTTCTGGTCTTCTATACTAAGGTTACATGTATGTAACAACACTCAGACTTATCTTTAAGTATGCATTTTAAGTATGTATTTGTGGCTTTTAGGCTCATGTTCTGGTCTCATGTTAAAAATCTCACTTATATTCCAGCCTACACATATTATCTTTGTCTTTTTCCATCTCTTGGTATATTTATTTATATTTTATTATTTCAAAAGTCTCCTGTTGACAAGTGTTGCAAATTAGCACGTGCTTAAACACTCAAACAATGCATCTGGTTTGTCCAATGTAATTGTGATATCCACATCAAATAAATAATAAATAAATAAAATAAAATTTACCTTGGTCATATTTCCAACATTTGTCTGATGTGCCTTAATTTTATCTTGTTTACTCAGATTTACTTTCATATATTTCTTTGAGAAAAGTTTTGATGTCATGTGACAGTGTCACACATGACACAATCACATGACATCCCTCGTATATTTTAACACCTGTAAGTTGTTGTTAATCATGTCCTGATGAAGACCCTGATGAGTTGAAATGCACTGACATACCTGTCCCTGCTAAAATAAAGGATTTTAACCACAATTGAGTGCCCCAGATTGCTTCTTTCAACTTCACCTACATCTTTGGATCCTTGAAGAGCACCCAAATCTTCGTCAACTTGACCTAGAGTTGCACTCACTCCTACATGTTTTCTCTCATATTTTTACTGGTTTCATATTTTTGGGGGTGGCAGTAGCTCAGCCAGTAAGGAGTAGGATTTGGAAAAGGAAAGTCCCTGGTCTTTGGCCCAAACTGGAACCAGACTGACCTGGAAGCTGGAGAGATGCTGTTCCACTTCTTGAGTTCAGATGGGATGCCTTTGAGCAAAACACCAAACTCTAACTGCTTATGGAGCCCTTCTTAAGAGCAGCTTGTATCTTACAAACAGTGCTGGTTTAGAAATTACAAGAATTTAAAGAATAGAGTTTCACAATGTCTGGATCTGCTCCATGTGCTCTAAAAGAACAATAGAGAGGGCTACATGTCCCTTTTGAAGCCTGACCTAGAGTTTTGCCTGACTGTTAGAAAACTAGGCCACGACCTCAGTGTGAAACATGGAGTTTGAGTTTGAATCAAAACTCTGTGTGGACATTGACTGAAGCCAGGTAAACCCCGTTGGGATCCCTGGTGACGTCACTCAGACAGTAAAGATGCCGCCGCGGTCCCCCTTCTTCGCTTTTTTCCGGTGCCTTCATACAGTAAAGAGGTATCACAGGCTTTCTCCGTGACCCGGCCGCCAAAAGGCAGATTTAAAATATTTGATATTTGATTTTACTTCTTTAAACCTAGGTCACAGTCTTCCAGCAAGGACGGAACATATGTCACCCTGCCGCCATCTTGGCTCTTAAAGACATCCCCCCACGTGACCTAATCACCTCTCTCTCTTCTCCTCTTGCTCCAACTTCACACACACACACACACACACATGCGCATATACCTCACCATTTGTGACTGCTATTGCTGCTGCTGTGATTGTTGTTGCCATCGCTGGTATTACTGCTGTTGTTTTATCCCAGCTATCGCTATTGCTGCTGCTGCTGCGGTTGTTGCTATCACTAATGCTGTTGTTACTACATGTGTGTGAATCTGTCGTAGTTAGTAACTAATATTTGCTTTTGTTAATTGAATTATAGTAGTTTTTTTGAGTACTGTTATTTTAAACAATTAGTGCTTTAAATAAATCCCATTATAATTTAATCTGTTGTTGTCTGTAGTTATTGTGGTTATAGTTGCTGTATTCATAACAGTCAGTGCTCAAACTCCTTTTTGATAAAATGTTAACTGATTGCTGAAAACATTTCTAATTATTAATAATTATTTTCAAGGATTAATAATATTAATTGCCAGTAGCTAAATTTCCCCTACTCGCACACAACAACAATTAGGGATGAATAGAACACACCTTCTTTCTTTCTGCTTTTTTCTTCTTACCTTCTTTCTTAAAATCTGCCACATTCAGTATATTTATCATGGTACTTGGAAATTCACTTTGAATGGATTCTGGCACCAAAAAATTGCTTTATACTATCCTGCATTCTGCTTCACCGTGACTCGGTGTTTAGAGAGGCTATCTGGACCTTGATACTTTTGTCCTGCTTGGATCTGTGTTCTCATGCTGATAGAGCACTAAAGAGTGTTGAATAGAAGAAGACTGGACACATTCATTTCATTGTGAGGCCACACTTGGAGATGTACAAAGAGTTTCAGCATTTGATACAAAGCTTTCATTCTCAAGGGTAAAAACAGAGTGACTCATAAAGCAAAACAACTCTTGCATCATCAACACAGGTAATGGTTCAAGACCTCACAACACATGACTAATAAATATGGAGCTTTAGAAAGCCCTGGAGTGATTTGAACTCAAATTATTTTGACAACAGTAATGTCAAAGTTATTATGTCAGATAAGAACATCACTACTTTTCACTTATGCATTATGCATCCTGTCCTCCCAACCACGTTCTCCATTTTTATTCTCTCTTTTTTTTTCCCAAAGAGCCCTAAAGAAAGCTGTCCTTGTGCTGCTCAATTTTTTGTAAAAATCAAAGTTATAACGATTTTGATCATTTTTGAATTTCAGTTATTCAGTGTGGTACTTTGTGCACCATACTGTGATTTTAAAATGTTTTAAAAATCTGTAATGGTGCTTTGAGGGGTAGCTACAACTGTGTAACAAATTCTGCAAGGTATTTTGAATTTTTCTGTATAAGACTTTTCAAAAACAAGTGCTTCCATATGACTCATGCCATTTCTCTCTCCTCTCTCACACATAACACAATCTATGAAACCTCTTTCAACCTCACAGCTTAACTGAATATTGTTACTGACCATGTCATTTCCCTTTATGACCACAGTGTTCCCATCATCTCATTCCAGCAGGATAACATGCAACATAACATATCACAAAGCTCAAATCATGTTTTTTGAACATAACAATGAGTTCACTGTACCCCAGTCCAATGGAACACTTTTGGGATGTGCAGCCGGCAAAGCTTCACCAACTATGTAATGCTTTCGTGTCAATATGGACCAAAATCTCTGAAGAATGTTTTAAGTACCTCGTTCAATCTATGACATATATAATTAAGGTATTTCTGAGGCTCACTGAGGGGTCAAACTAAATGGGGTGGTTGGCAAGTGTATTCAGTTGCATCACATTGATGGCTTGTTTCTTAATAGAGAAGCCCCTTTTCAGATGTTTGTAGTTTCAAAAGTTGTAGCCTCAGCATTGTTTTGTGGAAAAATGAGGAAGATAATACTATAAAATGCAAATATTTGATTAAGTTACAGGCCTGACCATAAAGAGCAGTCCAAGGCTATTTGTGTTCCTGTGCAACCATAATAAAAACTAGCATCAACACGTGCCATTACCTGAGCCCTTCATTACCCTTCGGTTCTTAATGAATAACAGAATTTAAAGGGATTGTCCAATTAGACGTTGAAGGCTTTGCATATAACTGTTGAACATTGCAGGATGAACTCCCTCTGGTGTTTCATTACATCGACTCTGGAACTGGCTTACTGCTGTAAAGCCAGAGCTAAATGAGATCATAAATCTACAGCTCCAAACTTTATGAGCATGACGGGAAGTCTATTATAACTTTCATAAGCAGCCGGCAGAAGGGGCAAATGGGCAGAAGCCGACACAAGTCCTCTGGAGATATGGAGGAGAGCTGACCGCTAGCTACACTGTGAACTGAGCTTGCCATCACATCTGAGACACTGCGTCACCACCGAGGATGGACAGAGCCTGAACAGAGGAGCTGAGATAAAGCTAAGTAAAGAGTAAGTCAGAAACACTTTGAGAATGAAGGGGACGTCAAGGTGAGATAAGTCTCAGAGTAAGTTTTGTAAAGTAAGAGGTAGGAGCGATATAATCCATCTATTTCTTCACCTTCCATCTGCAATGCCAACTTTGTTTACCCAAGTTTTACAGTTATGCTTTATCTCTCTCTTGCCTGCTCTCTCTCTGTTGATGTTTTGTGCCAGGCTTTAAATCCTCTCACAGCTCGTCCTCAGCAAAGTAGAAACATCTGTCCCTGCTACACAGAGCTCTGCTCCATCTATATCATCGCCAAACAGTCAAATCTCATTTTTCAAACCCAGTGTATATTGCTGTAATTGCCCACACACAAATAAACATGCACTACACATCTCTTCTGTACAAACATTCTCTCAATCCGCAATGCACAGGCCAGCTGTTGCCCTTCAAAATAAAACTCAATGAGGACCCCTGCTGAGGTCCCCTGTCTCTTCTCCACCAAAGAAAAGTGATTACCACAATCAGTACAGCATGGTTGCCAGTCAATAATATGAGTCATAAACTCATCATGCCCCCTCCTTGCTGCCTCGTTTTTCCTCCCTGCTGACTCTCCATCACTCCTGTGACTGCAACCCCTCCTGCACGGGGTCCTGCTCACTTGCCATATGCAGCTTGCTTGATTCAATCCGGTCACACTGGAATAACAGCAGGGGTAGGATCAGGGGTGCCACATGGCATTGGATATCCCAAAGAAAAGGACACTTTAAGACACATCACCACAGCCCAATCCCATATCTCTGCACCTTAGTAGCTGAAATAACTAACTTTCTGTTAACAAATCACTTCATACACTCTGTCCACGTATCTCAAAGCATCACCAGAAAACTTTCCTCTTGGTTGTAAAAAAACAAAGTAATTTGAAGAAAAGGTGGAAAAAATAGCGCCACAGCCAAGTTATTCATTTAAATGAAAACAAAAAGCTTGATTAAATAAAGAAAATCTAAAAATTCAATTTATCTTTAGCATTAATTAATGCTTAATAAGCACCAATTAACAATTAATAAGCATTTGTAAGGCACTATAAAATGCTTGTAAACTTTAATAAGCTTATATAAAGTGTTAATTAAAGCGTATAAGAATATTTGAAGTATTTATTAGAAAATTATTTTGACTTACTAAATCTCCCATAAACATATAAAATATCTATAAACATTTCTTATTTATAAGGATTTGTTTTACAATAATAACCTTACTCATTAAAAGGGTATAAGACACTAATTAGTAATTAATAAGGACCCTTTGCAGGTACCAGATCTAAAGTGGGAACAGTGTCTTATTGAGGTTAATGAATTCTTAATTATGCACTTATCAAAATTAATAAATCTTTGATTGTGAACTTATTAACAGTTGATAAGACACTATCAACTGATGGATATACCTTCAGGGTGGCCACAAGACTATCAGCTTTGAAGCTGTCAGAAATTGATTTACTTATATAAAGAAATACACTGCTAAAACTCAAAGCATATAATTCTTTAATGACTCTTGCTCTAAATAATGTATTTAGGCATTATATCTCAATTCAGTGAAAACAATTACAGTTAGTGTTTATGTTGCACAGATGTGTATCATTTTTTTCCCTGTGAGGGTCCCAGGAGCTCAACTCCTGTTAGGTTGAACTTGGGGGTCCAAGGAAAAAAAAAAAAAACTTTCCAACAAAAAAAATGGAAAAGTGTATTACTGTAAAGTAGACTGTTTATGAACTGGGGCATTATTCAACAGAAAAAATGCTGATAACGTCTGCTCCCGATCCTCACAATGGTCACATTTTTTTTCTTTCATTCTGTTTTGAATTCCTTGAAGTCATTTAACTTCTGTTGCAGAAAGGCAGCAGTTCACCTATTATATGATGAATTTTCCACTCAAAAAAATAAAACAGGTATCCTGAGAAATGGGCTAAGTGGCAAATAGTAGACCCATCATGGTGAGGATAAGTCTTTGACAACTGGAGTTCATCCTCCATCTTTTCTATCATAGTAGCACAAAGACAGTTTACACATTCACTTATCTGGAGTTCCAGAAATATGAGTAACGCGAGTGAGTTTTGTTCGCAGTCATCCTAAAATCCTCTGTTGTCTGCTTCTTTTCCCCCTTGTCCACATTTTTATTTGCCCATTAAGATACTCCATGTTACTCTCATTACTCTTTAAGGTGCTGCAATGACAAGTCAGGAAGTACTCCCATGCTGAGTAAAGATGTTTTTTTGTTTTAAATTAAAATATCAGTACTTGTAGCTATTTGCCATTCATTTCATGGCTACAATTGCCAAACAGGCCCCATTATTTTATTTCATAGGTTTATTTTTTGTGTATTTCTGCTCTTACTGGGCAACAGCATCTTGGTGGTGAAACACTCATGGGTTGGTCTGAAGGTTCAAGCTCTGAGGATTCAGGCTCAGCTTCAGCAGTCGCATGCCAATGTATTCTTGGGCAAGATATCATACCCTGAATTATTCCCACTGCTGTGCTAATAAAATGCCAATGGGTATTACAGATCATGGATTTGAAACGGTGATTCTGATGGACCACATAGAAACTTCAGCCATAAGTTGTGAACACATGAATGGGTTGGTGTGACTTGCAATGCAAAATGCACTTTGAGTGTTAAGATGACTATAGATGTGCTATACAAGCCATTTTGAGATGGTTATTAGTAGTGCATTCTCGAAGCTTTAGCTATCATGCTAATCTTCGCACTCCATATTATTCTGTAATCACAGCACATGAGCTGCCTGTGTGAGGGCTTATCATTAATGTTGTAGTATGCTGAAGTCACTATTACACAGGATTATGATAACAGCAGCATTTTTTTGGCAGAAGACAATGCACCTCACTGAGTGTGTATACTAAAGGAATGTGCTAGTAGAAATCTCTCTCATACACAAGTGTAGGTGAGTCTGAGAAAAAGGGGAAAACAATGGTAAATAACCTAGCTCATACGCTTGAGTGCCTGTAAATATACCTGGGTGTCCCATCTCTGTATGGCATAGGAGCACTTTCCAGCTTTGGGACCTTTTCAAGGCCAAAAAGTTGCCTTTCTTGAAACAGTTATATAAATTATTATATGAACCAAGGCGGTAATAATTTAAATTAATTTAAATTGCATTTAATTTGTTGACATTGTGCGATCGGACAGTTTCCCACATTTTTAATATTATCTCAGCTAACAATGCTGTTGCCATAATTGTTCCTGAACTAACTGTGAGGAAAAAAAGACCATTAATGATGATCATTTTTGTCATGGAGCATGTGATAATGCACCTTTAACCTGTGATTCCTATTTAGCTGGAGAACAATACCTAAATTAATTAACAGAGAAGAAAGAGATGCTACAGCAACTTTGGATCTGACATTTAGAGAGTGGTATCAAAATGAAACACCAAGATCTGCTGTACTTTGGCTTGGTAGATATTGAATGTGTAAGTTAATTTTGATAACCTTCCTTACATACAGATGTCATCAGTGGAATATATTCATTTTGTTCGGTCTAAATGTTAACTAATTTGATCTGGTTATTAAGTGAAACATTCTACTGGTATTGGTGAATAATTTATAATGAAATTCAACCTGAGATTCATACACACTCTGTTGAGGGTTGTTAATACAGAGATTGTCAGAATATTTTGTGACTGAAAAAACATAATTGTAATAGTATAGAGAAGAAAGTACTCTTATCAATGTATAAGTTTACAGCCTTGTATTAAAAAAAATACTGTTTCAGGGGCATCTAGATATGACCCAACTTCTGTCCTCCATATGGACCTCTAAGGAAGAATGACGCTTCAGGCCTTAAATAAAAAAGTGGAGGCTCAGTTACAGATTCCCTGGCAAGAGGAAAAAAAAGGGCACTTATTTATACCCTGCACGTAAGCAGCTACAACTTAGTTCTTTGTGGTAGGAGGCTGCGAGCACAGTGCCAGGTGCCCTGGTGTAATGCACTTGGCGTCGTCTCTGCTGTTACACGGGTAAAAGAAAGCTTCATCAAGGCTGATGTTAAGTAGAGGAGAGTGACAAGGTGGCATGAGAAAACAATGTATAAACCGAGAGAATATGGTCTGTGCCTTATCTGAGGAAAATATGAATTTCAGAGGTGTTTGAATAAGAAGATCATCATATTGCTTTTGAAGGACAGAGCTACGACTCAGTCCAGGTTCAGATGGTTGGAAATTGCACACTCATCATGGCAAACGAACCATGTCAAAAGCCTGATTACTATCCCTATAGAAGCTTGGATCAATACTGTTTTGAACACAGGCTATCTCATAATTAGTTAATGTATCAGAACAATATAAAATCACATTATAAGACTGGCACTGGCTGAGATTCAGGCTGTGCACAATATTTAACATTGACTGGGTTAGTAGAGGACACTTGTCAGGCTCTGAGCTGAAGTAAATTAAAAAGAAAGCAGCACTGTAAACATAAAAACAAAGTACTAAAATAAAATTCTGCAGCAGTGTTTAATCTTTAATCCATAGCCAAGAATCGATCTTTACAATCTCCTTTATTGGATTGTGCAGTATATGTGATAAAGTTTACAGTCACACACCCTGGCAGACTGAAAGAGGGTGACCCCAATCACAGTCTGAGCTCCCGCTCTTTGTGTGCTGCCATTTGTTGTTCCATGCTGCCTTTTGATGAGGAGAATGTTTTCTTCACTCTTCTGCCTCACAGCTTGCTTATTTTAGATATCAAAAGGAGAGTCTCACTCACTCAAAAACACATATACACACTCATACACACAAACTGTCTTTACTTCATCTTTTCAGGCAGTTTCATGGGCACATAAGCGCCGCACATAAAGGTTCAGAATTCATCTACTGCTGTCTTTGTCCCTCATGTTCAAATAAAATAAAGTGTCTCGCTTTGAAAAATTTAAACAATATACACACTGGGGTGACTCTACTAAGATCCCAAATTATGAACACTACATTGTGTGTGCAAACAAAAATATTGCACATGCTATTGGTGGGCGTGTTGCGAGTGATCTATTACGACTGCGTGCGCAATTGGTAACAGGCGCAAAAGTGGTGGACTGCCCTCTTAAAGGAGGATTTTGCATGTGCTACTGGCTGTCACCATGGAGAGTTTGGGAGAGCAGAGTAGCTGTAAATGAAAAATGAAGTTTGAAGCCATGGAGTTTGAGGCAAATAAACACACTGCTGAACCCCAGCAGAGACATCTCAGTGTTGCCATAGGAAACGCGATTTGGGAGGCCATCTGTGAAAAGCACACAGCTCATAACTGGCATTGCTGGATATATTGCTGGGAATACGATATGTCTCTACTACTTTTATTTCTGAACAGAGGTTGCTGTAACCTTTCTTGCTGTCTGTCATTTTGACGGACAAGGTCGTCACTTTTTCCCTTATGCCATATTTTTATCCGTCATTTTTAACTGTCCTTTTCTGATTCCAATTAAACATAATCTAAATGACAGCATTCACATAGTTACACAGCTTCATCACCAATAACCTCTTATGTGAAAGAGCAGTCTTACAGTTACACAGACTGTGCGCTCATCTTTAACGTCCTTTGACAGCAGATCATGTCAGTGTCTCCAGCAGGATGATCAGTGTGAATGTAAGATTGTATTCAACCTCGTGTGTGGTTTTTCTGATTTATAAAGCGTCCTTTTGACCAATCTGTCATTACACAAGCAGTGTAGTAGGTTGTGATTCAGCGCTTAAAATTTCAAAACATCACAACTTTCAGCACTATTTGGCTTACCTGTTGAAACATACGTTATCCCAACAAATCTGTTCCAAAAAAAACTTGATATCATATAACTTACTGTACAAATCATGTCCAGTCTGTTAATCTGCACGTAAAGCTAGGAAAATGTATTTACAAACTGAAAATCCGCACAATCAGTTTATCTCCACTGAGAAAATAAGTAATAATTTAATAAGACGAAGAACACCTTTTACTTATTACTGTGACTGTAAGCAGCAGCGGGAGAAAAATCTGCAGCCACAGCACCCTGTGACTGACCTGAAGCATTCACAGCTCCTAAACCCGCTTTCAGTGCATGGAGAGTGTGATGCAGTCTGCTCTGAGTGAGAAATGGAGTGATTCTGGCTATGAAGGGGATCTTTTCTTTACATAGGTTCACCTCCTCCACGATGTATTAAGAGCACAAAACACAGAGGGTTTACTTTATGTGTGTCTCTGCAATGAGTATGATGGCACCCTGGATCGTCCCTCTTTTTCCAGTCCATCATGATGACTGACAGCCTCCAAATCTTTCCGTCATTCATCAAAAAATTCAGTCAATAAAGGAAAATATTCAGCTAATGTTGTTAATGATGGTCCAAACATGATATGCACAGGGAAGATTCTTTCCCTCTCCGTCGTCAGCCCTCTGTATATAACGCTGTGCCAGTTTGCAACTGCATTTCAAACATGCAAAATAAAGACGCAAAAACACTGAGTGCAATCAGTTTTGGGTTTGATAAATCACACTTGGTGTGCTAAATGATTACATTTTCATCTCCTCCTCCCAGAATTTTGCACATTCTGAAAATCTGCATGTATTCTGCATATTCATGAAGGCAGACATGCTAAAAGCCAGGCTAGACCTGGCTTTATGTCATCACAGCCAGCACTGATGAGTCCCGCTGTGTGTTATGTGAAAAATGCCAACAGGCTAAACTACCGCAAAACTACTAACTGATAAATATTGGAGGTTAATCAATCAATCAATCAATCTTTATTTGTATAGTGCCAATTCATAACAAGTGTTATCTCAAGACACTTTACAATAGAGCACAAAGCTCTTCATATTATGGATACACATATATGCATAGATACATATATACATATAAAAATACACATATACATATATATACAAATATATACATCCAACACCCAACATGAATCCATATAGCCAATCATGAATCCCTCCATCATGGCGGCAAGAAAAAACCCTCTGTTAAGCAGCAGGAAATCTTGAATGTGGACCCCAGTCTCATGATGAACAGCAAATCCACACGATGCTGTGTTGGGTGTGTGGGCAAAGGGAGGGAGGTAAGTGGAGACAAGTGGACTAAAGTAAGAACTAAAGCTAGTGACAGATCAATGGACCAATCATAGACCTGTCGTCGTCAAATTTGTTTCTGCTGCAAACAAATTTATTAGAGGAGGGTCCTCATGTCTGTGTGGTTGTGGTGAAAATTTTATAGAAGTATAATCAATAAAAGTCTTACTGGAAGTAAGAATTTATGGTAGTGATGAACTCATGGGTGCCCAGACCACAAGTGCATCCCTACCAAATTTGTCTCCGTTAAGTATAAATGCATTAATGGTAGACCTCTTGAGATGTGACACCTCATTCTCAGGAGGGATCTCATGTCCATGTGGAGCTAGAGATAGTTACTATAGATGTATCAACCATGGATAGAAAGATCATGTTAATATCAACATTAACAGCTATAATGATTATGAACTGGAATGAGATGGCCAAATATGTGTTATGTCTGTAATTGTAGTTATTGAGGCTTTGTGACTCCACAGCAGCAGGCAGTCTCCACCAAGGATCCCAGGCCACCTAAAAGACAAGAGCCAGAGACGAGTACAGGAGCAAACAGAAAGGGGCAGAGGCAGATATGGAGAGAGAGTGTGAGAGAGAGAGGGATAGAGCCCAGTGTGCCAGATCCCCCCGGCAGTCTAAGCCTATTGCATCTTAACTATATGTCTAAACTATGGACTATGAGCTGGTCCCTAACTGAAAGCTTTATCAAAGAGGAATGTTTTAAGTCTAGCCTTAAAGGTAGAGAGGGTGTCTGCCTCCCGAACTGTGGTCGGTAAATGGTTCCAGAGAAGAGGAGCCTGATAACTGAAGGCTCTACCTCCCATACTACTTCTAGAGACTGATGGCACCACGAGCAGGCCAGCATTTTGGGAGCGTAATGTTCTAGAGGGGTTGTACGGCACTACAAGCTCTTTGAGGTAAACTGGTGCCTGTCCACTGAGAGCTTTATAGGTGAGAAGAAGAATCTTGAATTCTATTCTATATTTAATGGGAAGCCAGTGCAGAGAGGCTAATACTGGAGTAATGTGGTCTCTTCTCCTAGTTCTAGTCAGTACACGTGCTGCAGCATTTTGAACCAGCTGAAGCATCTTAATGGGACAGCCTGAAAGAAGAGAATTACAGTAGTCCAGTCTAGAGGTAACAAAAGCATGGACAAGCTTTTCAGCATCGCTCTGGGACAGGATAGGCCTAATTTTAGCGATGTTACGAAGATGAAAAAAGGCTGTTTTTGAGATTTGCTTTATGTGACAGTTAAAGGATAGATCCTGATCGAATAGAACCCCAAGATTTCTAACAGTTGTGCTTGGCGTCAGGCTTATGCCATCTAGGGCAGTTAAATCATTAGAAAAGGTTTCTCTAAGGTGTCGAGGGCCCAGCACAATGATCTCTGTCTTGTCTGAGTTAAGGAGAAGAAAATTTTGGGCCATCCATGTACTAATGTCCTTTAGACACGCATCTAGTTTAGATAACTGATTTGTCTCACCTGGCTTCATCGATACATACAGCTGAGTATCATCAGCATAGCAATGAAAATTAACGGAGTATTTCCTCATGATATCACCGAGGGGAAGCATATAAATGGAGAAGACTATCCTATGTAAACATCTACGGATGAACATATTTACCATTGTGTGACATGCCTTGGTTTTTAAGTGTAACAAACTCTGTGCAACAAACTCTCATGCCAAAAAAAAAAAATCAAGATTTGTGTGCTATTATAATCCTTTGTAATGATGAATTCACCATACTACAACATTAACAATAAGCCCTCATAGGTGTCTATAGCAGACGATAGAGAACACCAGACTTGTTAGAATGTAACACTTGCAGAAGTGTGGAGAGAGACTGTCAGCAATGCGGAAAATAAAAAGCAGCTTTAAAAAGTGGAAATTCTCCTCCTAGAACAAGCTAGACTTAATTCTGGGAACTAAAGCAGTTTTTGAACTAGACCATGTTGTTGAGTCCTGCTGTAGAAATGGTGATTAATGTTAGCCTGCTACTTTTTTCATGTTGTGTTGTCCTTTGATCACAAAGTGACTCTATGGGATCCAAAACATTAATATTAACAGTACTTTGTCATCAACCTGGCTGTCTGGTGGTTGTAATGCAATCATTTTTATTGCTGCTACTGCAAATGATCTATGTGTGAAAATGACCTAAAAGTGGGACAGGTGTCAGGTACAATCTCCAATTAAAAAAACAGTTGGAAGAAGCTGAGCTGATGTCACATAGTGGAAATGCCCCTTTAAACCTGTATTATACCTCTGCATTAGTGCTATGCCATGCCTGTGTGGTGTCATTAAATTGAGTGCTGGTGTGTCCATGTCACAATTCTCCACAAAAACACTATTCAGCTGTGCCATTTATATTCTGGTCCTTGAGAACTCACTTTTTATTTGTGTACAAGAAACCATGGGGACTAAAACAGAGTATAATGTTTGAGTAAAATGCTAAAAGATTGCATGAGTTGACAGATCACAAACATGGCAGTGTTCTTAATCACAACTTTACCATCTTCTTAGACAGGATTTCACCTATTTCCTTTTTTTGGTATTATGTATTGCGCTGCAAAACAGTCAACAGACAGCACCTGCCATGACTCCCCTCTATATTTGTTTTTGCTAAAGTCATGCTTGATCATACATCCCAGTGAGATCTTGCATCTGTTGAACCTTCTCTGTGGAATAGTGCAGGTGTCTGTTGTCAATGAATTCTCTGCTATGTGAAATTGGTGAGGTAATGTCAAAAAAAGGTTGGAGTTGTTCCTATGTTGAAAACTTTTTTATGTTTTGAGAACTGATTTAGATTTGTTAAACTTCTTTAGAGTTTCCAGCCTTAGGCTGAGGTACTTCTTCATTGTTTTTTTTTTTATTTCCCTGTGTAGCCATCGTTTACAGTCAGACTGTGAAGAAAGTACATAGAAACAACATCTAAGAGCAGATTGTACAATTCATTTGCAGATATTGACCTAAGGACACAAGTTAAAACCTTTTAAGATGAGTGCTGATTGCAAAGATTGCATCAAAATAGGTTGTGTCTGCCTCTTTTGCTCTCTAAATGGACTTTTTTCCTGCTAAAATTCAATTCTTGCTGAAATGCCAGAGAGTAACACTTGTTCTACAAACAAAAACACAACACTTCCCATACCAAATTCAGTCCAATGCCCACAGACTCTATATTTTTATGGAGTCTTTATGAAGCAAAATGGATTTCTAGTTTTTTCTACTCTTCTTATTGCAATTCAGACAACAGCGAAGTTTGAAAGCAGAGAATGTTTTATATGAGGATATACTACAATGTTTCATCTTTCCTGACACTCAGCAGTGTTTATCACATCCTATAGGACTTAAGAAATGCACAACAGTGAAAGGGAAATCTGCTGCTGCTTCTTGCAAAGTATTCTGATACACTGTATGTGGACATACTGCCAAAGCCCCTGGTGCAGCCAGTACAGCACTCAGTAAAAAAAAACACATTTACTCAAACCACTAAAATTAAGTTTCACAACTATGATTAGAAATTTCCCTTTGAGCTCTCTGAATGAGCTGACAGTAAAAAATAACCCAGCAGAGTTTGAAATTAATCAAGTAGATTAGAAATATTCTTAATAATGAAGCAGGCATGTTTTGATATATTGATATAAAACAGGACATCTCATTTTTTTAACATCCATTCGTAGGATGTTTAAACACATCCAACGTCACCTTCTTAAAATAATTGCCTAAGTCATTTTTTGACAAAAATGATTTTTTTGCCTAAGTAAGTCCTTCATGATGCTGGCCACCTCTGGTAAAATTTCCTATATCCTCAGTTAAATAGATCATGCAATCTTACCGTTTTAATATAATTGCCTATGTCAAGAGTGTGACTTAGGCCATTTTATTTTGCCTAAGTCACAAGACAGAGTGACTTTGGCAATCTTATAAGCTTTTCAAAATGGCAGCCGCTGCAAAAAGAAAGAAATTCTACTTAGCCAGTGAAGTTATTGCCATGGTCAAAGGGCGTTAATGAACGATAATAATGATGATATAATCATGTCAACATGGTTCTGAGTGCTAGGTGTGGGTTTTCAGGGTCATGAATCATATTATGTAAGAACTTTATATCATGTAGCTATTGCTTAAAGATGTAACAGCAATATGTGAGCTAATTTTGCAGAGGGCTGCGCTCTCCGAGTGCTTTCTAGTTATTTTGTCTTTTTAGACAGCATTTTAGTCAGCAAAATAGCTAGCTCTTCAGTTAAGCAGTTATTGCCAGATCCATTTCAAGCTATCCTTTTCAGAGAACTCTGGTTGGGAAGCACTGCCTCAGAGGATTCAGGTGTCATGTGAGCTGGTGGCATGGATAAGTCTTTCCATGTGCTCTGCCAATCAAGGAGAGAAAGTTCACATATGCTACATAAATAGGTATCAGCCAAGATAACTGAGAATGAAAATTTATGGGATTAATTGTTTTTTGAAACCTCAGCAAAGAAAAGCTAGAAGGAGAAGTTAAGAGATGCACATGCCTCCTTGACCTTGGGTTCATTTGGTTATTTTGTTAGTTGTGCTTTTTTTTGCACATTATCACAGACGAAAAGGTTACTGAATAAAAGGGCCATTCACAGCCAAACTTACCTGTCTCCTGAGTAGGAGTGTAACAGTTACCGATAAAATGATAAACCATGGTAAAATTTCAGACAGTTAGTATTACCGTTTCCTGTTTTAATTACTGTTAAAACCATGTTTGATTACCTCACTTTGTCAATAACTCACAGTGATGCTGCTCATTGCCTGGAAAAGCCAGAACTATGCATCTGCTCCTCGGCAAAGCAGCAGCGGTCCCTCAGATGCAGGCGCGCATGAGTAGTTTGCATTGTTTGGCCTCTGAAAGTGAAAGTACTGTGGTTGGTACCCACACGGACACTTTACCGGAGATTTTTTCCCCCTTAAAACGGACAAAGTCTTAAGTCTGGTTGTATTTGGATTTAATAGGGAGGGGAAACTAATTGAAGACGGTCACTCTGTTGGCAGAAAATGCAAAAAAAAAAAGTGTCCATGAGGGGAAGCAGGGAAGAACCACAAAGAAGCAGCAGCACCTCCACCCCAGACACCCCCACAGTAGCAGCAGAGGGGAGAGGCCTGGCTAGATTGTTGAGAAAGACCTCAGCAAGGAACCAGACAGGGGAAGAGGGTCAGGTCTGACCACTGCAAATCACATTATTTTTTCAATTAAAAAAAACTTTGTTAAATGATTTCAGTGTGCGTTTAAGTACTTGTTGAATATTTTGAGTAAGCTTCAACAATACAGCAATAATAATGATAACCGTGATGATTTTGGTCACAATAACTGTGATATGAAATTTTCATACGATTACATCCCTACTCTCTGTGTCTTTGTGAGTCTCTGTGTGCTCCACAAGCAACTTTAGATGTTTATGGCTTCCCCCTTCCAATGGTCTGTCACAGTAGTGGGAAAAAGACCTGCATTATGTGGCCTAGTCAGTTTTTTACATGGGTAATTTGGCCTAAGTCAGGTTCAAAATTGCAAAAGTCACAGTCATGTTCATTACTTTGCCTAAGTCATCTAATTCCCCTTTGAGACATAATTGAGTGACAGCATTATATGTATGTTAATAGTCATCCATTGCCATAACATTTTTGTGTGAAATGATGAGTGGATATATTTTATTCTTTATTTGGTTAATTTTTTCTGTTTCCTGAAAAACTTGAAAATATGACACAGGCAATTATTTTAAGAGGGTGACAAAATGTTTTGTTTTGTTTTCACTGATCATTTTACGCTAAAATACTCCTTGAATTACAAAGTACTGTACACAGTGTCAGAATACCCTTGAGATTTATGTGATGTAAAAAAAAAATCACTTTGTGTGTCCATCACTTCTGGTAGCTCTGAAAAATTGTTTCAACAATGCAAAGACTCTTCCAGATCAAGGAAAATTATTCAAATTGAGCACTGCTTTCAGGAGAGAATTATTCTGATTTGTCTTGTAATGTCTGCTCAGACTATTTACCTTAGATGTTTAACTGAAACTGTCGTCAAATATTGAAGAACTCAGCAGGAAGATTATTGACTGAACCCTTTATTTCTCATTTTGCAGTTTTACACAAGCTACTTATCCATTAAAAGATGGGTTGTATTTAAGGACCCCTACAATAAATTTTTCCTGCACGGACTCTGACTGTAGGGCTTTTAGAAACACAATATGCATGAGCTGAGGAGGACAAAACTTCTGCATTTTTAACATTTACCCTCTCATGCTACTACACCTTAATGTGTACATCCAGCCTTAAGTTCTAAAATGATTACTTGTGCCAACTGGTTTACAAATGAATGAATAAATAAATGGTACAGAAATTGATCATTTAGTGAGTACCAGAATAATTTGAAGGGTTATCGGGGGGCAGCGTTCCAAATTTTGCCATAGTATTTTGAGAAAATTTGATGTAAGGATTTACGTATGTCATCAACAACATCTGACAGTGTCAACATAATGAATCATTTTTTTGTCTACTGTCCATTATGGATTACCCAATACAATTTGTATGTAGTAATGCCACCAGATGTTTCCTGCAGGAAATGAGTCAGTTTCAGGTGATAACTGTCTAAAATGGGCAAAAAGTCTTGTCCTCACTATGAAATGTCTGTGTCAGGTGCCATTTCCACATGAGCACAGCTGCAGCAGAATAGTGAAGAAGAGAGATGGAGCTTTGTACTAATATTATTCATGTATAAACTGACCTGATATTCATTTCTAATTGATATATATTTGTTCTTAGGGAAGGGGTGCACAAAAGGAAGATACTTTTAGAGATGCAGATGTGGATTTAAATAGGTATGGATCACAGATATTCATACATATTCACATGTACACATGTGACTGTACAACTGTGCATTTGTGTTTGAGCTGTTATGCCCCATGTCAGTCCCAGAAAAAAACTGAGTTTCTACAGAACCATTTGCGGGCCCTTACCAGAATAGTAAGTAAGAGTTCATAGCAAGTATGAACTCCTTGACCAGCACTGTAGTGCCTCCTGCTGACAGCATTTACCTTCTCAGCTAGGCCTCAGTCAGTTTTGGAGTTTGTTCATAAGTTATTGGAGACGTTGAATGACCTAATTATTCCTCCCCCACTTTTCTTCTCCTTCTTTTTGTGAGTATTTATGGTGCATTTACGTCTTTATTTGGTAGACTAAGGGGACAGTGGGTCGACCGTTTCTGCCAACCAGCTTTTGTGCAGGTCCTGAAATGGCTTCTGTGTGGAAGTTTAACATTAAGAGCCACACAGTTGAAAATATAGATTTAAATGTTTGATGAGATATTTTTTTTTCAAACACAGGAGTTTAATTTGTTGATTTGTGCTTTAATTTTGGAGGGACTTCCATTGCACATATACTGCACAGAAGCTGTTGTCTCTTTAGGACTCCGGTCTCATGTCATTCCCCAGCCTTCTCACCCCAGTTTTCAACTCAGTTCACTGTCCAATCAAATAAATGCATTAAAATATTTAAGGCAAAACAAACCTCTGACTATGGCTAGGTAGTATCCCCTGATGTGATGATGCATGACACATGGCCAGTGATATTGATAACATCACAATACAAATGAAACTGCATTAATCAGGGCATCGGTGGCGCAGCTGGATAGTGCGCTTGATCAGTGATCGGGAGGTTGCAGCTTGGGCAAGACACTTAGGCCCAAGTTGCTCCCACTGCTGTGCCACTGGTGTGTAAATGGGCATGAAAGGGCGTGAATGTGTTACTTGATACTCAGTCAGTGAGTGAATGTGAGAGCGAATGGGTGTGAATGAGTAAGTGTGACCTGTGGTGTAAAAGCAGCTTTGAGTAGTCAAAAGACTAGAAAAGCGCTATATAAGGTCAAGTCCATTTACCATTTACCAATTGATACATTGTAAAGACATCATACAACGATATATCACAAAATCTGAAAAAAAATCTGATAAACTAAGGTACACTAGGATTGAAGTATTTACTGAAAGTGTTGTTCCATAATCACAAAAATACACAAAAACTAAAATGAAACAACGTTCATGTTTTCTTTTTTTGTTAGATTATCAACATTATACAATTTTAATAGCCAATTAGTGTTAAAGCACACATTTTACAGAAGTATTTAATAGACATCATAAATTTATCCATGCAGACTTGGAAACATTTTAACAGGATTTTTATTAGGTATTTAGACCCCTGACCAATGTTTCAATAACTGTGAATGCCAGATTATTGTAATATTTATATTTTTTAGCTTCTGACAATACAAAGCCAAAGGTCAGGCTCTGATATCTAATTCTATTGCACTCTGATCAAATTTGGAAAGAAAATTCTGTGTCTACAGCTTGACAGTTTTCCATCCTCTCTTTGACCGCAGCCACACCAGAATCAATGAAGTGTTTGAATTCTGGGGTCCCTTTTGCTCATTAAAGAACATGGTTCTGCACTATCCAGATGTTTACAAGTATCCAGGCAGTGTTGTGCTCAGTGCCATGGCAGAAAGATCTTCATAAAGTCAGTCAGCTGTATTCTTAGATTAGCTGGTTGGAGGACAGATGCGAAAACAAGTGAAGCAGACTTTTGCAAACAGCTCTGGGCTGGGAGAATATGGGCCGAAGCATGCTCGGGTGCAAGGGTGGAGAGCAGCAATGCAATGGCCAGAGGCAATGTAGCAGCAGATTGTCAGAAGACCAGAGCCAGACAGTCTTTGATTAGAGCTCTAAACATTGTGTGAGTCATGACCGTGTCTGAGATCATCACAGGGAGATGTCTCATTAATAGTGATGGGACTTTGAGGCGAGGTTTTACATTAAACTTTTATTCGCTGCCATTGTTTATGGGGGTGGTGGTGGGGGGTGTGTGTGATTATTTCTGTCTCAAAGCAAAGACATTTCCCATCACAACACACTGCTACAGTGTAATAACTGTGGCGCCATCAAACTGCTCATCAGCTTTGATGAAACTTTGATGAACTTCTACAATGAGAGCAATTTTCTGTTTCTTCTGAGAATGAGGGCTGCCCAAAAGAAACCACCACTTTGTGTATAAAATTGTATTGTATCCAGTCTCTAAGAATGGAAAAGAAATAGCTTCAAGTCATGAGTTGTATAGTAAGAAAAGTCTACACATTATCTCTTTGACCCTGAGCAACATAAGCAGGTATAAAAAAATAAATGGATTATCCAGATTACACCCCCAAGAGAAACGTGGGTTTTCAAATAGGATTATGGAGTTTAGTGTTGAAAATAATTCAGACAGGCTTTATCCTCTGACACTGTTACTGAAATTATATTATTTTGCATTGACTTTGTGCTTGAAATTGCCTGCTGAGATTTGTATATGTCATCATTTTGAAAAAAAAAGAAAAACAGAAAAAAAAAAGTTCTGACTAGAATAGGACCATGAAATATGCACCTACAATTATATCTTAATATTTTATATGTGAATGGTGATATGCAGTATATATTGTGATGCATTTCATGTTGAGAAACATCAAACAGCTGTCACAATACCAGTAGTGAAATAGTGATACCATCATTGTAAAAATCAATCAGTACTAATATCTGCTATATACCCGCAACAATGTCAGTAGAATACCTACACAGTAGATACCAAATATTAAGCGGCTTTTTGTCTTTAATTTAAAAAAATTGCAGACAAACTCCTAAGCATGTTGCACAAAAACATAGGCAAGAAAATTGTACATTGAGTCTCAGATTTATTGATACACTCACAACCATGTGTTTGAAAATTATAAAATGTTTATTTATCATCTCAATTATATTAAAAAGCCTTTTTTTAAACCAAATGCTGTAGGAAATTTTAGTGGGTATCCATGGATTTTAAAGTAGTGAGTACTCTGTGTATTTTCCAGCGAAATGATTATCTATCTCGTAAATATGACTTTTAATTGAGATTGATTCCATGGGAATCATTATTACTTTTATCCATTTTGACTGTTGTGAATTTTACATTTTTTTTTTTATAAAGTTAGTCATTTTTATTGATTTTTCTATCCGTCTATTTCTTCTTCCATCTTTTAAGTATTTACCTTTTGTTTCCTGCTTCTGTTTTTTATTTCCTGAATGTTTTTTCTCTATGATGCACTTTGGGCTCTATTCTTTATCAAAAGTGCTTTATAAGTATGTTTAAGTAGAGTTTAAACAAAAAGAAATCTGTGTGTGAATGAGTTTGGACTGCTGGTCATCAGTGGAGTTGTTTGGTGCACTCTTACAAGGATTACAAGGAGTAAATTATCTAGAACTAAAGTCTGACCATAAATCGCTGCAGTCCAAATGCAACTAAATGAAATCATCACACCCCTTTCATCAAAATAGAGACTGTCCATGTTGTGCAGAGAAGTTGGAAACATTACATTGTCACTATTCGGACAGTGCATAGGAGTTAGCCTACAGTTCTTGTTGATCAAAACCAATAAATTACCCAATGTTGGCAGTCAGTGATTTCTTTTTCTAGTTTATGAGATTTAAAATACCAGGTAAAAATCATTTGAGGAAAACTTGTGAAATGTCCTGTCAATTAAATGTACAAAGACAATAAACATTACAAAAAGATGATCTTGTGGTCAATAAGTATATTGCTGTTAGTGTATTTTACTGTATCTCTTTTCAGAATATTAGGTATGGCATCATAATTTTTTGCATCCAAATCATTTGATATTTAAATCATCAGTAGAGTGGTGCAGAAATATGTCCAAAAACATGGAAGTGAGTTAGCTATTTGGCACTCTAATGATTAAGTATTTGGAATTTTTGAATAGCTTTTAATAAAGTCCATGGTGAACACATGCATACAAGATTATTTTTTTTTTATTTGCATAAAAAATGCATTGCCCCTCTATTGAATTTTAAAGCATTAATGTATTTTCAAAGGATGGATTTAAAAGGTTGCTGACGAGCTGCTGACGAGCTGCTGACAAGGACAACAAAATTGGCTGGGAGCCCTCATGCAATCTTTTTTTTTTTTTTAAGTCCTAGTTAGCAGTCTGTCAGCAACTTTCATTTTAAAATGCAGCAATGCTTGAAAATTTACAAATTGTGCAATTATAGCTGTGTTTTATTTTGTACAAAAAAATGTCCAATCTCTTAGTACTGTGTTAAACACCTTATTTTAGACATGTATAAAAACAAACAAAAAACATTCAAAATCTTACAGACCTTGAGATGAGGGAACTCCAATTGAAAAGGTGCTAACTTTGTTGCACCACTCTATTATGACAAACAAAATACATTCCAATCGTATATCATTTGATAATGTATGGATTTATCCTAAAAGATTAGGTGCTTAATGCTTAAGTAAACGTAATGCAATGGCAAACAGCAAATTTTATCCAGAGATTTTGGCATTTCACAGCAATATTAAGGACACATGTAGTCGCAGATAGATGTTTTAACAACCCCTTATGAATTATCAAAACTTTACTTCAAACAGATGGGCCATCACCCCTGAGACCAGACTGCCAACAAAAACGCAGTGTACATATTTAAACACACAAACATACACACACACATTTCCAGATGGCTTCAGGTCTCTTGGGATGTTCAATTTTTATTCAATCTTTTTAACAGACCAAGGCATTTGCCTAATGGGAAAGGTGCCATAAAAACACACTCAGGATACAGGCACCGCAATTATTAATTGCTGATGAACCAAAGATGTCTCATTTCTGCACCAGCTGCATATTTCTAGTCATCTCACTTTCCACTGGCACAAAATGAGACACAGACACTTGGGGACTTTTCTACAGGCACACCGAAGATCTCTCCATGTGTACATCAACATTATAAAAGATGCACACACCCAGAGAAAAGATAATAAACCTAGGCAAACAAATATGACAAAAAATAAGTTAAAAAACATCTGCCTACTGCTCTTTTATAAGTGTGGCCTCCATTCATGAAGTCAGAATGGATTTAGTGACAGGTTCATTGAGCAGACATAAGACATAAACTTAACTCTAACATTGTCTCAACCTCCCTGACTTTCCCATCACCTCAGATCCTGAGCACCATCCCTCCCAGCCTGGAGGTGAGTGACAGATGAGATCAGCCTGAACATCACTCAGACCGCCCTTCTACCTCCCATCACCCCGTCAAAGAAACATATGATTTACCACAGCCGACCACAGTGCAGCCTCAACCCCTCACCACACATCACTCTTCTCAGAGGCCCACAGATTAACTTCATTATACTCCAAATGATTCTCATAGGAACATGTGCATCAGTCATGTTTGGTTCAAATATTGATCTTACAAGCATGTCCATACCTACCTCACGTTTCCATCAAAACTAAATTTCCTTGTGACAGAGTCAGTAACATACCACCGTGATCAAGGCTGCAACCTGCACCTCTCACCACCCATCAGCCTATTCAGAAACCTACAAATTAACTTGAGTAAACTGAATTTGACTTATGTGTGTGCATTTGTCAAGTTTAAGTTCAAAAATTGGTCTCAAACTCTTACCTGCAACTGCATCATCTCTCACAGAAAAACAACATTTCTCTTGTGATGGGTTTTTTTCACTCCACACCATCCACGAACAGTATCCACTTCTCACCATGCTCGCTCTTTTCATCAGCCTCTTTTCATCAGATACAGTTAATAAATTTAAATCATAAAAACAATTAATCTGTCATGTTTGGTCAACATATCGATCCTAAATGAAAGTCTGTACGTGCACACAATCGCACTTAAAACTTTTCTCATGAGACACATTATGTCTGAAACCACCAACAGCAATGCTGCAGCCTCCACGTTTAACAATCTACCATTTTGGTCCAAAAGCCTACAAATCAACTTTATTTCACACAAAGAGATAGTTCAGTAATTTTTACAGTGGTTAGGATGAGGTTTATTTCAATAGTAAAAACACTGGCCCAGTGATTTGATCAGTTCTGCTGTAACGAGAGAACCTCCTGAGGTTAGGCTGTACATTGCTGCAGATGAGGCCAAGAGCTCTAAGTTACAGTAGTTAAGATAAGAACAACCTTGGAGAACAGCATAAGGATGACTGTACACTGTACTGAACACTTTTATAACTCATTTATAACACATTTCCACTACCAAGCTCCTTTATTTTAGTCCATGCAGAAGGACATGTAGACTATGCAGCGTGTCAAAGCTGTACCAAAACAGAGGGGCTTTCTTGGCTGAAAAGTGAAGCCTTGTAAATGCCTTTAGTAAAATGTACAACCACCCTAATGCTGTTTCTAATGAGGTCATATTTTGTCTTAAACATGGTTCATAATTTATTTAATTAGAGCCTTAGAAGATTCGGAAATAATGAGAAGAGTGGATGGACGTAAGCATAAAAATGCAGACCTTTTTAAAGTTGTAGCATCCAAGTTGGATGAGGTTTCCCTGACAGAGATGCTGGAGACACTGAACTGGAGTTTGTTTTCTTCCGGTGGACGTAAATACATCACTACGTCACGTCCGCCCCTTGTCCAATCAGAACCATTCCCAACCCCCAGACCTGAAGTGAAATTAATTAAAGGCTAATAAACATGTTTTCCATGTAAACCTCAGTTCGGAATTACTCTTTCCATGTGAACATGAAGGAGATCACTTTAATTCTGAATTTTTTAATTCTGAATACTTAATTCCGAATTAAAAAAACATCAAGTTACTTTGGCCTATGTGGGCTAGTCATAGGTCAGCTCCATGGTAACTGGTCAGTTTAGAGCTGCTCTGTGCCACATTGTCAACAACTTTGCATTCATGCTAAACTCTATGCTCTACAATGAGCTTGCTACAGCGAGACAGTTGCCTTGAACTGCTGATGAAACAATGGCAGGATATCACACTGGTAGATCTATTCAGGGGGCGGGGCCAATGATATGTTCAAGGCAAGTAATGTTGCTATAAAGGGAGAGGGAGAAATGCTGATGCCGCAGCCCTTTTTTTCATTCATTAAAGCATTGTATCACACGGAGAAGACATGTTAAACACACTAAATGGCATTTAATATGAAAAAATTTAATATGATGACTTTGAGCTTGATTTCACTCAAAGTTCAGAAAAATATGCAAATCCTTGGCCCCATCTGCAGCAATGTACATCCGGGATCACTTGTCAAAATCACTGTGGAACATGTATTTACTGTTGAAATTAACCTCATACAACCCCCCCTTCAAAAAACAATAAACTATGACTTTGATATGAATCCTGCAGAAAAACATGCATCAGTCATGTTTGTTTCAAAGCAAACATTGATCTCACATGCATGCTACAGCATTATGTCCCCATGAAAACAATATTCTTCTTGAGACAGTATCACAAGACCACCATCCAGGCTGCAACCAGCACTTTCATCCAATTGTTCATGAATTAGATTTAATAAACTGACAGGCAGGAACTTGTTTAATCTATTGTGTTTGGCTGACATACATGCTTGTGCCTGCATTCATCTCTCAATTAAAACAATATTTCTCTTGTGACACATATAGTTTTAAACTACCAACATCCACCTTTGACCAATTAACTACCAGTGACTCAGACAGAAACATGCGCATCAAGTGTTGCTTCAAATATTGATCCCACATGTGTGCATGTACCAGCATCATGTCTCAGTTAAAACAATATTTTTCTTGTGACAGAATCAGTTTCACACTATCACCATCCACACTGCAACTTCCAGCTCTCACCTGACATCACTCTCATTTAAAAACTTCAGTGCATCAGAATATGACTTTGGCAGGAACATGTAAAGCTGTCTTTGTTGGCTGAAATAAAGCACTTACATGCATGTCTGCACCTGCATCATCTCACTATTTAACCAACATTTTTAACAGCAGTGTCACATTAATACAACACCATCCATGCTGTGTCCTCCACCAAACACTTTCATTCACAAGCCTTTAAAATAACTTTATTATACTTCATATGACCCAGTCAGAAGCATTCAAATCAGCCATGTGTTACTAAAGTATTGTGTTTATAACACATTCCTGTTCCTGTACTTTTAACGCTCCGTTTTTATCTTCTTGTCAGCCTTTTCTTTCATTCAGGATCCCAAATAGTTCATTATTTTATACACACAAAGAACCAAAATATGTTTCTCAAATGCAAGTAGGTATAGCATCATCTCCTTCCAAAAAACAATAATCTTCTTATGACTGATTCAGCTTCATTAGAAATTCCTTGAAGTTAAAAATATAAACTGACTGACTCACATCTCTCTTTCCCTCTTTTTTACACTCACAGCGGCGGCATGAATGAACAAATCCAGGGCACACACATTTGCAAAACAAAAGCAAAGAAAGTCATACGCACGCTGACAATCCTCTCTGAGGTGCCCCCTCTGGAGATGGTGGTCCCATTGAGTCCCACCAGTGAGGGCAGGGTCTGAGACATCCAGTTGGTCACCATGGCCATGGTGCTGAGCACCGCCCCGATCTTAAGCATGGGAACGCTCATGTTTGCTTCCTATGGGGCACCCGCATAAACGGCCCTTCAGCCAGCCCTGCCCTGCCCTGCCCTGCCCTGCCCTGTCCTGTCCTGGACCTTCAGCTCCAGTTACCCCCTCTGTGCTCGGGACAGCCAGGCAGGGAAGCAGCCGGTCAGATTGTGCCTCAGTCCAAGCAGCAGTCGATCCCCCAGAGTCGGTGGATCACAGCTCACAGACTCACACAGCACTGGCTCAGTCAAAGGGACAGCCAGAGAGCGGTAAGAGGAGCGCGGCTTGCATCCAACAGCATCACCCTGGAATCTTCCCTCCCAGAGTGACTGCCTCAGTCTCACCCCCTCCCTCTCCTTCACTCACTCTCTTTTACTCTCTCGCTCTCTGACTCCCTCACCCTCCCCCCTCTCTTACTCTCTCTCCTTCCCTCTCTTCCTCAAGATGCAGAGCTGCGCATTGGCTGCCTCTTCTTCTCATCCCCTCCCGATCAGCCTCTGCTCTGTTCTGTTCCTGCCAGCCCTGTTTTGCATGCATGTATCCATTCTTTTATTTTCCTCTCTCAGTCTTTGACATTTGGCTGTCCTTTCATGACTCACATCTTGTTGTATATGCGAGAACACATTTTTGAGGCATGGAGATCAGAGAGGGAGTGATTGCTGAGGGCTGATCTCTACTCTATGTTTTGCGACATGTGAGCGCTCAGGGCTTTTTAAGGCACTGAAGATGCTCTCGCATCCTCATCACTTTGTCTGCACCGAGTGAGGGACTGTTATGAAGCATGGTTAGATAAGATCTCAGGATGGCTGGGGGCTCAGGATGGGAGACACAGGCAGGTTGTTCAGTGAGGTACGAAAGTAGGAGAGAGGCAGGTGCTTCTGCCCATGGCTGCTTCTGACAGCTTGCCTGTCATTCTGCTTCACGATGACATGCCTCAAATCAGGCTGCTGCTTACAGTTTCACAGTATCTTACTAACTCCACTCAGCCTGGGGAAGAACCATAGCACTCAATTAAATTAAAGCATCCTAAAAAATCTCTGTATAAACTGTTGCTTATGCTCTAAAGCAGTAATTCACAATCTTTCCGTCTTGGAGCCCCCTTGCCCCCTAGGACCGTTGCAAAAAGTGCACAATGTTATAAAAAAAATAAACAATGCTAACAGTTTGAATTGATAATTTCCTAACAGAATTATGTAGGTATAAAACTATTTGTTTAAAAACCAAACACCTACCCACCCATTTGTATTCACTGTAAAAACAGTAAATGTGTAAATGTTATTTTAAGTACTATGTAGAAGCCAAGCCCCAAGCCCCCCCTTAAAAGATTCAAAGCATCATGAAAGAGGTCATATTTTGCCTTAAACCAGCATTTTTGATAACTACTAGAGTATGTTCACTAATGTTCATAAAAAGTGTCTAGTTTTTATATACAGACTGCCCCTGATATTGCTGTATTCTCTATGTGTCTGAGACCCTCTGTTAGAGGCCTTGCTTCTGTATGACTCCCTTTCCCACATAGACCCAGTCCACTCTGATTGGTTGATTGGTCCTCTCTGTGGTAATTGATCCATTCAGTGCTCCTCTGCATCATGTTGTCGACACCTCTGCATTCATTCTAATGTCTTCTATCTGAAGTGGTCATGCTACCACTGAATTGATGAGGAAACAATGGTAGGACGTCACACAGGTGGGTCTACTCAGGGAGGCTGGTGGGATAAAACATTTTATATTTTATTCATGGTGGGGGAGAGGGAAAGGCCTTTATGCCAAGACATTTTGTCTTGTTAGTTGAGGCACTGCAGAGGAGACATGTTAAATACACTAAGGGGAATATAAAACTAAAACCAGCATAATATGGGCTATTTAAGGAGCCCATATTTCTTTATGAAATATGTTTAAGAAATTTCAAGATTTGAAAGGTCGCCAGAAATGGTCAGAGTAGCTGATCATAATTATTACTGAATCTAAAATTGATTATTGATACCTTGATTTATCTAAACTATGTTTATCAGCAAAAAAATTTCCAGACACAATTTTATATTGGGTGTTTGGCTTCCTGCAGATCTGAATAGATAGCCACAGAAAATCTCAAAAAGTCTCATTTTCACTTGTCAAAGTTTAAAATTGTACATAGTGCTTTAATTAAGATAATCTCTTTTAAATATACTCTGGGCTATTTTAGAGGCTTTTCCAAAAATACTAAATGTGTTGGCAAACGGACTCATGTACACCAAGCATTTAAAACTTGTCTATACGGCTGTATGTTATGCTTGTCTTTTTTACTTTTGGGGGGGGGGGGGGGCACCTTGATATCTTATTATTGGATTAATCCGTAGCATCTTGTCTTGTCACCTTTTAGTAAAATAACTAACTATCTCGCTATAAGACATCAGCATTTTAGTACATGAAAAAGAATTTCAAAATACCATTAAGATACCACACCAGTGTTGATGGCTGTTTGCTGTGTCATCTAAATACTTTTTTTTCCCTCATTTTGATTTTGAAAAAGTTTTAAGGTCATGAATTTTATGTTGAAAAAAGTGTGGGTTTCATAGTTGCACTCAAAAGCTCAGTCAGCTTTGACTTTGTCATTTTGGCATACATAAATTAACTAAAACAATCATAACACACTTAGCTCATACTTTCTTAAAAAGTCTTTGCCCTTATTGGTGTGTCTAGACCAATTTATCCTGGCTTTATCAATGAAAATGATCAAAATTGATGTTCATTGCACACAACAATGTTTCACATACTTTTGTGTAAGAAGCTTGACTCATCCAAAGTACAGCTGTGGGTAGATTAGCAATAAAGGTCAGGAACCGCTGTACTCGAACACAACTATGCCAAACCAAGCTATTCCCCAGAGATAGGACTTTTGCTATCCATTTTCAGGTAGAAGAGTATATTGGCAAAAAGGCAGTAGACAGGGCTTGGAGGGATGCATACCACACAGCTAATCTATTAAATTGGATAACAAAGTAGCTGGCATCAAATTTACAATTTGATTAAGCTTATTCTTTATATTTCCAGTCATTTTGTACATGAAACTTTGGTCAAACGCCTTGTCTTAACTGTACTGCAGCCTCCCACCACTGTAGCTCTGTAGAATCACTGCTGCTTTACAGACAAGATGCCCTTCAACCTGAATGGAAACGAAGAGTGTTAAATTAATACTATGGAATGAACTAAGAGATTAAGTAGCATCTCATGGGAACAGCACTGTTTTGCTGTATTTTTGTAGAGAGAATTGTGATGATGTTGTTTTTAGGCTGTGTCAAGTAATGTACACTTGAAACCACTTAACCGAATTGGTAAGTAAACACATGCAACACAGGAACGGGCTTTACAGTGAACAAAGGACTGAAGGGTAGAGGTGCTAGCACTGCTACAGATGGAGTCACTTAAAACTTCCCCACTTTTCTTGACTGAGTCATGGCTGGTCAGTAGCAGGCATTGCCAAAATTCCTTGCATTGAAGTGATAAAAACGTAGCAGCTGACATATGCCTCTTAAGGGCCTCATTTTGAGACTTGTTTGAATTTTTAGTCTATCCACCAGGAGTGGCAGCGATTGTGTAGCTGATGTGATCACCAGGCTTGAAAACTGCTGCTCTTTCCACCAGAAATCCTCCACAAACCTCATAAAAACTGTAGCTCCCAGATAAATACATTTTATTAAAAACTAAAGGTATTTAATTATATTATTAAAATCAATTTTTGAGCTGATCAGGATCTTTCTTGAGACCACTTGAGACCCTGGTCAGGCTGAAAGGTCGGTCACAAGCCTGCTGTCTGATGATTTGGCTTACTCTAACAAGAGCAAAGGTTGAAGCCCACTGTATATGGTCTTGTGAGTGAAGCACTTTCTCATGGGGACACACTGCAATTGCATGAATGGGTGGGTTTATGGTGTAGTTTGAACAAACCCCCAGAGAGGTGGGGGCACTCTGTGTGTGCTAAAGCTAGCTGATTATGGGCCGGAACTTGGCAAGCATTTGGAAAACTAAAGCAGCTGCATATCTGCCATTAGCCTTGGCCAAACTCCACTCAGCAATTCAAGCTCAGCTTTGTTTGCCTGCTGTCCGCTGTGACCCTGTGACGGATAAGAGTTTTGAATTTTGTTTTCTGTGTGCATTGATGCTTATATTAACTTGTTGGTTAAATTTGATTTTAACTTGTGTTTGAGCTTGATGTCAAAAACCCCACATTGTGGGACATCCATAGTGTAAACTGTGGCATGTGGCTCAGCTACACCTTAGATAGTGCTTTTGACCATGATTGGCAAATGGTACATGGACTTGAGCTTACACAGCTCATCTAGCTTTTCCACTGCAGGTCACACTCACCCATTCACACTGGCCTGTGTTAACTAAAAACATGAAATTACACTTAGCTGGCTTGGTTCTGACTACTGATTTTACTAGCTATTTGTTTAACCTCTTTATACTGCACATCCCTACTTTCAACAACTTTCTTTAACAAAGGGATAACATTGTTGTAAGTGCTTTGTTTCTTCCCTTTTAGCAATGCTGTACTGCTGTAATGCAAATGACCTTTTTCATAGTTGTACCAAATGAGCCAGCCTCAGACATTCCAGTCATTATACCCACAGCGAGGCTGATTTAAGCTTATTACTGGCTAACTAGGAGTTATTTAAAGTTTAGATTGAGTCTGTGATTTTGAGGTTTGTATTGTGTCTCCAAATCATAGCTGTCTGGATTCTAACCCTCATACAATTTGGACAGATGCTGTCATTGCAGCAGGTGTGTTTAAGGGTGTCTAGATTTATGTTTCATGTCACTCATCTCAGCAATTGACAGCAAAATACCAGGCTGCAGGCAGTGCCATTTTTTCTCCCTAAACAGCCATGCATGATAATGACGGAAGGGCCCACTCAGACAAAAACAGCCAGGTCATCTCCATTTCTGCGTTGCACCTTGGTCTGCTGACTTATTCACTTTGTCAGCCTTGCATGGGCCCCCCTCACCCAGCACATTGGGTGAGTGATACAGGCTCCTCTATGTGAGGCTGGACAGTGAAGTGATATGAGAAGAGACAGTTTCCTGAACCCCCTCCAAAATTTGTCAGCCCTCCTTAGCTCACCTACTGGCTCCCTGCTAGTCTTGCCTTTGAGGTTGCTTCCATTTTTGCTGCAAGACTGCCCCCCTGTGGTTATTGGCAAAACTGCATCAGATTCTAATGGCTGTCATTGTTGTAATCATCATGGGTCTGGTGACCAGTAGAATTCACTTCGTGTTTAAGGTAGATTGAAGTTAATGGTGAGACGCATGATTTACAGTGATTTTTTTTTTACTTAATCTATTTTAGGAGAAAAAAAAGTTTACATGTAACATGCATGCATACATGTTCAAACATACAGCTACAGGGTTAAGTCAGTGTCCAAAGGTATGTTACATATAGCAGGTAAAAGTAACTATCGGTACTCTAATGGTCTAATTATATTTCAGGCAGATTTAAAAAATTATCACAAAATCCATTTTCAGGCCTCTCGAAGTCTGCAGCAAAACCTAAAAATCTCATGAATTAATTCACTCATCAACATAGGTCTGTAGGTAGTACACTATATGAATAAATATCATATCTCTATCATATATAATTGCTGTGTGCAATTCCAAACTCTATGAATGCAAGGAAATATATGCTTTATCATATATCATGTATTTTCAACATTATACCTAACAGAATGCAGTGATCTCCATGTTCACTTGGTGGCAGCAAAGACTCAAACATAAATACAGACATTCTTTCCACTTATATCTGTATTCACTCTGCTGCCATACAAAACTCCCACATAAAACACCTGGGATTACAGAAAAAGAGCTGGGTGATAAAGATAACCACTCAGTTTGGTGCTTATGATGACAATAAAAGAGTCCAGTTGTCTTATAAACAATTGTGGCAACAGTGCAGAACATAAACTGGATAATTTTAACGGAGAAGAATGAAATTCCTAGTTTCAGTGTTTTTCTTTTATTTTCTTGTTTCTTTAGCAGCTTTGGCTTTGACAGCTTCACTGCTAATTAGTTTGAAAATGCTGACAGGAGACAATCCATGCATTATTTGCCAGGACTATGTTTCAAAGATTTTTCTATGGACGCATGTGGAAAGACCTAAAATGTGAGATAAGAAGCCACTATTTCGACAGCGGTGTCTCTCCATCACATCTGAATCTGAATCTGGGTCTTGAATATGAGCTGTTCTTATTGGAACCGTATTCCTCTTTTGGCACAACTTTTTAGTTAATCTATTTTTTTTACAATGATGTGAGGAGAAAGGGGTAAAGCTTTGGATTTCCAGTCACTCAAACAGTTGTAAAAAAAACTTTATCTTTAAAAGGGAAAAAACAAAGCACAATACACATTCTTTTTAGGCAAAAGAGAACTCCCTGCATGAGGGCAGAATCACTGATTTCACACTGGACAAAATATTCCTCAGAGGTGGATGAGAATTAACAAATATAGATAATGTTTTCATTGTTTACAATGACAACAAGGGTTATATAAATTAATCCCATGAGTTATAATAACAGGCCTTGTGTGTAAGCAGGACCAGCTGCATATGTTCACTGCAGAGCAGCTGCATTTAGAACATAAAAAATGCCCTTCCTTATAAATGTCTAGAAAAAATTTTTTGTAATCATTCTTTCAGTACTAGCTTAATGCTGCTGTTGATTACCTTGCTTTTATAACAATGTTATATAAAACTTATGCAACACTGCCTTGCCCAGTACAGAGCAGGGCAGTGTTACAGTTTAATTGATAAAAAACAAGAAAATGTATTTGAATGATTGTAGTTTATGTTGCATTAAAATAATACTGTTTCATTTTACTTCATCTGACCACTGAAAAAAGTAGATGTCCGGTTTAATACTTAGTTCAAAGACTGTTCACAGTAAGTAATAAGCCTTTTGACCACAAGACAATTCATCTGAATTGTTTGTTCTTGAGAGGGGCTAAAAAAAGGGGCTTAAGATGTAGTTCAACTGAATATAGTGATGGGTTGCTCAGGGATTACAAATGGTTGAATGAAATACGTGAAGCAATAGTTTTGTGGAAGAATTCATATACTATAATTTATGTACATGTATGTATCAACAGAGTCACTTGCTGCATTCATACTTAAAGTGCTGTCTTAACTAAAACGCATCAGCCCATCAGTGGCGTCCACTGAAGCGCCACTTAATAGCTGCTGCCAGCTACTGCCTTGCTGCCAGAATGTCCTTTAATCCAGGATGTAAATAAATCACACTGCATGAATGCCATGCACCAAGCCAACAGCAATGATAGTGCTTTGAAAGAACAGCTTGGTTTAGCAGTATTTTGACCTAAAACTTAGATTAGGTTGCATAGAAGCAGTGTCAGATTTAATTCATATACGCTGTATAAGAATTTAACCAAAGAAGAAAGTAAGCACATTTACAACTGAAATGCCGATGCTTAATTGAACGGGAGGACCAAAGGCTTGCGGGGTCGACACTGCCCCCAGTATTATTAGCCACACTCCAATCTGCAAACCATCCTCATGCTTTACCCGCTGATGCCATGGCCACGTTATAAATAAATAGTGCTCAGTTTTGTTTTTTGATAATTTCCTGAGTGTTTTTTAATACTTTGGAGTAGTTGGATAAATTTGATCATTAGTACTGTGTGTTGTAATAGTAATATGCTTGGAAACATCCCTAAGTTGTGAGCCCTCAAATACAGCAGAGCCTAAATGGCATGGTTAAACAACACACAATAACTCAAAACATGTAATTGTAAGAGTTGCACAATAAAAACAGTAAAAAAAATCATGCTCGTCAAACATATACAAGTATAAAAACATATATAAAGTTACATAATTATATATATATATATATATATATATATATATATATATATATATATATATATATATATATATATATATATATATATATATATATATATATATATATATATAAATATATGTATATATATATACATACATATATATATATATATATGTGTGTGTGTGTGGGTGTGTTAGTGCATATATACGTGTTATAAAAAATGTGTAAAAAAAGTTGCAATAATATCTATGTTTTTTTATACTTGACATTAATATACTTACTTTGATGTGCATCAAATGCATAATATTGTCTTTTACTCCTCAAATTTCCCCGGAGTCCATAAATTCACCCAAATAATATTTCTTTTTTTATTCAAGCCAAATTTTGGTTCCTTGGACTTATTTACAGTCTTTCAAAATGCCAATGCCAATATTTATTTCATTACAAGTCCCAGCAGTTAGTTGAGCTACAAGACATGTGTGCGTTGTGTTTCTCTGATGAGCAACAGGCGTTAAAAAAAATCCAGCCCAAAGTGATCAAAGTAAGAGTCGTTAAGTTTAGATCATCTCAGTCAGGTACCTTCAGCTGTCTTATGCTTTAAACCCAGCCGTCCCTGACTCTGTCACAGTCAACAGACGTTACAATATTTATAGTGGCTACCGCGAGATGGTGGCGTCCAACAAATCAGTTGTCAGATTCCTCTATATTTGTGGTTCATAACCGGTGAATATGGGCCTAAAAGACATAAAGTGAATCCCAAATGTGAACCAACACGAACAAAGAAACAGAAAAAATGACAAAAAGACTGTAACGCATGGAGGCCCTGAAAGTAGACATACTGACTTGCACTTAACTTTTAAATAGCTAGTTAAAGTTTGTTTTTGTTATTTTTTTTCAGATTTTTACTTATTTATCATGTTATCTCGAGGACAGAAAGGAGGTGGTCCCATGATAATTTCATCATTTTATCAGATATCAACAAGACATCCATATTTTCTGTTCTTCATTCACAAGGCAGTAAAAGAAACTTTGCATTCATAATCTGCTTGGGTTTTTTGTACTGGTGCACTTTTTAAATATGATGGTTTATCCCTGTCTCTTTGCTCAGTCATTTTTTGTTCCATCCAAGGTCCAAACATTTTCTGCTCATTATATGTGAGTGATTTAACTTTTCAAGAAAATGGGGTTGCCATTCCTTATCAAGGAGTTGCAAGGTCTTGAGGCTGGACCAGCTGAGAGCCACTGCTCTTTTGATAATCTGTTTTACATGTCAGGCCCAGAATAAAACCTCAGCTTTATTTGGGAAAAAAAAAACAACTTCCTCATACTAGCAGCCTTAGAATTATTTGAAGATGGATGAACCTCAGGGTCACTTAACAATGGATAAAAAATCATATTTCAGATAAATTTATCTTCTCAAATAAGGAGTAATAATGGAACAAAGCATGAGCAATGTGTTTAACTCTCTCTCCTTTCCTCTAATGTTCACAGCTTAATAAATTTTCTGATCTCAAAATAACCCAGACTGTCTGCAAGTGATGAGTAAATAAACTCATCCAAGATTCTGATATAATCATCTTCAACAGTCAGCAAACATGAAGCAGTCTGAACCATAGGTATTCTGTCTGTTTATATTAGATATAAACACTCACTCATTATTCTGCATTTTTCAGACAGTAGAGTTTATCTTACATTAATATAAACTGACACAGCTAACTGAAGCCAAAGGGTCTGCCTTCAGAATCTCCCTCATCTAATCTTTCCTCAGAGGTCTCACCCTTTCCTTCTATTTCAGTGCATTGTTTCATCTGAGACTGTTGTTAATAAGTTATGTATTTGCTTTGGCTGTGTAGAGTGGGGTGCACCAGGACCCTTTTAATTTATAATTCCAATTGAAGAGTGCAGGTCAAATGGCATCTTTTGTAAAATGAAGGCCGGACCAAATGAAGGATGGGAATAATGAGCATGATGAGGACAGTCTGCCATACCTCAAAGAATTCTGGTCTCTGCCAATCATCTGTCTAATCACTGAGTCTGTTGGCAGAACAAGCTTTCATTAAATATTAGCCAGAGTGGAAGTTGTCCATTTAACCTGTATTAATTTAATCCTTTTTGATTAATTTTCTCAGCCCTCCCATATATTTTCTGCTCTAATGGTTGGCCAGCCTTTCTGCTGCTTCTCTGCTGTCATTATCTTTAATTTTCTCTTGCTTTCCTTTGTTCTCCTTCCTGGTGAATCTTATTTAGCCTTTTGCTTCCCTCACTCCCACTCCCTCTGTTGTCCCATGCCCCTTTGGCAATGAGAATAATGACATCTTAACATGTGTTTTTCCTTGAGCCTGCATGTGTCTGCTCGAACTATTTCTGTCTTGAGCTCTTACACGTCCACTGGTGAAACCACAAGCCTTGTTAAATGCTTTAAGTCCTAAAACTGATGATACAATGCTGGAGAAAGTCTACATGCACACACTGACATGCAAACGTTCATAAACATCTACAAAAATCAGTGCTGCTCCTAGCCTGTGGGTTTGCTCTATAAAGGGCATTTTTAATCAGTTCAAATGGTGAAAATCCCCACCAACTGCAGAAACGGCAGCATTCGTGCACAGCACACCCATGGATGGCAGTAGAGCGTTACAAAGCCCTGAGGTCATGGGGACAAGCTCCGGGTAAGATACAATACAATACAGGGGGGCGGGCAGCACCACACAGTCACAGCATTTTCACTGTGAAAACCATACAACAAGCTTTGGATTCACAGCTAAAAAACAGGACCAAATTACACCTCAGCTAATCATACAGACCTCCTTAATAATGATGCAGAGCTGTTATGACTGAGGCAGCAGAGCCACACAGAAAGTGAGCCCCGCCTCAGCTCAGAAAGATGCTGCAGTCATCTGGTTCTAAGAATACTGGCTATTTCTCTGAGTCATAATTCATTAATTAGATGATGGACATGGAGGTCCACTGCCTTCTAAATATATCAACATCAAAATCAGCTTAAACAAAGCGTGACCCTATTGCCATGGCAACGATTAAAATGACATAAATAGGCTGTACCCCAGGGTTCATGCAGGCAGGCAGACTGCGGTGTGCTTTCAACATGGAGTGTTTAATCTATTAACGGCTCCTGTGGGGCTTTGATTAAGGAAATTCATCTGGGCTTTTACATTTTATTGCAGCAAGCGAGGCCACAGAGGACCACAGAGCACACATGCAGTGACCCTGCACGCAAACAGTAAAAACAACACATCCCATGATCAATTAAAGCACTGAACTTCATTCATTCATTCATTTTCTATACTGCTTATCCCTTTTGGGGTCGCGGGGGGGCTGGAGCCTATCAGATGTCATTGGACGAGAGGCGGGGTACACTCTGAGCCGGTCGTCAGTCGATGCACTGAACTTTTACAACAAATTAAATACAAACTTCTTCACACAGAAGTAACAGGGGTCAAATATTTCAGACCTCTCTCCTTTCAATATTATTTGAACAATACAATTTCTGGTGTCATAATGAATGATATCATTGTTAATGACCAGGCGCATACAAAATACTAATAAACTGTTATGGTTCAATATCACTTAGCACAAGACTATATCAACATTTTATCGCACATTACTGATATTTTGTTGGTTAATTAAAGAATATCAGGACACTTGTTCTGTTGTGCAGTTCAGCCTCTGGCCACAAGTTTTCAGCAGACATTCACTTATGTGACTTTTCATGTCTCTGTTACAGTTATTGTTATTTTTTTCCCAGGGAAAAACAATAATATTCATTCATGTTCTAACCACCATGCTTTACAAAAGTAATACTGATAAGAAACTATACTTGTATGTGCATAACATTGTGGGTTCTATTTTTTTTTTTTTAATGAGAAAAAAAGATTTTTAAGAGAAAAAAATATTGTGCTTTATTGCCCTCCTCACAGAATCATGACAATATTTTATCATAACATAGCACATAATATCCCCTGCATCATAGACAAATGGCAAATTCTTACCAAAACACAACCCTATTAATATAACATTGTAACTCCTACACACTTTTTATTGTGGGAAAGTATTTTTAATGCATTGATAAAAGGCAGTTTCCATCGCTTTTGTCTCAGTGTAGAAAGTGTGCAGGAATTTATCGTCTAAAAAAAAAAAAAAAAAATTAAAAATAACTTAAAACTCCTTCTACTCCTACTCCTGTTGCATGTATATTACAGCAGTTATTCATAGTTAGGTTAAACAATACTGAGAAAGTAAGGCATTGCAATTTTTTTTTTCTGCATTTTATTTTTCCTAAATATATTTAAAAAAAAATACAGGATTTGTCCAAAATGCTGCAGTGAGCTTATGTAGGCCTGAAGGAGTGGCTGATTATCTTTGTGGTGGGGTTGTATGAAATTCATGTGAGTAGTAAATACATAAGCCACAGCTATGGCGATCAGCTCTACCACTGGATGGGTAGAACCAACGTGGAAGCAAGGCTGTACTGAAGTAATACTCAGTTTTGGGAATAACGGCGTTACTTTTCCCCAGTAACGGGTAATCTAATTAATTACTATTTCAAATGTTACAACGCCGTTACCATTACTGACAGTGAAATATGGGGCGTTACTTTGCACCGATGTCTAGCAGTTCTTATCCGACCTGCCTCGCTCAGCCAGACACATGGCAGGAGCTGCGCCGCTAACAGACACACAAGAGAACCAGATGCCTGAGTTGCCAGGCCTGCTTTCGGCTTCTTCTTTTTCTAACTTGCATGTGTATATTGGGAGGTGTGGGTTGCAGTTTTTTGGGCTTGTTCCAATTGTGCAGTTGCTCATTTGGGCTTGTTGTGCCCCTAAACCCAGGAGGAATCTGGTGCATGATCTACCATCAATATAAACTCAATTCAGAAGTTGTAAAAATTATTTTATCCCACTCTAAACACAAATTCAAATTTTACTGTAAAAATGATGTTTCCACCTAAAATAAATCCTTATAGCCAGAATTAGATTTATTTTTTAATGTAGCTATTACTGTTTTCCCCATAATAAAGCTGTAGAGGATTAACATAAAACTTAGATAAAAGCCTGACACGTCTTTTTGGTGACAAAAATCAAGGTTAGACAGACTGTTTAGCAGTAACGGAGTTACAAATAACAGTAGCCCCTCCCTTCACTTCTGTATCAAGAAAAGGCTGTTCCACCTCCAAACAAAAGGATGTTGAAAAAGTAAATTAAGAGACAAAAAAGAAGAAATATCACTTTGAAATTGAAATGTAATGTGGATAAAAATTAAAACATGCTTCATGTAGGTTTCTCTTTTTAAAAATGCTTATTTCAATTGCAAAATCTGGCAACACTGCTCAATGCAGCAATGGCGAGTCCAGAGCGGTCTGTGGAGTTAAAACTGGTGTTTTCAGGATCGAAGAACAAGAAGTAAAAGGCAAAAACACACATGTGAAGTGTACATTATGTCCTAAAGCAAAGTGTTTGTCTGTTGTAAGTAAATCTAAAAATCGGGTGACCAAAAACACCGAGAACTCCGCTGATGATGTCGGCGCTGTTGTAGCAGGACAGGTAACAACAAGGAGGGACAAGGAGACGGAGCCACACAGTTCAAGCAGCAAATTCTTTTTCAAAATAGTAACGCATCAATTACTCTCCCTGGTAACTAATTACATTTATGAAGGAGTAATTCTGTTAGTAATTCTACTATTACTTTTTAAAAGTAATTTTCCCCAACACTGGTAATACCAAAGCAAAAGGGCTTGTTGGCAGAAAAGTACAGCTTTATAAATGTCACCAAGGGGTGGACAATGGGGTAGACCCTCTTTTTTATGTATTAATCAACTTTTTTTTTTTTTTTTTTTTTTTTTAATCTTTTTTACACCCAGAGTTCAATTAATAACTACATGGACTTGGTCCCTACAGCAGCAGAACACGGCCCAGCTTTTGTGGCAGTTCTCTTTTTACAATGGCAGAGGTGATTGTCATCTCTGTGGCTAATTAACATTTGGCATGAACCTTGTACAACCCCACCTATAACTAAAGTACAATGTTTTACAATAAAACATTTCCATTTTAATTATGCAGTAGTTATATGTGTGTGTTTTATTTGGCCTGCATGTTGGAGACGAGATGTGATTATAACGATCATAATATATAGATGATATAAAAATGCATAAAGGCTTTAGTTATAGCTTTTTTGAACACCCTTTTTTGTAACTAAAACAAAGACAACAGGCTTCATTTGTCCATATTTGACAGTTATTTAGAGGATAGCAGATAGCCTGATTGATTTTAATCTGACTGCATCAAAGTGGATTGATTTTAGGTAGTGACAGGCTACCTGGGACTCACTCAGTTGTTTGATTGCACTCGCTTGATAGATGAATAAGCATTATCTGCTTATACAGAAACTAATGTAGTGACTGCAGTACACTCTGTGCTCTCATTGGTAAACACCTCTGAGGTGACAAAATAACTTCTAAAAGGCACAACAAAAATCAGACGTGCTAGACAGGCTATCTGGGATTCATGAGGCATACCAGCCATAATCTTTATTGTCATTCACTTTGACAAACAACACGTGATGAATCAACATAATTTCACAACTGACAGGTCCTGAAACCCCTGAACTGTTGGGTCAGACAAAGAGCATGCTTTAATTTGTGTAGTCTGATCCCTGCATAACTTTATATTTTCCACTATAATGATCACAGCATTATTATTTTTTCCAGTTCTAAAATAACCAAGACAGCCTCGTCATTATTGCTGAAACAACAAAACAAATATCCAGATATTTTATCCTTATGTGGTCAGCAGACACTAAGCACTCTGAGCTATGGGGATTCTGTATGTTCATTCTGTCTGAGCATAATAGCATTGATCAAGGGGGAGGAGAAGCACGAGTAGAGAGAAAAACATGATTTGTATGTTAATGTAAAGGTTCATTGTTCATTTCACCGTTTTAACAGCATTGACTCTTACACAGACTGTTGTCTTGTTCACAAAGAGAGCAAGTAATACCTGTGTACCTGTTGTCTGTGGAAAACTGACACCCTTGGTATGTGTGAAGTATGTGTTTGATACATTGGTCACATTTTTATGAATAAGCATTGCTGTATTGTGTGTAGGAATGCTCCAATATTTTGTTAAGGGATGTTGTAATATGTCAAGGGGTGATGCATTTTAGTGTTTACATTTAAGGGTTATGAAATATTATTAAAAACAAAATTATTAACGTGTCTAATTTGACAAGTGAGTAATTTAGGTCTTTTTCTTTTTCCCTCAAACAATTTGTTTGTATTCTGATGTGGGTTTGAACAAATGCTAGGCCTCAATGAGATGTAGAAATGTTAATAAATGTAAAAGTATATCCATCCATCCATCATCTGTACCGCTTATCCCTTGGTATCGTGAGCTGGAGCCCGTCCTGGCTGACATTGGGCGAAAGGGGGGCCACTCCTTGAACCAGCCAGTCATTAATGCTCACACTTAAACCTTTGAACAATTTTTTATTTACCAATTAAACTGACCTAACAACATGTTTTGGGTCTGTGGGGGGAAAACTGTCGTGCCTAGAGAAAACCCATGCAGGCACAGGGAGACCACTCCTCACCATGACCCTGGTCGTCATAGGGAGTCAATCCAGCACTCTTCTCACTTACTTACCTCTATGTTGCCTGAAACTATTATATATGAATTGTAAATTCATTATCTGAAATGCACTGAAATTTGAAAATGCTTAAAATTTCTTAATGGGACCACAGTATGTTTTGTTCCAGTTGACTGGCTTACAATAAGTTACATCAAAGCTATTTATACAAATACTGTGAATTTATTGTGCAGCCCAAATCAATATGATTGATTTCTATCTAGTATCACATCAAGGTTTAAAATGTTAGTATCATGACAACCCCTGTGGTGACTGACAGTATATAAATCATGACAAGATAAATGTGACATCATGAAGATGTTACCTGGAGGATGCTAACCCTGCATGTTCAGCTTACATCAGCACAGTTTTACAAGATCAGGCGCCAATGATCTGCCACAAGTAATCAAATAACCTTGACTCAGAGACATGTCCTGCATCTGTTTTAAGTGCATGCACGTAAAGCTAAAAATGTGTCCCTTCTGTGTGCATGTTTTCACATATGCATGCATCTTCTGTGAGTATGAGTGTGCGTCTGTATGTGACTGTATCAATACTTCATATTTGTGTCCACTTGCATGAGCTCTGCTTTGTCTCCACTGAGCTGTGAAATGTCTTCTATTCCTGCTAATGGTGGTTACCACAGTGTTGTGTGAGAGGCCCAGTAGAGCTGTGACATGCACATTCTGCACAGAATCTCGGTCACTGTTGTCAGAAACAAAAAGCAAGGAACAAAACGGCGTCGGTGCCCGAGGCTCGGCCCAATAGTGCTTAAATACAATAACGGCTGTTAACAGGTGAGAATCTGTCCTTCCACAGGGAACATGGGAGAAAGAAAATCAATGCTGTGAGTGTGTCTGCCCAGCTGTATTGACTGTAACACACCTTCAATATACCCTGTGGTGAGTCCATCCTTTGTCTTTGCAGAATAGCCTGCAGAGCCTGTCTAATCAACCCACACTGAAGACGAGGAAATGCATTCATAATAGATCACACAAGTCAAGACTGCAGACATTTTGATCAATTACACTTTAAAATACTATAAAAGTTAGACCACCTTTACCAAAGTATAGAAAATAGAAGCCACAAAAGCATACAGAAATGTTTTGAACCCAGAATGTCTTTCATTTGTTGTCATACTTTCATTTTTAATTGGTTTAGTTCAGGTTTGTTCTTTTACATATATGTATATCTATATATATATATATATATATATATATATATATATATATATATATATATATATATATATATATATATATATATATATATATATATGTATACACCATATGTTTTAGAGGAAGTGGGGTAGGCAGGAAAGGGCAATACATTTAAAGAGCTTATTCAAAGTTTTTTTTATGTGTTAATGATTTAAATTATTCAAAAAATGACTGAAACTATGTTATATACATATATAGTTTCATTAAAAAATTGCATTATCTGAAAAATTTCCAAAAGTTTCTGAATTCACAGAAACCTAACTTGTATATTTGGCATAGGATAAGTCTTAACATAGCAGCTGTCATGACAAATTTTTACCAAAATTTTTTGTCATATTTTTAATTAAAGTTTAGCAGGGGGAACTGCACAGTGGTGCAGCAGATTAGTACTCGTGCTTCACTCCCCGAGTCTGTCAGGGCTTTTCTTTATGGAGTTTACATGTTCTTTTATGCATAGGTGTTCTCTAGGTACCCTGGTTTCCAAAAACACAAATAACGTGCTGTTATATTAATTGGTGACAAAAAATTGACAGAAAGAATTCGTACAGTAAATTAACACATTTGAGATATCTTTTTTGCGCAGGGAGTCTACTTGTGAAAACAATTTGATAAATTTATATACCCTTTAATGTGTTTAACATGTCTTCTTTGCATGATTGAGCACTTCTATGCACAAGACCAAGACTCTGCACTATCAGGACTTCTCCCCTCTTTTTTTGAAAATATAATTTAACAATGATATATTTAAAAGGGACAAATAACTATAGCAATATATATTGGTCAGTGGGCCAAGATGCACTGTTGCCCTTGTGTAAAAACAGAGATGTTTTCAAAAATAATTGTGTTCATATGTGTAAGTTTTTAAAAACATTCCTTTCACACAAAAATGCACTGTTAAATGCTGTTTGTTACCTTGAGACATTGTCTTTGATGTCCAACCTTTCTTTCTATGCCGAGGCAGTTCTATTTTTATATCTATCCCAACCACTAGTTTACCCATTGTAAGGGTTTATTTTGGGGCTATGTTAACTGGTGTTAGCAGGCACATTGACAAAATATTTCTTAGTTTATATTTCAGTTCAAGGCAAATTTGATAATCTTGATCAATCCTGTTATCAAAAAGCTGCTTGGGTATTCTTGATTTCAACATCTGCTGTTACCACGGCAATCACAGATGCAAGTGGCCAAGGGTCACCAGTCAACTCAGTCACCTGTGAAACAATAACGTGTCTCTTCCAAAATAACGGCAGCGTTTGTATTGTCTAGTGTTTTAGAGCAGCATTATAGTGAGTGAGGGACAGAAAGTATGTGTTAGCATGTAAAAAGTCCAGTTATCAACATTTAAAACAGCAACAAATTAGTAATGTCCTGCAGCAACATATGCAAACAACAGTGCTAATGTTGCAGATTGACATCAGCCTAAGGAGAGGTCGGGGCAGAGTGTGACGTTTCGAGCCCAAAACGCTGTTTACCTGCCCACACTGAGAAATCCTTAACAGGGATTTAAAAAAACTTCACCTTGGCAGGAGTTTACAAAATATGCATTCTCAGTGACCATGATGATGCAAGTCAGATGTTGTGCATCTTGGTCAAGGACTGTGGGGAGTCCACACTTGAGCCTGATACGGGCCACATTAAAAAGGTGATGTGAAAAGCCAAACAACCAAAAAAGACAAAATAAATCAGGACAATTAGGCTTGTAGTTTAAATGTGGCCTATGTCATAATTTTTGTTGTTATTGTTTTTTTTACAGGCACACATTTGAGACATTAAGACAAATATATGAAACTATTGTTATTATAACCTTTTTAGCATTGCTGTATTTATTTCATCATTAAAGTTGCGATTGAGTCTACTTTAGTAGCTTCATGAACATTTTGTCAGCACATGCATTCAAAACATTCCCAGAGCGATTGATTGCTCCTGATTGTGTTCCCTTGATTACAGCCTTAACAGCCCATGGGGGCTTATATATCACTATTTGTAGGGTATTTGGTATGTATGAGTAGTATATGGTTGAATATCTGATGGCTCAATCAGTCACATGCAGGGTGTCACAGTTTTCCTGAGTCTTGCTAAAGAAAAGACTTGATCAAAGCAACAGAGGGGACTGACATGTGCAATCAGCTGCATGCTTTTTACAGCACCTCATGTCTCCATCCACACTTCTGCACCTCCTCATGCCAACATTACCAGCTGAATACATCTCAGCGCTGTGCTTCCTGAGCTAAATGTGCCCCACTGAATTGCCCACACACCGAGGCAATCTCCCGCATAAGCACATGCATACATACACACACAATTACTATGATCATGTCCTGGCTCTATGACCTGATTAGCAGTGACCCACAAAGCACAACCTTCCCTGGATCCAGCAGCAGAAAGCCACAGCCACATCCTGACCTCTTCTCCCACCCTACTAATCAAACATTCTCAGTGTGGAGGGAAAGCTATTCCTGTAAATGGAGTAATTACTGACAGCAAATTGGGAGTCTTCAGGCTGGCAGAAAGGTATCTGGATCTCAAAGCAAGCCAGATAATTTAGAATGCCCCCCATTCAATACGCCCTTCAGTGAACTTGAGGCTGGCCTGGCCACTTTTACCCTGAATGATTGAGTTTTTCAACCAGATGGCAGCTTGTCTTCAGTTGAGAGTTGACAGGCTAATATTTCCTCAGAAAAAAACTCATAAACACATCTATTTTTGAATGCTAGTATTTCGAAGACTGTTTTAGATCCCAATATAGAGCATCACTGCTGCTTATGAGAGCATTTTAAAGCTGCCTCTGAACTGCTGCTGTTGAGAATCATCTCATTGTTTTATTACACTGCTGGCAGAGTGCTTTGTTTCATTAAACATGTATTCATCTATTTCTGTAGAAGAGCTCCAAGCTGATCCTCTATTCTTTATTCTGGATATACCAGACAGTCTTAAATACATATTCTGGACCTGATTTGTCCCTCTTAGCAATCGACAGTATGACCTGATTCAAGACTTGCAACATATAACTTGCCCAAATACTTCTAAAGTGTGTGGAGTCAATACAGTTATTTTGCTGCTTCGAACTAATTTCGAGTCAATCTCATTTCTTCATGTTGGGTTGTCTATGACTGATTTTTTTCATTTAACTTTTATTTAAATCTCGAGAAATCATTGAGGAAGAGCCCTCATTTACAATGATGTTGAGAGAACAACAACAATAAAAAATCACAAGAAAAACAAGCCAATAAACAACCAATAGAACACCATTAAAAACAGTTACATTCAAAGGTACAGTAGTTTATAATCATAGTTTTAAACCAACCAATAGTAACCATTTTGTTGAGTTTCAGTGTGCGTTGCAAGATTTTCCAGGAGGATCCTGCAGAGGAACTAAAAGCAGCTTTACCAAATTCAGTCTTAGTCCGGGGAACATCAAGCACCAGACAATCTGTTGAACGTGTGGAGTACTTATTTTTTGACCAGTTCAGTAAAGTGCTGAGGTATGGTGGCATGTTGCCGTTCAAATCCCTCTGAAGTTAATGAAAGTACAACTACATGTACAACTTTGCAACAACTCTGCCATCTTAGCCAGGACCTCACACATACTCATGCTGATGCTCTTGACCATGCCTTACCAATTGTTTATTTTAAACCAAAAACAGTAAAACAGAAATGATTAATATACTTGAGGTTATATAGCACCTTGCTAGTCTCTTAGGCTACTCAAAGCTGCTTTACACGACAGGTCACATCAACTCACTCACACACATTCCCTCTCACATTCACTCACTGATCGTTGGAGTATTCATGTCAGTTGTCCATCAGTATCAGGTAACACATTCATGCTCATTCATATCAATTCACATGCCAGTGATGCAGCAGTTGTACCAACTTGGGATTAGGTGTCTTGCCCAAGGACACATTGCCATGTTGCAGCTGGATCCAGGCTCAAATGTATAACATTCAGATTAGTGATAGAGAGCCAACTGCGCCACTGAAGCCTGGAATATCATCAGGAACGGTTTTTTTTTGGTTTGTTTGTTTCAAGTTCAAACGCGAAGCATTTTCAATCTGCTGCCAGGGGCTCTCAACCAAAACACTAACAAAAGATCATGAGGCTGACACACTGTCAGGTCTGACCACCTCTGCTGATAGCGAGGACGGCGCTACGCAGGGGCAAGAGGGGGCACTGCCCCCTCAAATAAATGTTTTGCCCCCTCAAATCAAAATTTTAGAAGTTGAGAAAGCACATTTCAGTATACCTACAAAAGATATATATTATAAGTTGACAAAAGTAACTGCAGTAGCGGAAAAATCCACCGAAAAACAGACAAAATACAGTCTCTGCTTCCTCTCATTTCTCTGTCCCTCCGTTATATCTTCACAGGCTGCAGGCCCGCCCGAACACACGCACACAAACAGCCCTCAGTAATCATCCAATCAGCTTTTAGTATGCAAATGACCCCAGACGGAGCCTGACTGTGGTGTCAGGTTTCAGCCCGGAGCGGAAGACTCCGAAGAAGCAGCGAAGCTCTATCAAATTCCTCTTAGTGACCGTCAGATAATTGATAAATAATAATTAACAACAACAATAACAAACAAGACAAAATTAACGTTAAATATAACATCTGTATTTGTTCAGTCCTTTCTCCAGTTCAGGGGGGCGTTTCTCAGTCACACAGGCACAGAGATGAGTGTCCACGTCCACTACATGTAACAGACTGAGGTCAAATGACCTGTCTGACAGATCGAGACTGTATTAAAGCTGGGCTGTAAAGTAAAAGAAAAAAAAAAAAAAGCCAAAAAAAAACAGAAAAAAGTAAAGAAAAAACTCATAAAATGTTCTGCCCTATATGTTGTTTTTTATAAATTAGTTTGAGGAGTGTTTTTTGTAAATACTGACTACAGTGTATGAAGTCTTATTCTAGGTTCAAATTTATTACCTCCGCCAAGGAGGTTATGTTTCTACCGGCGCTGGTTAGTTTGTCTGTTTGTTTGTCTGTTTGTGTTCAGGATAACCTGAAAAGTTATGGAGGGATTTGGATGTGTGGAATGGGATAAGGAACAAATGGCAAATTCCTGGATCCATCCGGATCCAGGAATTTTTTAAAGGATTCTTTAACATTGCGAGATAGCATCATTTGTGCATATAACTCCACAAAAAAATCTACCTTTGGCGGAGGTTTGCGCTCTCCAAGTGCTTTCTAGTTGGAGAATAAGAACATCCAGTTCAGGTGAATGTTATGTTGTTGGTTGTAAAAATCTTGATATTTTATTTTGTTTTACATTTTTATTTTTCAGTCCCTCAGCCACCTTATTGTGGTCAGGGGGGTTTGCGTGCTGCAGCAACCTTAAAAGCTAAAGCTATACCAGCAGAAGTTAAGTCTTCAGGTGGGACACCCAAGTTGGACAGGTCTGAAGGTAGAGGCCTGACAGTGCAATCCACTTCCAGGTTGGGGTTGGACCCATAGCTAACAACCCAATTCTATGAAGAAAACACTGTTACTAAAAGCACAGAAATAAAGTGCTCAAGCATGATGTCGACGCACTATGCATGATCCCCCCTTCACATTTCTGACTGCCCCCTCATATATGCCTGCCTAGAACCGGCCCTGGCTGATAGCCTCTTGTTATCCATCAATCCTTACATTCAACCTAATTATCCCTTTCTGGATTGCAGGCACTGGTGATTCTAGACCTGTTTTAATGAGGGGGTCAACTGTGTAGTCAGGGGGCGCATATGTCCCACTACTTAAGGGAGAAAACACAGTATCTGAAATGTTATTTTGGTGTCTAAAGTAACAGTTCATCATTAAACAACTGAAAATAACACGATATGTATTTCTTTTATTAAGAGTTTTTCAGTAATTTGCAGTTTTAGATAAAGCTTGTGTTGCCACTTTACCAAAAGTTTAACTTTGATACCTGTACCAGTTAGTTAGTTTTGCCAACATTTGTATGACTTATTCTTTTTAATCATATAATAGAAAGTGTATATGCCACTGAATGTTAACACAAACTTTGCCCATGCTTAACCTACTAATCTAAAATTACAACCAAAAAATAAATTTAAATTGAATTTAGCAATGAGATTTCCTCACAAACTCCATAATACACAATACATTGAAAATATTTGTGTCAGGGTTATGAAACAGCATCACATTTAATCTAATGTAATCTATTCTAATCTGACTCAGTTGGTCTACATGTTGGTACATGTATTATTATTATTCATATGGACCCTTGATGAGTTCAATGTCCTCCCCCAGCTCAGCAAAAACAGTAACTAGACTCACATTTAAGCCCTGACAGTATATATTTTGCATGTCTGAACGATCAAAGTACAACTCTGTTCTTGACTTTTGTGATGCACCATGAGCATTTGCCATCTCTGTGCATGATTTGAGGAAGCACGCTGTTCTTCGGCTTGGGGAACCTCAGGGTGATGGCAGAACATATGGATTATATTAAAATCAGATTTAAATGAAATGTTTAGTTATGATACAATTTTCTACTGTCTGAATAATATAGGCAATGCCCTGCTCAAACTTTGCAAGACACGTACAACCCAACAACTGCACCTTGGAATCACCTGAGAAAAAAAATAGAAGTGCTTGGAAAGTAAAAATCTCTGCCAAGGCTTGTCAAACATTGTTGAGACAGTTACTGTCAAAAATGTGGAAAACTGCCCTATCTTACACTGCTACCAAATCCTTGAAAAAATCCTCTACATCATTATTCAGATTACCACCTAAAACAAATCACTTGACCCTTGTGCCATGACCAACATTCCCGGAAATGTAATGACAATCCGATAAGAACTTAATGACTTATGAGTAAAAATGTGGTTAACTGCCACCAAATCATGTCTTTCCTGTGCTATGACCAACATTTCCTGAAAATGCCATCAAATTTCATTCAGAACTTTGTGAGTTATCATGTTAACAAACTGAAAATGCTGGTAAAAACATTACCCACATGGCTATGTGGTGAAAGTAAGTATAGCTCGTTGAATTTTTTTTTCAAGTGAATTTGAAATAACAATTATTTGTTTTAAAGGGATAGGCCAAATCAGCCTGGGGATTCTGAGTTCCACCACTGCCACATTTGGTTTGGGCTTGGACATTTAATTTTGCATTTGCTTGGAGAAAAGCTTTGGTATAATCAGAAAAAAAATGTCTGAGATTGAATTAGACTCTACTTTGCAAAACACCCTGAGAAATATTTTTTAAAAATCCCATCAGGCTGAGAGCAGCTATGTGCCAAAAGTTAAGTTCTTACAGGTCTGATAAAATATTGGCAATTTATGAAACAAAGCAGTTTATTCCAATAGCAACCATTACCTTGGTTAAAATACTATGTATTCTGTATAAATCTGCTTCTCTTAGGACAGCTTGTAAAGTAGTGATGGGCAACACAAATCTTTTTCAAAACAATACGAAACTGACACTTTTTACTGAAATTTTTACCAATCATATACTAAAATGCATACATGATTTTTTACTATTTGCCTGCTTTTCAATAATGAAAAGCACATACAGGCTATGAATAATCAAATCTACGAAGTGGATTTAATTCAAAGTGCCAGCTCAAAGAAAAAACATTTAAGGGATATCCCAATGTACATTTTTTTTTAGAAACTGGTATTAATTCTGCAAACATACAATAAAAACAAAGTATTACAAACATAGTGAACAAGTGGTCCTGACTGCAATGACTTACAACTCCTCTTAACTATAACAGAAATAAAATAAATCTAATTTAGTTCAAAATATTTCCTCTGTCTTACTCTGTGTCTGTGTGTAAGCTTGTAGATGCATCTGAATGTTGTTTGATATGTCTATAGGTCCACAGACACAAGGAGCAGCGCTGGCTTGGCACAGAGCAAGAAAGATCAGATAAAGCCAGGGGAAGAGCTCAGCTGTACCTTTTATCAGAGAACTCATTTGTTTTTGATATTTTGAGGATTAGTACTCAATAACAAAAGAGTACATGTACAAGTATCAATTTCTGCAAAATTGATCCTCTTATCCTTGCTGTATTCTTTCCTATCATATCGGGTTTTGAGTAAAAAAATAATAATAATATAATAATAAATAGGCGGCTCCTCATCCAACTTGTTCGTGTACATATTAGGGCTGGGAATCTGTGGTGTGAGGACAATGTGATATAAATCTCATTACGCTGCCTCCAGTCCAATTCATTTACGATTCACACACCACTCACAATGCAGTGTGATTCAACACCAAGTGATTCAATGTGATACAACGTAATATGACAGTGTAAAGGAGTGATGCTATATGCAATCCAATGAGCTTGATGATTTATTAACCAAAGGAAATTAACACTATTAACAAACTGGCCTTTTTTCGTAGGTCATTAGTGCAATCATCTATTTTTCTTTTACAGCAAAATTTCCCTGTTCTATATATGGCTCTCAGAATTTGGGTTTATCAAATGAAACAATGAAGTTTAAATGAAAAACAAGGTGCACTCTTTTCAGCAACAAGAGGGCTCACCAGTGAGCAGCTGTAATTCCTACATTACAATTAAAAGTACATTAACTGCTTTACGAAGAGGTCTGTCATAGCTGCTGACAGCCTTGAAATAATGTAAACTAGCATTAGCAGTGTCATGCTGCTTTGAAAATAAAACAACAGTCTTACAACAACATAATACCAGCTGAATAATACCACATAATACCACAGTTTATCTGTGGTACAAAAAAAGACAACAAAAGAAAATAATAAAAAATACAATAAATATTGTCACAAGGACCCTAACATTCAGAATAGTGTACATCACCTTCAGTCCCCTCCACGCTAAATCAAACGTAAATGTGACACGACTCCTCACACGACTCCCAGAAACAACTACAGTGTCTGTAGCGCACTGCAGTAATTAACATCCACCGAGTACACACTATGTGCATATATCAGCAGTGCATGTTAATGTGGGATTAGAGATGAATAAATAACTTATAACATAATAGTTCTGGGGTGAGAACTGGCCCCTTGTTGGACCTAGACCTGCCACAGGCCGCAGGGGCTGAAGCCTATTCCAGCTGTCATTGGGCAATAGACAGTGAACACCTCAGTCTGGTTAAAGGCTAATCACAGTGCTGATGCATAGAGACAAACAACTATACATACACACCTACAAACAATGTAGATACAATTTACATTAACCAATTAATCTATAAGCATGTTTTAGGTTTTAGAAGGAAGCTGGAGTATTAGAGTGAACTCACATATGCACCAGGAGAGAGCATGCCACACAAGAACAAAAAAAAGTAGGAACATTCAAAGGTGGCAGATGCTTTCTTAGAGATCTTAAAACTTCTTGTTTGCCAGTTCTTGTATGGAGTAGGGGGAAAGAGGAAAATATTATGAGTGGATCTGAGGCAACAGGCAGTGCAGCTAGAGAATGATTTTTATCAATAAGTAGACAGCATGAAACATCAAAAACACACAGAAACACAATAACAGAATTAGGTGGTATTGCAGATATTCATATGATAGTTTCTATGAGATCTCATGTCTTGAGAAGTTAAAAATTGGTTCTGTGGTCTCCCACGCTTTTAGAGACAGTTAAGATTTGAAAATCGTCTGGTGTGTTGGCAGCCTGAGAAACTGAGGAGACAACGGCTGTACATTTGGTCTCTGCCTGAGTCATTGTTGGAGTATCACCCAGCTGCAGTGCAAAGATATCACCATGATTTGCTAATCACTGAGGTGGGTTACACAGGAGGGAAATAAGCCATAGAATAACAAAGGAGATAGACTTAAGGGCTGTAGACAAGGCTGTGATGTGTAGAGGAGGTAGAGAAAGAGTGAGGCGGGGAAAGAACAGAAAAGGGAGGTTGATGCATTTGAAACTCCCTGAGGTGATGAATTTACATCTTGTCTGTTTTCTGCCATGTCTGCAGCAGCAAAGCTAACAGGACCATAGAGGATTGGTGCAATCCTGCCAATTACAGCCTGGTTGACTGAGAGTTTGCAGCAGCCAATCATGAGGAAAAAAAGAAACAATTTCAATACTCTGTTCTCAACATGGTCAGGAGCAAACAATGACCATCAGCTGTAAGAGCATATTAGTAATGAAAGGAAGGGAGCAGCCTGCAGTCATGTGTCCAGCGTATTTGTCTGAGCTCACACTGCAGCCCCATTTGTATCTTCTGTCTTCAGGTCATTAATGCTCAGAGAAGCTGTAACATTTAATTAGGGCCACATTATTAATATAACACAGGCTCAGTGTGCATTGGACAGAAATCCCAAAACAGCCTCCAACTCAATATTACATTTACAGCCACATGGAGTTCTGGGCAAAAGGGGTTTGGAGAAACTTGCAGAAAAGCAAATTAGCTTGTCACTGTGTGCTTCAATGGGGGTTTGTCTAGCTGCTGGAGAGAGCACAAAGTGTTATTAGTATTAATAAGCAGTCTTGTTTTAACTTGTGTTCCTTGTACCTTCCCTTAACACCCCACTGATGATTCCAGTCATGTAATCTGCAAAGTCTCTGCTGCACTGTCAAAATTGTGGCTCTGCAGATCTGTTCAGTGATTAAGCAAACAATCAGACAGAAAAATATCAACAAACTGGAGAAAATGAGTATACAGAGCAGAAATGAGAACGCCGTACGTTGAATATTATGAAGGGGTAATATTCTGTGGAGTTAGCCAAGTGTGAGATGAGAAGTATACTGAGTGGGAGGGGGTTTGTGGGAAGGAGGAGGGGTTGAGGCAGGGCCTGATGGTGAAGAGTGGCCATACAGCTTTATCAGGGAGGAGGAGGGGTGGGGGGATTACATTGAATCAGCATGACAGAGCTCAAAGAGGTGTAAATGTTCATCAGATACACAGCAATAAACTGTAAGATGATTGCCAGCACTAGAACTAAAATGTAGTCCAATTTGAATGACAGTTCTAATTTATCAGCATAAATTGATAAATGATTAGGTCATCAATGATCCGATCAATTCAATAGAAAGTGAAAACATCAGGCTATGCTACGGCTGGACAGAATAATCAAAACACAGCACCATGGCATTTTATTTGTGTTTTTTTTCTGTAATGGCACTGTGTTGCTTTGTTATGACATAAAAAGAGGATATGCATTCAAATGCCTTTTCAAATGCCACAATTCCCCTCTTCAGCCTGTGACGTGATGTTACACTCATGATGTTGCAGTTTACTTGTCACTGGAAGGATCAGGCAGAGGGGAAATGACAGCACAGTGGCAGAAATAACTATAACAGAAAGCTGAAAAGACAAACTGATAAACAAATACACAACAATCAACATCTAAATAATGCCTGACACTGTACGGACATGGACATAATTGTTCATCTAGCTGATGACAGATAAATTCTTTTTTAGAAATTCAGTATAAAGGAAATAAGTTTGGTGTAATCCTTTAATGAAGGACTGTATAAATTGCTAACTCCTTCTGAGCTGACATCATGGTCAACTTCGTCAGTTGGTGTGTTTGTGATTTGCAGTTTTGATACAATGCTTAAAAAGCACTTTACAATGAGGCATTGAAGGTTACACCCCCCTGTTTTTGTTAGTGCTTGACAGCAACATCTATCAGCACAGTCAAACAAAAGTAATCTGTTTACACGGTCACATATTAGACCATAACACCATAACAGGGGAAAGATATTGTAGAGATAGAATACATATGGTGCTGATGGTGAGGTCTGACCACTGGTCACCAGTTGCAAACTAATATTTGATGATGAAATGGATTTTTATTTTTGCAATTGTTACTTATATTCTCAGAATTACTGCCATGTTTTCAGTTTACTTCTTACACAATAGGTAGGTGCATACATCCTAAGGTTATTTTGTGCTCTACTCCAGCAACACACATAGGGCTGAAACTACTAAGATCCCAAATAATGAGCGCTAAATTGTATGTGCAATAAAAAAATTGCACGTGCCATTAGTGGTTGTGTTGCGGGTGATCTACTATGATAGTGTGCGCAATTGATAAAAGGCGCAAAAGTGGTGGTGGTGGTTTAAAGGAGGATTTTGCGTGTGCTAGCGGCTGTCACCATGGAGAGTTTGGAAGAGCAGAGTGGCCGCAAATGAAAAATGAAGTTTGAAGCCATGGAGTTTGAGGCAAATAAACACACTGGTGAACTCCAGCAGAGACATCTCTGCGTTGCCAGAAGAAACACGATTTGGGAGGCCATCTGTGAAAAGCACACAGTGACAAACGGAGTGATTTTGGCTATGAAGGGGATCTTTTTTACACGGGTAAAATGACCTCTTCCACAATGTACACTGCCTGGCCAAAAAAAAAGGCACCACATGGATTTAACTAAGCAAATAGGTACGAGCCTCCTGCTGGATACTTACTGCATGTGTGATTATCTTTCAGCTGGCAACAACTTATTTAACCCCAGCTGATGACATGAGTAGCTTCTCATTTCTTAAACAACCATGTAGAAAGACACATCCTGTGGTCATGGAAAAGATGTTAGTCTGTTTAAGAAGGGTCAAATCATTGGCATGCATCAAGCAGAAAAAAACATCTAAGGAGATTGCAGAAACTACTAAACTTGGGTTAAGAACTGTCCACGCATTATTAAAAACTAGAAGGATGGTGGGGAAGCATCGTCTTCAAGAAAGAAATGTGTACGAAAAAAATCCTGCATGATCGTGATCGGTGATCACTTAAACGTTTGACCAAATCAAATAGAAGAAAAACAACAGTAGAACTCAGGGGTATGTTCAATAGTGAAAGTAAGAGCATTTCCACACACACAATGTGAAGGGAACTCAAGGGATTGGGACTGAACAGCTGTGTAGCCTCAAGAAAACCACTAAACAGTAAGGCTTACTGGAAAAAAAGGATTCAGTTTGCTAGGGAGCATAAAGATTGGACTCTGGAGGACTGGAAGAAGGTCATGTGGTCTGATGAGTCCAGATTTACCCTGTTCCAGAGTGATGGGAGCATCAGGGTAAGAAGAGAGGTAGATGAAGTTATGCACCCATCATGCCTAGTGCCTACTGTACAAGCCTGTGGGGGCAGTGCTATGATCTGTGACAAATCTTGTGACATTGCAGAAGCTTATTGAAACAATGCCACAGCAAATTTGTGCTGTAATCAAAGCTAAAGGCAGTTCAATGAAATATTAGAGTGTGCGACCCTGTCTTTTGGTGGCGACTTTTTTTTTGGCCGGGCAGTGTATTAAGAACACAAAACAGAGAGGGTTTACTTTACGTGTGTGTCTGCATGAGTATGATGGCACACTGGACCGTCCCTCTTTTTCCAGTCCATCATGATGGCGGAAAGCCTCCAAGTCTTTCTGTCATTCATCAAAAAATTTGGTCAATGATGGAAGAGTGTTCAATTAATGCTGTTTATGACAGTCCAAATATGCTGACATGCACACCGAAGATTCTTTCTTTCTTTGTCAGCCCTATGTGCGTAACGTTGTACATGTAGGCACCTGCCTTTCAATCACGCTAAATATAGACACAAAAACACAGACCACAATCAATTTCGGGTTGGAAAAATCACATTGCGGGTGCTAAATGATTACATTTGCATCTCCTCCTCCCAGTATTTTGCGTGTTCTGATAATCTGCATGTATTCTGCATATTCATGAAAGCAAACACGCTAAATGGATTGCACATGCTATTTTGCTCATGTGACACATGCAGTCCTCAGTGCATATATATATGTATATATATATATATATATATATATATATATATATATATATATATATATGGAATACCCAATTACAGGTCTTAAAGGGTTGTACAGAGACTCATCAATTAAAAAAAATGTACAAATGCAAAAAAAATGTGTCAATACACACTAGAAACTTAAATTGGATTTTAAGCATGTTTTGAGATGTAAATTTGTATATTTATGGGTTCTTTATTTTATTGTACTTATTTGTACTTGTTTTGCTTGTTTTTGTTGTAAAAAACAAAGACTCATGGATGTAGGCTATTGAAAATCAATTGTATGTGATGTCAGAACATCTGTTATTTTTTCTTTTTTAAATTGTCAAGTAGGGGCAGACAAATATAAGAGAAATTTCTCTTCTTGCTGCTCCTTTCCTATCATGAATGTGTTTGTTTGAGGGTGTAATGTGCACCTGTGTACGGATTTCGTTGTCAGCGTTCATGTAAGGAACAAATAAATAAATAAATAAATAAATAAATATAGTGTTAACTGTCATGTAATTACTTTTGTACTCCATATGCACCAATAAGTTATTACTGTGCAAATTTTTATTTTCAGATGTTTGCTCAAAAATATGAGGTGACATACATATGTTCACATTGGCATCAAAATAAAAATTCAAAAATTGTCAACAGGTACTCTAATTATTTGTGTATTTCTACTTCTTACTGAATCAATACTGAATCGAATTGCCACCTAAAGAATCAAAATCAAATCAAATCATGAGGTTCTTAACAATGCCCGGTCCTACTCTGCACCCTGCACTGTCCAGTCCAGCATCAGGTTTAGCATCTATGCCTCTTACATTTAGTAAGTGGTACAGGAATGAAGCTCCAGAATCTGTGTTGTAATTTGTTTTGGTAGGTATTGGATGTGTTGGTGTTGGTACTACGCTGGTACCAGATTTTGATTTCCATCCCTGATCAGCACTGTTTTAAGCATGAAAGCTTATATCCCTTAGACATGTATGATGGCTTCATTTTTGCTCCTGCTGTAGTTTTCCATAAAGGGATATATTTGCATCCTTCCAAGAATAGTGCGCTGTTAAATAACCTTGTGTTGTCAAGGTTACAAGGTCAAGGTACAATTCCACTACCTGCATGACGTCACTGTGATTTCACACTGGCTGTAGATTAATGCAGATATCAGTTTTGGTTATCAACCCCTTTCAGAGTTTTTGTCATATTTTGAAAAGGTTTATGTCAGTTATCAAAAATTAATTTAATCTGTTAGCCCCCTCAGAGACCACTCTGTAACAGACACTGAATTTGGAAAAACACGTTCCCCCAGGTTGACATTGAAGAAAAAATTTCAAATCTGCAACTTTGTTTTAATTAGTTTGAATGTTATGCTCTATTAGTCAGGATGAACCTTGTGTCCCTGAGGTGCAACCAGTGACACATCTTAAATTACATCCTTACTAGTTTAAATGCTGGGTGTAGTGTGAACTTTAACCATTTCTCTTAATAGAATTTATGCATAGTTGGTCAGCCAGTTGCATTTTATTCAGTTTTAGTGCTTTAAATTGCCCTGCAACCCAAAAACTGAGAAAATGAATACTTCATATTGAAGAAATGTTGTCGATAAAGTGTCTGTCAAATTGCAAAAAGTCTTACTCAAATTAAATGTAGCATTAGTGCTATGCTGACTCATTTTATTGCAATTCTCGGTTTATTACATGGCGTGTTTCCCCTCATTGTTAACCATACCATACTGCAGCAGGTTTTAAACATTTCTCTCTTCCACCAAGTCATTCATGGCCTTATTAAGGTACATATAACCTCCCAACTACTGCAAAGTTTTTGCTACTACATCTTTTTCTTCATCCCATCAAATTAAGACATCATAAGCCATCCTCTGGTCTGAGGCTGTCAATTTTCCTAAAAATCAAACTCAAACGGTTATCGAACATACACCCAAATAACCGAAGATATTCGGATATTTGATTATTTTGCCCCCTCCAATACAGGGACAGAGACTCTCTCATCCGCCCCTTTGGTAAAGACCCTGCTGAAAAAAACGCAGTCACACGAGGTGTACTCAGCTGTATAACTTGGATGAAAGCCAACGGTTGAGCCCGTAAATCTGAAGTGGAGGACGAGTGACTAAGCTGCTTTGCACATAACCGACACACAGCCCAGTCTTTGATTTTAAAGTTGCCATCAACGGTGTAGAACCCAAAATCCTACCACACAGCACTCCTTAGATGATTCAGTGCTGTTAATGTCTGCTCGGAGTGGCAACTCGTTGTTTACTGAGGTCAAGAGAGCAGCGAATGTGGCTGAGGGTCAAGCTGCGCTGAGAGCGCCCTCTGTTGGATGAAACGGTCCACTGCTCCAGGCACCCTGATGTGCCGCTGAACTCAGTACTTTACATTCAAATATTTATTCACTATTTGGTTATGGATATTTATCCCTATATTCGAATGGTTATTCGAATATCGAATATAAGGTGACAGCCTTACTCTGGTCTATCCCAGTCTTCACAGCGTGGTCAGCCATGGCATCTTCAGACATTCTACAGTCAACACTTAACAGTTTAATCACCCTGTTTATCCCATCAGCCTCAGAATACTTTCAATCCATCACCCATTTAAGTCCAGCCTCTGCAGTTTGATTAACTTTTTCATCCAATCAGATGACATATTTAGCCAGCACCTCCCACCGGTGTCTGGACTCCACAGGGGGGTAGATGTGGCTGTTGCTCAGGGCAGACACCCCAAGATCACCCACTCCTAAAGAGGTCAAGCACAGTCTGACAATAATCCAGTTTAACTATTTGTAAAATAAACAGTCTGTCCAGGTTTAAAAGAAAACTGGAAAGTTTCAATCTTTTGGTAAGCAGGCACATATACAGCTCACTCTGTAGAAATTTTACCCATAAAAACAATTTTGAATCTCTGATCATTTTGTCATCAATGTATGTCGGTTTTGAGTGGATCCTTGGGTAGGTGAGTTTTTCTTCTATATAAGGAGAGAAGGCTTCAAGAAAACAGAAAAGGTTGGAAACCACACTGGTCTAACTTTTGGTAATTATGGCACCCAAACTATGTTCATTTAGTGTGAACAATAGCAAAAAGAGTGAGAAAGATTTTAAAGACTCATGACACACTTGCAAAACAAAACAGCAAGTGTATCAAATCTTTTTATTCTTTTGATTGTTGCTTGGCAATAACCGATTTACAGTTCAGCTGTGGAACTATTTTAGGTAGAAATAGGAGGTAAATAATATGTTCGGAAAGAAAAATCAAAATAATCCAAATAAATCATTTAGTACCAGTCAATACTAAATATAAAACTTGAGAAACAGTCTATAAAGGCACTATCTTGGTTGAGATAAAGGCTATGTGATATTGCAAAAATCTTATGATCAATAAGTTTTGAGATATGTATTGTGATTTTTTTTAAACTTTTTTTTTGCTAGAAAAGGAAACTACATAAGACAGATTTTTTTGTGCTTTTTTTCTTTTTTTGTTCTTGTATTTCAAACCTTAATTCACTCGTTCAAATGTAATGCCATGGGGTGGCATAATTATCTCCATGAGCATATTATGAATGCATAATTTTCTTTTTGATATCAATAAAATGTGCATGTTTCTGATAAGTCTTCATACTGTTGTTTATCTCTACTTTATTTATGCTCCTGACAGATGCTGCAAGGCAATCTTCTTGCAATAGTAAACAAAACAATAGAGAGAAATTCCCAATATGCTTTACTTTTTTTTTTTTAACCAATAATAAGGATTCTGTTTCTGTGACACTAACAAAGTGGCTCTGTAGAGTTCTGTTTTTGTGCTTGTCATTTCTGCAGAGAACCAGTAGAAGCAGGATGATGTGCAGCACACTTTTTACTCCGAGCACGATATAGATCTACAACACTTAATGATATTTGTGTGCCGCCTGGGAGATATGATATCAGAGAGGCCACCCATTGCATTAGTATTCCACATGAAGGGGATGGGAGATGATATTTCCCTGAAGGAGGGGCTTCCTTTGCTAATCGTTAACATAAATATTTTCTAGTCCATCTTTAAGACATGGCAGTTTGTGACTCCACTGCTTGTTCCCCCTGGGACATATCTCTGTTGACTATTCCTTGATTGCCTTGGGTAAAATGGACAGGAGTTCATTCAAAATTAGATTAAACCTTAAAGCAGACAAGAGAGGCATAAAAACTCTATAATGATGAATTTCAGAGGGGCAAACATTCTGGGGATGGCTCTGACACCCTATGATTAAATCAGTAATTAGAATTTTAATGGCACATCCGCAAAGGTGGACCTCTTCAAAACAGCGCAACTATCCTAGACTAGATATGACCTTAAATGTTTGTAGAATTTTTACTTAACATAAAAAAGATGATAACCACCTAAAAATCAATTTGTGGAAATAACAGGTATTAGGAGACCTATGTTTACTTTTTGTTAACAAGACATGAAGAAACTAAAAAGTGTCAGTTTTCACAGCACCATAAATAAGCTTAGCATATTCTGTAACATATATATTATCTCATCCTCTCACCAAATACTTTGAATTAGATCAAGTACCAATAGTGCATTTACATGGCCTGATGGTGGAGCAGCAGGTCAGTGCTCCATTATTTTGCCCTCAGGTGTGGGTGTGTGCATGAATGGCTGTCTGTCTCTACATGTCTGCCCTGTGATCAGCTGGTGACCCATCCAGCTTGTATCTTGCCTTTCCTTCAATGTCAGCTGTACTAGGCTCCAAAAGGGATAAGCGATATAGATAACAGAGCTGCTGAAAAAGACTCTTTAGCACTGTCTAAATTATAAAAAGGCATTCATATTTACAATGCTTAACAAATTTAGCAGACCACCTGTCATAAAACAAGAAAACATATGTTTTAGAGATCTTTCATAACATGTTAAGTTGTTATTTTTTTCTATTTGACAAATAACAAACTGAAACAACTAAATAGTCCTTTTTCACTCATAATAAACAAAAAACGTTATATTCTGTACAGCCTCCTTTGGCCTTGATAACAGCTTACATTCTTGCTGGCATTGTTTTTTTTAAGTACTTTTAGACGGTCTTTTTGTTATTGAGTTCCAAATACTTTCTAGCTGTTCCAACAGACTTGCTTTAGGGGAAACTTTTGTGCAATTAATCTTTGAATCTACAAGATCTTAAATTTGCTCAGTAGAATTCAAATCTGGACTTTGACCTGGCCAGTTCATCAGTTCCAGTTCTCCAGATTCCATTTTCCTGGTCAAGTAGTCTCTGCACAGCTTTTAAGCTTGGGGTCATTGTCTAGTTGGTATAAGAACCCAAAAACAATCAGATTCAGTCCAGAAGGGATTCTGTGATGAACTAATATGCTGTGACAAACGTTGTTGTTCATAAAACCATTGATGTTCACTAATAATGGAATTATATATTGATTTTCATACCATAATGGAATCTCTACAGTGTTTCACTGAGGGTGCAATGAATCTATTTAGGGCAGCTGTGGCACAAACCTTACAATGAGTGGTGGTCTAATAAACGTTTTAGGCACTGCATATGACTGCTTGTATTCAATGATAAAAATAAGTCATGTGCAGAAATTAAAACATTAAGGATGCTTTTTTTTGCACGGTGATACATCGATATGTCTCATGATATTGAACTGAATTGAATCATTGACTGAATACATTCAATTGAATTGGATCATAAGATCTTTGAAGCTCTATAAAATAAATTAACAATAGATAAAAAGTGCATTAATATAAAGTAAAGACAATCATGTCTATTCTACATTGGGCTTTTCAAGTCAAAAGAGAGCATTTTGACCAAAAATAATGGCTGAAAGGTAAAATTATGACAATTGACAAAAACCAGACTGAAACTTTTCTAGGTAAAAATGACAAAGTACTGACTTAATTTTACACATATAAAGCTGCACTGCCACAAAACAGCTTTAATTGAAATACAAATGCCAACATAAAAGGACAACTGGCATTCATGATAATCTGATTTTTTTTTTTTCAGTTTTGTGACTCTTTCCAAGATCCTCTGATTAAACCCACACGCTCATTTCCGACTGCAGATGCTAATCCCGTATTATTCAGAGGTAGAAATCTGAGTTTCACTGTTTACGTTCTAACTCAAATTTCTAATGATGTGATAAAATCTATAGAGATTTAGGCATGGCAGCAGCAGAAATTGATCCAGAACATACCAAGTAGAAAAATGTGCCTGTCGAGAGAGGAGCACTCTTCTCTGAAGATCTCTGCAGCAGCTCCCTGCATGCTGTTACTCTTACTGAGAGGAGTAAAAGATGAGAGCTGGGCATGAGAGGGCCAGCAGCCTGAGGCATTAGGGCTTAAAGAGAGGGACCTCTCCTGAATACCTATTCATCACATCACCATTAGTGTGGCTGAAGCACTCAGCTCTGCTGCTCAAAAATATAACCAGGATCCCTGCATTAGATCCACTGACTGTAGCAAATATTGGATGAAATCTAAGTGATGTCAGCCATTTAGTTACTTAAGGGGGTTTTCAATGATAGTCCTTAGTAACATGTTAAAAAAATATCTTTTTCTAACTTTCTGTAATCCCAGAGAGTATTACTGAAGAAGTGTTAAGGCTAGTCCTATAAAAATTCATATTTTAGTCTTTTTTAGCAAGTTCACACTGGCCAGAGATGTCCCCAAAACATAGTTTTGAAATTTCTTGAAATCCACTTAGATATTGGATTTTGACATGTCTATAAGCCCCAGTGTTTCAGCCCTACTTAGAACAGGATGTTTTAGTGTTAATCTTCATAAACTGTGTCTGATTACATCCCTATAAGGGCATGTAATTTCAGTGCTATGCTTTAATGTTTACTGTGGCTGTACAGACATGCTTAAGCCGCCTACACACCGAGTGCGACTTTGCAACCTCGGCAACCACTCTCCATGTAAAGTCAATGTACAGCCGGGATGGGGCGGGGTTAACCCTCCTGCGACGTGGCGGCTGCGATCAATACAACCTGGTCGCTCATCACTCCGTTGAAAAAGTTGATCTTTTCAGCCGATAACATGTGTGGGTGTGCGGCAACAGCCAATCAGCTTTGTGTGGGTGTGTGACAACACCCGTGACAGACTGTTTTTATTCCGGTTCACAGAGTGACAATCCATGTCCATGTGGGAAACATTAGTTAGTGATTAGTTCCGCCGAAGCGGAAGGAAAGACAACTCACAGATGATGCTGCTGCAGGGCCAGCAGCTGCAGTGTTTTGTGGTTGGTAGGTGAGTGAAAAGGATACAGTTGGAATAATGTCAGCTAATACATCCTATTTTATGATATGATATGATCATGGTGAAACTTGAGCGGGCATGACGTCATTGTGCGATTGCGACAGTGACAGTGACCAAAATGAGGTATATATGGACAATGCGATTCAGTGGGCAACGCGATTTCAGTCGCAAAGTCGCGTTCAGTGTGAACGCAGCTTTAGGCGTGTTCTTTCCCCTGGTGCCAGCTAGAGTCTCCTGATTCATTTATCCCACACTATCTAATCCCATAATAGTTTGATATAGACAGCTGAGCAGACTTAAACTGCCTCTTTTTTAATCATCCATCAGCTCACAAAATCAGTATTAAATAAACAAGAGCTGCCTCTAATCATCATGAGAGCAGGTTCTTATCAGAGCATGACGTTTCTCCCTCCCCTCCCTCAGAAATGCCACTCTCCATCATTTTCTTCCCTCATCGTGTCTGTCATCACTTTGTCCTTTCTTCCTGCTGCCTTCCCTTGCCAAAGCGACAGGATGCACATGCCTTTCTTTTGTCATGGTCATGGCCGTATTGATTCAGCAATGTGGAGCTAATTAAAGACAATCTGCAAGGAGTGTCAGTGCCAGTAAAGGGGAAAAATCATGGTGATGGAGCAATGGGCCTCTAATTATTATCCTCCTTTTGGTTAGGATGTGAGAGAAAATGGCCCTGCAGGCACAGTCAGGAAACATCGTCTCTGTCTGATTCTCACTCTATGACACACATACAATCTTCTACTTTTTCCCATGCAACTCTAATTTATGTCGTCCTCTCTTGCTCTCTTTGATTCCAGCCATGTTGCCCCTTTCATGTCCTCCACTGAGCAACAATTCAGTATCCACATCCTCTTCCTTTGTACCCTGACACTGCCCACCCACCCTGATCACCACAGCATCTTCAGTTCACAGCATCTCTGCCCAGAGTGTGTAGGTGTATGTGTCCGTGTGTGTTGCAGATGGAGAATGCCTGTTTTGTGTGAATGCTACCTTTATGTCCACTAAGGTTCTGTTTTTGGATTTGTGTGCCTTTTCTGACTTTGTTTTGTTTGCTTGTTTGATTTTAGCAGGATAACAGGAGAAGAACAAACCCGATTTTCAGTAAACATAGTGGAAGGATGTAATATGAAAACATTTCTGTAGCAGGTCCAAGTCTAGCTCACAGACCATTAATGATACTGACTTGTCGACTTTTTTTTAATAGTTTTGGAAATATGTCCAAACATACATTTTGCAGTCACACTTGCATACTTGAATTGTAAAAACAGCTGGACTGTTGGCTCAGGAAAAGGTATGAGTTGTATATGAGGTATATGAGTTTTTTCTGCTTTGTGAAGCACATAAAGCCTTCAAATCAATTGAAAGCCCTTATTAGTTCTTTAGTTTTTGTCGCATTAACATGCACATACACATACTCAGTGCTAAGATTAATATCAATCAATATAAATAAAAAGATGCTTTTACATTATATATATATATATATATATATGTACACACACACACATATATATACATATATATATATATATATCGTGTCCATTGCCTTCTCTGTGTTGTTCCAGAAGCCCTGTACAGGAACATCTGTGCAGAATATGGACTGGAGCCCCCAAGGTCAAAATGGGAAGCACCTCCCAAGGTGATTGAGAATGGCCGAGCAAAGATCCTGTGGGACTTCCAGATACAGACCGATAAAATGGTAATGGCCAACCAACCGGACATTGTAATCGTGGATAAGCAGCAGAGGAAAGCCGTTGTGATTGATGTAGCCATCCCAAGTGATAGCAACATCAGGAAAAAGGAACACGAGAAACTAGAGAAATACCAAGGGCTCAAAGAAGAGCTAGAGAAAGCCTGGAAGGTGAAGGCAACAGTAGTGCCTGTGGTCATCGGGGCACTCGGGGCAGTGACCCCCACACTGGAGAAGTGGCTCCAACAGATCCCTGGAGAAACATCAGACATCTCACTCCAGAAGAGTGCAGTCCTAGGAACAGCTAAGATACTGCGCAGAACCCTCAAGCTCCCAGGCCTCTGGTCGAGGACCCGAGCTGAAGAGGATGTACAGCCACCCACCCCACCGGGGAGAGGGGGGTGGGTGAGAGAAGAGTTTTTATATATATATATATATATAGATATATATATATATATGTGTGTGTGTGTGTCTGTGTGTGTGTGTGTGTATACTGTATATATTCAGGGATGGCCTTGGTGCCTCAGTCTGATGCGCTGTATCAATAATTGTAAGGTTACAGGTCCAAGCCCAGCTCAGACTAACACATGTCGATGTGTCCTTGCGCAAGACACTTAAACCCTAGTTGCTCCCACTGCTCTTTCAGTGGTGTGTAAATGGGTATGAAAGGGCATGGATGTATTTCCTATGCTGAAAGACAATTTAGTCTAAAACTCTAAATCAATCACTCTAAATCGCTAAATCAGTTAGCGAATGAGAGAGTGAATGGCTGTGAATGGGTAGATCTAACCTTTTGTGTAAAAGCCCTTTGAGTTGTCATAAAGACTAGAAAAACATTATAAATGCTCAAGTTCAGTTACCATTTACCATCCCCTAACTAGTTGGAACCTAGTTAGTAAAAGCAAATTCCCATTGAACATACTCAGTCATGGGAACAAATGTGTCTTGCCTCTTTTCACCTATCATCAGAAGTGTTTGTGGTTGACCGCTTTGGGTGCTAAATTATATCCCAGCTGAGAAGTTTAAGGCACATCGGTGTTGTGAATATGAGATTTTAGAGCTCATAATTTGCTTTTTACCATTTTAAATGTCCTTTTGTGTATTTAACATGCCTCCTCCACACAACAGAGGACTTCTAGACTTAAGACAAAAAGCCTACAGTATCAGGACTTCTCCCTCTCGCCTTTGTATGGGGTCAGTAGCTGCCTGAAACTGCTTGTTCTTCTAGTGTGTGTATGCAGACAGTTGGACAGACATGGATGCAGTTGATTTGGAAGCCTACGTTGGCTTGTTCATTTTTTCAGGAGTTAACATATAAAAAGCAAGCCGTTGGAACGCTTAGACTGGTGGGTCAATATTTCAAGCCACCATGTCTCTGAAGACATTCCAAGTTTTGGAATAACAAAAGAGGAGGGGTGAGTGAGACTTTACAGTGATGAACCACAAATATGTTACAAAAACAGGAGATAAAAAAAAAGTCAATAAATATGTTCATGAGAGGAAGTGGGGGGGGCGGGTCACCAATATCAATCAATATGGTTCATTCTGTGAGAGTCATGAATGTGCACCACAACTTAGAAATTATTTGGATGAAAGATCATCAGGATACACTTACACTAAAACTGAGAGGTTGACCTGATGGTGGTGCTACAGAAAAGGTCATATCATCACCAAAACCAGCAGGGTTCAAACTCTTCTAGTCATTAATGCTGTCAGTAAATTTGAGAAGATTTGTATGAAAACTTTTCAAGATACATTAATTCAAATTTAAAAGTTTGTCCTGATGGTGGCACTAGAGGACAAGTCAACTCACTGATAGGTTTCATTATTAAGGGGTTATTTATGTAGCAAACAAATAAACAAGTGCCTGACACCAAAAAGTTGGTCAACAGTTTTATGTAAATCATTTTCTGGAGGCAAATATCTCTGGGGTCAAATTGACCCCAGGGGCAAAATGTGTTACTAATATTTAAGGATAATAGGAGGGTTAAATGCACATACACATACTCAATACCAAGAGTTAGCACAAGTAAAGGTGCTCTTACATAAGATACACATAAGTCTTTTCTAAGATGCCCCAAATGATTAGCAACTGGTCAGTAAAATCAAATTTCCTTTCAAAACATGATCAGTATATGAGAAAAAATAAATTGAAGTGTTGACAGCGTAGGACTTTAAGTGCTTATTGAATTCACAGCCAATATGCATTAGGCACATCAGTATAATAAATCTAAGATTAAAACATGCATGACCTTTAGATGCTGGCCAGAATAAAAAGTCACCCCATCTCTGTCGCTGCAGGTGAGTTATTCTTTCCCACTTAAAAACCCCAGGATATGATCCCTCTGATTGTGTTAAAAGTTACAGTATATTATTTAAGAAAATCCAGTGGTGATGTCTGCATTGGACTAGCTGGGTAAAAGCTCATCAGCTCTTCAACAGATTGGAGAAGCTAAAATATGGTAAAATTATAATGTGTTTAAAGGCTGGCACAGTAGCGTGTAAAGTGAATAAATCTCAAAATGCTGCCCTTGTGTTTTTGTGTGTAAAACGATTATGCACATTTACAGAAACAAATATCTCAAGGCTTCGCTTTACCTTAATCTACTTGCTCTAACCACCGCAACAATAGAAACAATGGTGGAATACAGTGTCTGGTTGTGCTGCAGAAGCTACTGAGCTTGTTATGACTTTAACAGCAAAATCTTGTGCTCCTCTACTGCGATTGTGAGCAACAAGTTGACATGGAGATCAGCATACGCCAGGGTTTGTTAACATAACTCATGTTTTATGCACATGCTCCATGTCTTCTTTTCTGGTTTTGGTGTATTTCTACAGCAGTGCTACAGCGCCATTAGCACCCATATACTGTACTATACACATATATATATATATATATATATATATATATATATATATATATATATATATATATATATAATTGGGGCCCTAAGCAGAATTTTATTTTGAGCCCCCCCCCCCCGTGCCATCGACGAGCAGAGGTATGTTTACCCTTTAAATTTCTCCATTGTGGGTTGTATAAAGTATTATCTTAATTTATCTTATTTTTTTTAATCTTATATGACTGTCATGAACTAAATTCACCTAGAGATTTCAACAATTTACCTCCAAAAAAATACCCCAAAACTTCCATTGATAGCATAGATTGATAGGCTATAAACTAGGCTTTACACAATCAAGATTTTGGGGCTGATCACTGATTAGTGAGTTTAAAAAAAAAACCAATCACTGATCCAATCACTAGAGGGAGCAATATGTCTATTTAAATAATTAAGTTGATCCAAAATAGCCGATCAGGTCGATGGAAAGCCTGCTATAAACCTGGCCCAACATATGATCACCAACTGGTCAATTATTAACCACTTGTTTTTAAACAGAGATGAAAGTATATGCAGTTAACTAGAAATTCAATAAATGATAATTGGGGCCGCAGGGAAATTTCATCTCGAGTCCACATCTAAGTTTATTCTACTGGGTACACTCTGATGGACATTTGTCCTCTTAAGGCCACCACACACTGAAGACATGGTTGCCACACTTTTACCTGATTTATACACCGTCCACAGAATATATATATATATATACATATATATATATATATATATATATATATGTATGTGTGTGTCTGTATATGTATATACACATATATACTATTTCAGTGTTTTCATGTGGATGGATATATTTCTTGAAACCATGCTGAGTTTACAGAATATGTTTTAAAAATGAAAATGCTTTCTTCTCTTTGTGGACAGGGCCTTAAGGTACATTCACACCCAACGGACTTGGGTGACCATGCCGACCACTCTCCATGCAAAGTCAATGTACATCTGCAATCAGCCTCGACCAGGCGTGACCAGATATCACGCAATGCACCGGATGCGATCTGACCAACTTGGTCGCGTCTTGAGAGTCATGTGGTGGTGCCCCTGTTGCTGCAGATGGGAACTCTTGGGTTGCTTTGGACGTGTTATCAGGTCGTGGAGATCGGTCACCAAGTTAGAAAATTAGAATCTTTCAAGTGATGTCGAGTGTGGCTGTGCCGCGACAGTCAATCAGCATTCTGTGGGTGCGTGAAAACACCTGTAACAGACTGTTTTTTTTCACAGAGTGATAATCCATGTCCGTGTGGGGAACATTAGTTGGTAAGTACATTAGTTCCGCCTAGACAGGACCGCAAAGAACTCACAGATGATGCTGCTGCAAGGCCATCAGAAGCAGTGTTTTGTGGTTGGTAGGTGAGTGAAAAGGATACAGTTGGAATAATGTCAGCTAATACATCCTATTTTATTATGTATGACATGATTGCGGGGTGAAACTCGAGCGGGCATGACGTCACTGAGCGACGCGACAGCGACCAAATGAGCTATGGAAAGGCAACGGGACTTGGGTAGGTGGGGCAAACTAGGTCGCCGAGTTGCGTTCGGTGTGAACGCACCTTTAGTCTGAGTGACACCCTCTGTTGAAGCTCTTGTCACTTTTAGGGTCCCACTGACAGGTCTATCCAGGGGCACTGGTGGAATAGGACGTTTCAGACTTTTTGTCTGGGGCATACAAGTATCACATGGAAGAGACATGCAAAACAACAAAAATTTATTTAAAACTTGAAAAACCATAAAAAGGGCTCTGTAAATTATGTGACTGACATTGAAAATCCTGTATGTGACTAATGCACATTTGCACATTGAAGTTGCAATGATAGAACCATAAATTGTTCAACCCTCATATTTATCTTTCTCTGACACTTATTGTCACCTAAGTTAGTCCAAATTACTTTCAAATGTGACAAAGTTGACTTACTTGACATTGTTAAAGTCACATAACATAAAATATTATCAGTAACACCTTTGATGCAATGAAGAATAAAAATGAATGTACATTATAGTGTGAAAACATGTTATAGAGCTGTGCATTCTGTCTGTCGCAATTGCTCAGTCTCAGAGTAAAGATGGCAGTGCATTATGGGTAATTCATCACAAAAAATAAGAGCAAAAGAGGCAGAGGATAGGTATAAGAAATATAAAATGAGCTGGTATGGATAAAAAGAAAACAAAAAAGCAATACTATGGTGAATTATTAAATAAATGTTGTAAAAATATAAAGGCTACATGGGGGATAATGCACAGTGTAATAAAGACAGATTTTTCAAACTATTTTGTGAAAGATAATAAAGACATATGTGAAATACACAACAGCAAATGAATTTAATAAATTCTTTGGAGAAGTGGGTCCTAATCTTGCAAAAAAGAAAAAAAAACTATTCCAAAATCATCAGAAAATAAGACCGAGGGCAACTCAATCAGAGATAATATTAACAGTATTTTTCTTAGTAAAGCAGAGAAGGAAGAAATACTGAATACTCTAAAAAATTGTGCAATGATCAATTGATTGTGAAAGCGTTGACATGATACTCATAAAGAGTATAATAGAATTTGCTATTGAACCACTTCTGTATAAAAGTAATCTGTCTTTTTCAACAGGAGTATTTCCTGATGAGATGAAAACTGCGTGATTATACAACTACAGACCAGTATTCTTGCTTCCACAGTTTTCTAAAATATTAGAAAAATTAGTTGTTGTCAGGTTAGATGCATTTCTTGACAAATATGTTTTAGTAGCAGCAAGTTAAGATTTAGGGCAAATCATTCTATACCAAAAGCACTAATTGATTTAACTGAAGATATATACACAGAAATTAACAAGAAAAATCACTGTAGGATCTTTGTTGATCTCAAAAAAGCATCTGACATCATAGATCAGACTATACTTCTTTAAAAGCTTTCGTTTTTCGGTATTAAGCTGCATTCACACTGAATGTGACTTTGCGACCAAGATCGCGTCGCTGACCAAGTAAGGGTCGTGTTCCCATAAATACCTCATTTTGTCGCTGTCACTCAGTGATGTCACGCCCGCTCGAGTTTCACCGCGATTACATCATATCATATCATATCATATCATATAATAGGATGTATTAGCTGACATTATTTTTTTTTATTTATAAATAATTATTTTTCATTATTCATTACCCTTGTAAATGAGATCCTGATCTCAATGGGATTTATCTGGTTAAATTAATTATTTTCTTTATACTCACCAACCAACCACAAAACACTGCAGCTGATTGTCCTGCAGCAGCATCATCTGTGAGTTCTCTGCGGTCTGTCTAGGTGGTACTAATGTACTCACTAACTAATGTTCCCACACGGACATGGATTGACACTCTGTGAACCAGAATAAAAACTCTGTCATGTCTGTCACGGGTACTGTCACACACCCACACAATGCTGATTGGCTATTGCCGCACAGCCACACGCAATGTCGCCTGAAAAGTTCAAATTTTTCAACTTTGGCGACCAAGCGACAAGCGACCAGGTCACCCAGAGCGCGTTCATAACCCCGCCCCACCGTGGCTACATTGACCTTACATGGAGATGAGTAGGCAGCTGTAGAGGACTGGCACATCAATGAAGAACATGTTATTTAGAAAATAGAAAACCAGAGCCGGAGAGAAGCCTGACACACGACAGCGGGTGAAATCTGGCCTCCTCACCTCCACCACTGACTGGCAACTGGAAGTGGACCTTGGCAAAACAGCTGAAGTTCACAGCCGGAATAACATCTACACGGCTCCACCCAGACATGATCATCGCGTCAGATTCCACCAGGCAGTTGATCATTCAGGAGTTCACAGTGCCCTGGGAAGAGTGGATGGACGGGGCTAACGAGTGGAATCACGCCCAGTACCAGGAGCTGGTGGATGACAGCAGGAGGAAAGGCTGGAAAACTCGCTGTGAACCTCTGGAGGTGGGCTGCAGAGGATTTGCAGGGTGGTCACTCTGCAAAGTATTCACAGTGCTGGGCCTCACCGGGGAGGTTAAAAGGAAGGCCATCAGCGCTGCAACCGAAGCCGCAGAGAAAGCTACAAGGTGGCTATGGATCAAGAGGGCAGAACTGGGGGCAAACGATGCTGGGACACAGGCCAGGGTCTGATCAGCCCTGGTCGGGTTGCCTGGGCGAGGGTGTCTGATGTTGAAAGACCCAAAACACTCAGTGACCCCAGGTTATATCACTGATGATGTGTCCCAGTGCATGCACAAGATGTATCTTTCACCTTAATGTATCTTAATTGCTTAAATGCATTCTTTTTTGCAGATGATACTACCTTGTTTTATTATGGAAGAAAATAAAAACAGGTGTTGGATGTGGTCAAAATAGAGTAAGTAAAATAAAAAATGGTTTGATATTAATTAATAATTACTGAATCTTGAAAATACATACTTTATGTATATATGTATTTTAGTAACAAAGGGAAAAACCTGAATGCTCCAATATATGTAGATGGTATTGAAATTCATAAAGTAAATTAAATTAAGTTTTAAGGGGTCATGATTGATTAAAATCTGAACTGGATATCTCAAATGCTATATTTATATAACATGTAAAATATCAAAAAACAGAGTGAAGGGCTCATTCAATGATAAAGCACTGTGCCTTTTATGTAACTCAGTGATTGTTCCATATCTGACCTGTTGTGTGGAAATTTGGGGCTTGTAAAACATAAACTCATTCAATATTTGTTTTACAAAATACAGCCATTAGAGAGATCAGTATAAGTAGATACAGAGCTCCATCAAACCTGTTATTTGCAAAGTCAAAGTTGTAAAAATTTTATAAACGAGTGGATTTCAGTATTCTTCAAATTACGTTTAAAGCTCATAAGAAAACTTTACCAACAAACAGAAAAGATTTGAAAAAAGAGAGAGTCAGTATAACTTAAAGTGTACAGAGATCTTTAAAAAGGTGTAGAACCAAACTTTTAGGCTTATTCTATTAAGCACCATCTGTTGATGTGAATGTATAGTAACACAGTATTTGTGAATTTGAACAACTTGATGCTTGAATGTAAAACAAAAAATAAAAGGAGGGGACTCTTTACATAGACAGGACAATTTTTTTTCCCTTTTTTAAATTTCGCCTGTACTTTGCAGGACTTTATGAAAGATGTACAGGTACCAGGTGTCTTGGTACTTTATTTTACACATCATTAGAGGGGGTAAATAATAAGTGGATCCATTAAAATCAGTTTTAAGTTCATTAATGGACAAAAAAGAACAATTTATCATCAATTTTCTTCTTATGACTCAAGAAAGCTGTTATATTTACAATTTTTTTTGCTGCATTTCTAATGTATTAAAAGTGCTTTATAAATAAAGTTTGATTTGATTTGATTTGAAAAACAACTTTGGTGTTGTATACGGATATTTTCCAAATCTGCGTTGGGCTCCTACCCTAAAATCTTTTAGTTGGTCTTAAGGAAGCCTCATATAAAATTTGGCGCTATTATCCGCTTTTGCACAATCCACCCAAAAATCTGCGCTAAGCCTCTGGACTAAGTTGTCTATCCTCGCTTTAGGCTAAGAACTGTGTTGTTTTTAACTTTGTCCTTCTCATCAGTAATTAACCAAAACACTATAATAAGTAATGTGGGTAATAGAATCCTGGTCTTTCTGGACGGCCTTGGCTGGCTTTGAGAAAAGCTCTTTTTCCACTAATATTCTTATCTGAATTTGAGCCTTCTGATCTATGAAAAATTAATGCCAAAGTCAGCGTGTTTCATCATTTTCTTCCAATTTTGTGTAATCCATCAAAGCCAGATCATATCCCTTTCAGAGAATGTCGTCAATACTACAGACTCTCCATTTAACTTTCTCTTTCAAATGATCTGCTGTGACTTCCAAATTAGCAGCACAGAGAAGTTTTGGTGGCCTTAAATTTTGATTCCTACTTTATGTGCAGATATAGTGTTACGTGTCATAATGTCTTTGTGTGTTTTTCAGTCTCGGAAAAGTCCCAAGGGTTTAGAATCTGGCAGCATAATGTAATGTAAGCTGCTGTTCCTTCCACTGAGCATCTTGTTATCTCTCCTCGGCTACATGTAGCGTCTCTATCAAAGGACCTCTCTACCCTGCTCACCGTGGGGCTGCAGGGAGCAGCTCTGCCAGCCTGCTTGATATGCAGCAGTGTCTGGTGGCTGCTGGGCTCCCACGCCTCCCTGACTGAAGCCTTTAAGCCTTGGCGCAGTCGGAGCAAGAGCCTCCCTCATCAATGGCCCCACTGAGTGGCAGTGACAGTGCCACGCGGAAAACACATCGATTAAATGGTTCCTCTAGCCACCCGCCTCTGCTGCGCCGCATAGCTCTCATCCTTCATTCCCCCAAAATGAAAGCTCTGCAATTGAGTTAGCTTTTAAAATGGGAGGCGATGCTGTCACACTCTCACATGGTGGTGAGGAGAGGGTTCTCTGGAATAAAGTTAGTGTGAACAATGTGAAATGGGAGCAGAAAGAGAAAAAGCAGTGTGAGAGAAATAAAGGAGAAAGATGCAGTAAGAGAAAAAGAGGCGTAGTGCAGTCAGAGGAGCTCAACAAACATTTGCTCCGTCACTTTTTGATCACGTCTCCGTCATTGTCAATTTCTGCCGCAAATTCAGCTCCATAGCAAGAATCCGCACAGTTTGTAATTAACTCAGGCTTTCTTAGAGTCAGCATGAAAATCCCTCATAAAGAGTTCCACATAAAACCAACCATTTGTCAGAAAAAAAAAAAAAAAATTCCCAGGAGAGCAGTGTGTTGTCCAGCCATGCGATGAGGCAGGTGGAGGCCAAATCTATGTGCAGTTATAGAGAATGCATAACACTCTCCAATACGGGATGTGTGTCTTCTGATAAAAGCAAAAGAGATGTGAAGAGCTCTGTTCAAGTAGCAGCTTGCCCAATCTGCTCAGTCTTATGAAAGCTTTTGTATCAGAGCAGGAAGAGGAGCTCTAGGCGCAACAGCCATATTTATATTCCAATCTTCTACACAGAAACCCACATTGCCAGCCTCATAAAAGATTCATCGAGCAGGGGAAAGCAAGGTCGTGCAGAAAACTGGTCAGAAGGTGCCTACTGCAATGCAAAAAAAAAGAGCGGATGGATGCAAAAAAAGTGATTGGGTGAGTCCCACGGTGGCTATTACTAAGGTTACATGTGTTGTTGCCTTAATTACTGGTGACAGAGTGTCCAGCATCAAGTGTATGATCAAACACACCTGTGCTGGAATTGGCAGCTGTCACTCATATTTAACCCTCAACAGGATAAACAGCCTCAGCCGTGTTTGTTGGTGTCCATTTAAAGCATTTGTCTGGCTCTTTGTCTGCCGTGGATCCCATAGCTGACATGTTTGTGAACTAGAGAGCAAAGGGGAGGCAAAAAGGGAGACAAAAACAATGTGTGTGTGAAAGGGAAAGTGTGTGTGCGCATGCGAGTCGGTGCCTGTTCTGGGTGTTGTCAGAGAAATGTCACTCTTGCTTAGAGTCACGGACATAAACCTCTGGGAGTCCTGCACCCTCCAGCACACTCACACTGAGGCAAAGAGAGAAAGTGGGGGAGAGAATGTGATACAGGGATGATATTCATCCCACCAGTCAAGCTGATCCTTCCTCTCACAGCTGACAGCAAGAATACAAATGACATCCTATAGAAATGTGAGGACACTGATTTTGTGTGAAATAATTTGTAGTAAGTTCATAGAAAATCTGCTACAAGAGAGGAGAAAGGTCAAAAAGGGACAGCACGTGCTGAAAGGACACATTTAAATCTACTTTTATCCTCCAGTGTGTATTAAACAAATATTCAGTCCCTACATGTGCAGCTGGCTGCTGGTCAGCTGCCAGGTTAACCATGACTGTTTAAACAGGAGTGATCCGTATTCAGCGTTATCTCCCAGCAGACTGTAAGGACCTTTCTAATGACGGTTATGAGCTGCCCTGGAGTCAGCCAGCTTACTCCATGGGAAGGCTAATGTTCATTTAGGCCAGGCGGCCACAGGGTTTGAGACAGAAAACAGTAACAGAGGTCATTTCTAGCCCACACAACCCCGAGCAGCAGTGGTGGCCCGTCTGTGGCTCTGAATGAATAAGTGGTCATTTAAAAATGGACTGAATACCAAGGTTATCAGGCTTTCATATGTGACTTTAACAGTTTCTATTTAAAGCAGTCATGTTTTCATTCCTCTGAAAAAAAAACTTCATAGAACTGAAAATCACAGGGTTGAAACAGCAAACGCCCCCTTTCAGTTGCAATTAAACTGTCTATGGCTATAATTTTTTTTAGAATTAATTAATGTTTTTTGATACAGCACATTTTGCGGGACTCATCATTCTGTTTTATACAGAAGCACAGGGAGGACATGCACGTACACATTTTATTTGATGGTTACCCCCCAAAATCTCTTCTAGAGATATAAAGAAATTATTGAATTGTCATGAGAAATCCATCTTTGCTATACCAAGCTGATCAGACACAAATAAGATGAGCTCTCAGGAAAAAAAACTACAACAACTTATTGCTGCAAATTGAGTAAAATAAATTACACGGATGTATGACCCCTTACGGCCTCTGTAAACAGGGTTCTCCCTTTTAAGGTGTGAACAGAGAAAAATTGGGTGGGCAAGTTTCACGCCTGTAACGAGGTGGTCATTTAAGGTATAGTTCAGTTTTTTTGAAGTGAGGTTGTAGAAGGTTTGTGTGTAGTGTATAGTGAATACTTAAGCCCCCATTATTTTGATCAGCTCTGCTCCTGTCAGGAGAGAACAGCACAGAAGTCAGACTGGGGCCAAGAGCTCTGAGTAATTTACTGATATACAGGTGAAAACAAACGAAAAAAACAGCACTGGAGTGATTGTTAATTGTAATCAACACTTCTAGCGTTTCTTTATAAAGGGGCTTGCTAGCAAAACTACCAGGCACCTTGATGTTCAGTTCGTTTTCATTCTGGGTGGAAGGACTCATAGGCTTTGCAGTGGGATGCAGTGGGGAAAAAGTGGTACCATAACAAAGAGGCTTACTAGCATTAAAAAAAGCATGGTAAATGTTTTCAGCACAGTGAACAATGAATCCAATGCTGTATCTTTTTTGGTTTGTTTTCACCTTAAATTTGGTCAAGAGCTTTTGGCCCCATTGACGCATTTTACAGCTTAGCTTCTGAGCTGGCTCTAAGATCTCTGATCAAACTGTCTGTGGCTAATGAATCTATTTTTAAATGAACTCCATACTACCCCACTTTAGAAATACTGTAGATCTATGATTTGTTGATGCCTTAAAAGTATCTAAGGGCTACCCAACATGTTGTACGTCAGCTACCTGTGTTGTTTGGATCCGCTATTCTTCATTAAGATTTATCCCTCAGGCTCATGCTACGAAGCAGTCAGACCAGTTCTGTGTGGAGGTCCAGACAATGTGAATTTTTTTGCACTCATGCAGCTCTATGATTTTCCTAAATGCGTTGTTTAACCAAACTGCCTCTGTGTTAAATTTCAGATACATTTTTGGCTACTCATCCATCGGACCTCTGAATGATATGACAGCCTATGGCAGTTATAAAATGAAAATGTAAATTATGATGATATTATACCAGCCAAGACTGGGTGGTGAATGTGCAGAACGGTATATAAACCATGCCACGCAAAACCTTTTCAGTAATCAAACAAGGAATTCACTTCTTCATGACATAAATTTAATCTTGTCTTCCACCAATAAGATTCACTGGTTCAAATGAAATGTCTGTGATGTGCTTTTTTCCCAGTATATTTTAGATCAAGCACCAGAAGAAGTTTCGTCTCTCCATAAACCAGCTCTAAACAGCCTTTCACAAACACTCTGTTTTGGAGTGTGCCTCTTTAAATACAAATAGGCTGCTTCTCATCCTGCTTTTCTCTTCCCAGGGATGAGTCAACACAAGTGCATGTGTGTCCCTCTGTAGCTGTGAGTGATCTATCAATAGTGTTCCCAAGTAAAAGGTAAGCATTGTTAGAGTGACTCATCACAATGTCATAAGACCCACAGATTTTAAATAGACTGTCAGATTTCATGTTTTCAGACATAGGTGGACCACAACAAATGAATGTGTTTGAGTTTCCATCTTGTAACTCAGTGGATATGTCTAGTTACCAAATATAAGTGTAACAATGCTGAAAAAGTTGTTTTGTATTATATAAAATCTATGTTCATGACCAATGTTATCCACAGGACATGAATTATATTAGGACTACAAATCTTTTCATAATCAGGGAATGCAGATGAGAAATAATCTATATAACTTGTATTTTTTCTTACAGTTTTTCTTAAAGTCTAGATAAAGCTGCACAATTCTGCACAATGCTGGCACATGTAGCTTAAAATTGATTTTTGTATAGATAGTTTTGAAAAATTTCTGCTGATACATTTGACAGATGTATTCGCCAAAGCAGAATGTGCAAATATACCTAAATGCTCAATTTGTGGAGTTTTTAGCAGAAGTAGTAGAAACACCCAAGCAGAAGTTATTTTCTCATGTTCATTCTTATTCTTTAATCTTTTAAGTGTGCTCTGTGTACTAAGGTTTTAAGTTAGAACAAATTGTGTTTTTTTGGCACTTGAGAAAAAATGTTTGTTTTTGTCATTTTAAGCACTTTGTCAGCACTACCTCGAAGAACCATCCTACAAACCTGCTGTTTGATAAATTATTTATTTTAACATGAAAATATAAGCTCCATAATAGAGTGGCACATTTTTATTTAGTGCATTACTAAGCTCGCTGTTTTTCACCAGGTTTTTACAAAGCTGTTTATTGTGTCAAAAAGGCAGAGGATGGGTTAGGCTTACTCTTCAAAAGACACACACAAGACAAATAAAAGGTTTCACTCTTCAAAGCTTACATAACCACATATAATTTACTCAAGAATCAAATGCTGTTGCTTTTCTGTTGCTGTATTGCTCTGTTTAAAACAGACTTTCATGATAAGAGAAAAAAGGTAAATTCTAGAGGAGGGGAGGAGAGACTGGAGCACTTTACAAAACAGAGGTGTAGACATATCTTTCCTTATTGGCTGAAATGAATCTGAAAAAAACCCTCCCTGAATTAAATATCATGCAGCCCTGAGCAAAAGGAAGAAAATATTACATTTTCTTGTATTTGGTATCCAAACAAGTTTTGATTTGATTTGAGTTTGACTATACAATCACATCAAAATTGAAAAATGTGGTCACAACCCCCCAACAGACCCACCTTCAAATTGTTCAAAGAGCCCATATTTTGTCTTAACTCAGCTTTGTACATGTTCACAAATGCTCATGTTCAAAATCTCTATAGTTTTCATATATCCACCCGCATTCTCAGTCTGTTAGAGACACTCTATTCAAGCTCCTGCCTCTTCAGCTCCTCTTCTTCACATGAGCCCGGTCTACACTAATGGTCAACCAGTCGGCTCTGTGGTAATCGGTCAATTCAGCATTGCCCAGTGCCATGTTGTCAGTGGTTCTGCATTCATTCTACAGTGTATACTCTGCACTGAGCTTGGCCAATGGGCTTTAACTGTCAACAAAACAATGGTAGGATGCAACACTGGTGGTCTATTTTGGGTGACGAGGGTAGGGAAACAAGCCATTTCAGGCAGCGACTCAACTGTAAACAGGGAACAGCAGAACTCCTGAAGCTGCTGATTTTTTGTCTTGTACAAAGAAGTCCTCTTCCACGTGAAGGAGACAGGTTAAACTAACTGAAGGGCATGTAAAACTCAAAAGCATAACATGATAGACAGTCAGTGTGGCTGAAGGTTGTGTGACAGCTGCTTTGAAATGCTGAATCACTTCATTAAATAAGTGGCTGTTGAAAATAAATCTGTATTATAAAAAGTGACTGTTGAATGCAGCACCAGTATTACAATATTTATGTGATAGCTTGCAGGGCTTAATTGGTTTTAAATTATCTAAATTGCCATGGTTACAGTTTGCATTCATACCCCAAATCGTTATTTCATCCAGAAAGGTGAGGGCATGCAGATACTCCCTCTCTTCCTCAGGGAACAGACCATGACAGGGATGCCAGTCTAACTGTCAGGCTGCTGACCTCACACACTTTTTCTACCCAACGTTCCATCTGTTAACCAATTACCACGCAGACTGCTGCCTGCCTCCGTGCCTCATCTGAGCCACTGCAGTAGTAAAATCTGTCACCCATTTCACCCTGGACCGCGCCGTGAAAAAGGCTCACGGCCACCATCACACGCTAATATCACCCCTGTGTGAATCATTTAGAACCACTTTTAGAAAACTGACCCAGAAACAGGTACAACGCTATCAAAAACCAAACCACGCACTCAAACCTCCAGTGCATTAAAACACACATCATAATCACTTCCTCCACATGGACACACACTCCATTTGTGTGAACATTTTGCAGATGATTTGATCAAACATCAAATCCAAAACCACATATTTCAAAGTTAACCTAAAGCTAGTCAACCTTTCCAAAAATTGAACTGCTTTGAGGATTATTTTCCGCTCTATGATGGGAGCTGAGTCCCCTCATTGTCCCTGTCCGAACACACTTTTTTTCCCTCCAAACACCCCCAAACACAAGTCTCTGATGATGAAGCAGCGAGCTACATGAAAGCACATCAAACATTAAGATGAGAGTGAACAGCGGACAGCACAAAGGCTCAACAGTTCTCTGAGCTCCAGCCCTCTTCTTTAAGCAGCATCTCTTTTATGAGACAAATCTCTTTACGGTGCTAAGTTTCTGAGTCGCACAATGTGGTGTCATTATCCTGCACTGATTCCAGCTCTCGCCTAATCAGTCATAACACAAGCACACACTATTCAATCTCTTCAAGCAGCAGCGACACATAATGCAACCTCATTATCTGCGGCTGATTGTGAAGCAGCACCTTTGTATATTAATGGGGAGTGCGTGGAGGTGGACTCTCCCACATAGTGCTAGACGTGATTGTTAGTGACAGACGGGTGACACAGATATGAGGTGATGTGGGTTGTCTTTTTTGTCGCAGCAGCAAACACATGAAAATCAGGCAAAGCTTACATATCAGCATTTATGAGGGCATTGGGCTTTGAATAACAATGTGACTGCATCTCATGACACTAATAACATCTCATCATTAAGCATCAGAGAGTCTAAGTACTTAACTCACCAGCTCTAAAGGCCTTTTCACTTCATTATCAACACAGAGCTTTATTAATGCTTTGATAACAACGTAGTGAATACCTAGCTCTTCATCAGTAAAGATTTGGTAATTCATATCTAATTTATAAAAAACATTTATAGATACTTGATTGCAGTAATAAAGTATAAATAATTACTTAATCTGCAAAGCATGCTTAATTATCAGTTAAGCTTTAAATGCTTTAGTCATATGTCACTCAAGCAATAATGACCCATAATCTGAAATGTAACTCTCCATCTATGATGTTTCATCGATATGATTATCTGTCTGTAATTATTATTATTATTATTATTATTATTATTATTATTATTATTATTATTATTATTATCATTATTATTATTATTTTTGTTTTATATCCTTATTTCTTACCGTGATATGAAAGTGCTTTCTAGAAACATAAAAGGGACAGAGTACAAGAACAGATAGGTGAAAATATAACACTGACTGGAAAGTTACAGCAACAAAGAATTAAGAAGAAAATAAAAACTGCTCCTAAATAGCTTGCAAGAAAAAAAATCTTTCTTGACCACTTCACGATAGATGGGAAAATCTTCAGTCATCATCATTATCCTTGTAGTAAAATTATTCTAATTATAATTATGACAAAATTGAAATTAAAATGCCTGTCTTTAATTCTACATTTGTTGGCAACATATTTAGCACAAGTAAAAAAAAAAATCAGTGTGTAAGTAACAAAACTAAAAGTTAAAGTGACATCAAATTTGAAAATGTAAAACAATCCAAAACAAAACAAACAAAAAATAAATAGGGAAAACAAAATGAGTCTCATCTACATACATTTACTTTAGGGTTTGTTGATACAATATCTATGGACACTTTTAATTACTCTATTAATTTAAGAGTGAAACATTCTCAGAGTAGTTGGTCCAACAGCAGATGTGGGGGGCAGTTAATAGGAACTTATGGTGGTTGATTTGATGGGTCAAGCGGTTGTTTGAAGGGAGCCCAGTGACAATCAACTTGGTCAGTTTGACTTTTGTTAATTTCTTATCTATAAGTAATTAACAGACAATGTAAGAGAGTCTTTTTGATGCCTTTGTAACAAAAGACAGTGGCCCACCACCCCAGCACTACCTCCCACTACTCCAGAATGGAGGTGCAAAAAAGGAGATGAGCTGATGACAGGAGAGTGTGGAACAACTTTGTAAACCATCTCAGAATATTTTCCAAACATGGACCCAGTTTCACTTTTTATTGGCCAGTTATTCCATGTAAGGGTTTATTTTGTGTAAAGTAACATAATAGTATATAACCTTTTATTAGGTTCAGACAAATAAACTTTGATCATTTATACTGAGTTGAGATTAACACATTTATTTACACTTTATCTTGACTTCTGAGGATAACTTGGTCCCCAGAAAATAAGAAGGAAAATAAAAGAAATAAAATGAGGTCTTTCATTAATAAATATATTTTTTTAGATGATTAGTAAAGCCCCATCTGGAGGTTTACTGGCACACTGAATGGTAAGGACACTTAATTATTCATCATCATAGGAGGAAATGACTAATATGGGGTGCTTAGTTTTCAATGAAATTAATAATGTAATATATGTATGCAGTAACAATGAATGAAACAAATATCTTTTATTACAGAATAAATTCTCACCCAGAATCAAAAGCCTGCCACTGAAGTCTTTAAGTAATATTTTTAAATTACTTGCTAATAAGAAACATCACATCAGACAAATCCACAAAAGTTCTGTAGAATGAAAAAATTCCTAAAACACAAAGTAAGGGGTTAGAGTTTGGGAAATGTATCTGCTTGAGTGATGCAGAAACTTAATTCAACATGATTAGAAGAAACACTAACAACTCCCCAAAAACTGGTTTATAGTTAATCTATTAATCGGTATATAAATATGAATCCATCATTTTAAGGAGTGTATAGAGAATGGTTAAATAAACAACAGATGAATGTGTGAATACAGAAAATTCAAGGAGGTATTTATAGCTGCAAATAAGTGAGTTAAAAATGGAATACAAACATCAATATTTAAAGATGACGACTTAAAGGGGGATGTGCAGGCTAATTTGTACTTACACTAAAGCAAAATCTTGTTTGTCAGTGCTTGTTATGTAAGTTAATTATTGATTTGCATTTTTTTTAAAAGGCATATTTCATGTGAGGCTGTTAAAACATTTTTTTTTTTTTTTGCTTTTATTACATCACTGAATAGGATCATGTTACCTGACTGCAATTATAATTTAGTATCAGGGTTTTTGAGAGTCTAATTTCTCGTCCTTGTTATGTTTACACCATCTTAACATTCTTACATTCCATTGTATTTGTTTTTTTTAGATAGATCAATATTCTGTTTGTGTCTGTTTCATTAATTCCACTTTGACAGGACATTCAGTCCATTTATCCCAACATGAAATGGAGAATGCAATGCTTCAACTGTGTATTGTATCTCATGGTGTCATATAAGGCTGGTTAATGTCTGCTTAGGTGAAGTCAAGATAGGTAAACAAAATTTACACAAACAGTTTAAAGGAGCGGCTCTTTCTACAGTCAGGTTGCATGCACATCCTCTGTGTTGATGAACAGAAAATCCCTCTACAGGCAAACCCAGAGATGCTCCCTCTTGACACATCACAGCTAGTTGGCCGTCATAATGCCGAATCAAAATCAAATTTAATTATTATTGTGATTATTACTGACATCTGAAGAATAAACAATGGAATGACTTGACCAGCTGAAATGACAATAGATAATTAACCTTTGTAACTCCAAGTCTTTTTTTTTTTTTTTTTTCAATTTTTGGTCCACCTGACTTTTATCTTAAAAATGGATGTAAAACCTAAACCTCTAGGATAAACAATTAGAATACTTTTTTTTTTCCAAGACAACATGGACTATCAAAAATATTTGTGCTACAATGATGTCAGCTTAATGCATTAATAGTTATCTGTCCAGAGAGACAAAATAAAGAACATAATGGATTTTAACTTTTACAGAACTTTGTACATATCACAAAGATTAATGATGAAAAGCCTTTTCACATCTTATTATGGTTTCGCCATGCTTTGGCTATCAGAGGATAAAATAACAACATGCTAGCAAGCCAAAACAAAAAATATTCACGTTTGCATTTTTCCTTTCGGTGCTTTTCACCCTATATTGTTATTTGTGCAACTCCTGGAAGCAGTTTCTGTTTGGGACAGGACAGAGGTCCACTGCACATTGCTCACACTTCCAAGAAGTGGACTGATGGATGTTATATCTAGCACCAAAGCATGACGTTATTACATAATAAAGAACTCAAATTTTGCACCCATGTAAATCTGTTGTGGTAATTTCTTTGTGACACATTGTAAAGGCAGATTCAATTCTCTTTTGCTTTGCCATTTGGTTTGTTTTCATCTGTGACTGTTGCTCATATAGTCCATCTTATCATTTTCACTGGTGTAAAACTCTGATGTAAGAAATTAGTAGGAAGCAGGACATCTGCAGGACTTCTCCCAGAATTTCTTGGTGTTAACAATTGATGATATGAGGGCTGATTGATAAGTCGTGAGCCTTGTATTGAAGAAGATAAGCAGGGATGTCCTTTTTCAGCTCTACTATTCCCTGACTATTTAAGGCTGTGTACCCGAAGACTGCTGTCATATGGTCAGTTTATGTCAAAGAGATAGCACTCTCAAGTAAACAAGGCAAGTGACTTTTGCAAAATGGACAAAATGCCCCTGTTCACAAGTCCGTCATTGCCATGGCTGCCATTAAAGATTGTGGATTTGAATTAATTGAGCATCTGCCTCATCCAGCTGATCTCGCTCCATTAGACTTTCATCTGTTTCCAAAATTGAAAAAGGCCATTTCCGATACCCACTTTCGGTAAGATGATGACGTCATACATGCAGTGGAGGACTTTCTGAACGGTCAAGAAAAGGACTTCTTTAAAAGTGGCATTGAGGCCCTTAAACATCGCTGGCAAAAGTGTATAGATACTGAAGGGGATTAAGTTGAAAAATAATGCAATATGTCTGCCAAAAGTCAAACCCTTAAATATGAGGCTCACAACTTATCAATGAACCTTCGTACGTAACACTACACAGGCAACAGTCACAGATGTAAACATATTGAACAGCAGAGTAAAAGGTATTGATTACTCAGATTGAAACAACGAGACAGAGTGAATGTTTGCAAAGCTCTGAAAACATCCTGGCTTTCATGATGTGTCTAAGATTAACAGATTGGAAACAGGGACATTTTTGAGGGAAATAGCATCTTTGCAAAATGGTGAGTAACTGCTAGCATTAATTGTAAGCTAAGTATAGCATTGTAAAGTGTTGCATTGTCCTTTTTTTTCTATTTTTATTAGGCACATAGTTACAACCATTTAGTCCCTCATGCCTGTCAGCCAAATCAGTGAACAATTTTTTGGCTAAATGTGATCATTGTAACAAGGGATGTATGATATTGTTACTTTCTGATATCCAATATGCCAACATTTATGAATGCATTATTTTCAATACCAATATTTTTGTCAAGCACATACAGTCTTTATTTTGCTAAAATTGACTTGTTGCCTTTAATGTGACAGTTTTTTGTTGTTGGTTTTTTTTTTTTGTATAAGGAACAGATGTAAAACAAGAAAACAGCGGTTTCACATTTTAAAAAAAATTAACTCTTGATTTTTGCTTGTACCCATGAAGTGATGATACAGTGAAGAAACATGGTACATTTGTATATTTTACTGATACCACTGCCAATATATGGCAAAAATGACAAAATCCGCAGATACCTATATTGTACTAATAATATTGTTCATCCCTAAATGCCACAGACAAGAAATATGTAACCTGACCTTAACATAAATGGTTTATGCTGCATCTTCTTAACCTGGCCAGGTGAGACCACCACCCCTGGTCCACTGCTTGGTTCATGCCTAGAGTACTCTGCGCATGAACTGAGGGACCAGGTGTTGAGTGGGCTACACACAAAACCCACAGGAGAGTTTTGCACTCAGGCAGGGAAGCTCAGGTAACACTTGTTACCTCATTGTACATGTTAGAAATACACATTAGGTTTCAGACTTACTGGCCCCAAAGCCACTACTCTTTAGCTAGAGTAAGTGTAGCAGTGTAGCAACATTTATTAATAAAACATTTATTGCTGCATTTATAAAATGTAAAGTTGATTAAGAATACTTTAAAGGAGAAGTGTTATGTTTAATCTTACACTAATGCACTGATAAAGAATTCCTATCAGTGTTAATAAATGACAAACCATATAAATTCATTATAATGTCATGTAGATTATGATTTAAATATTGGCTAACGCTAAATATTGTGCAATTTCCATAAATTTTGATCCTGTTATCCTGAAACAGTATACCAGACAAAAGCCCAGTCTATTGTGGCATAGCAAGGTCATTTTTCCACTTGAGTGTCTCCGTGTCTCTCTGGTAGATTTACGCCCCTGCTCCTGCAGCTTTTCATTTGTTTAATTCTCTAGGTGGAGGTTAGCCTGCTGCTTGGCAGAGCACACTCTGTCCAGTCTACACCTGCCATCCTGCCTCTGAAAATGTGAAAACACGGACTGTCATCTCTGTTCTTCTCTGACTGTCAGCCACAATGCATGCACAATGTCAATCCTTAATATACTGTATATGGGAGCTTTTAACAGGTAAACATAGAAAGACAAAAATAGCTGGGTACAGTTAAATTTTTTTTTTTTTTTTTTTTATTTAGGGTTTTTGAAAAGCTTGAGAATGTTTTATTTATTTATAAGATTGATGTGATACAGGCTTTAAGCAGAGGCACAATGAGAGAAATTTAACATGATTGGCCCGATTACTCTCACGTCTGGGAGAGTTTTTATTGTGATAAAGCTGCTGGTCTTGTTGGACTGGCACCAAGGGGAAACTTTTTTTTTTTTTGGCCAAAATGTCAGTGCCAGGTTTGTGGACTGTTTAAAGCTTTCTTGATTGGAAATAAGCCGACCAAGCTTTTCGTCCTGCATGAGTCTGATTGAGTCCGAGTTTGTCCTTGAAGCCCTGTTTTATAGACTGCAGATACCATTAGAACTAGGTAAGCTGTCAGCATCATGGACCTAAAACATATCATAGTATTGTTTTTGCTAAGTGCTAAGTCATAATATTTAAATTAATCAGAGCTTGATGATATTAAGAGAAAGTCTGTTTTGTTTTTTTTGCCCATGCATTTCTTTATGAAACTAACATGTGATACTCTATATTTTATATAAATGAATTAAAACTATGATTACACATTCATATACTGTAGTTATTTGAAGATTGAACTTTTTTTTATCATAAATCTAAACTTCTATTTTCCTTACAGACTGCAGCCCTCTGACAGCAGCTCTGACTCTCACAGGAGCAGAGAGAGCAGATGGAGCAGCACTTTCTGCATAAACTGTACAAATGGCTTATGAAAGGTTATTATGATTAAGGTTGGGATCACAAATATAGAATACAATAACTCATTGATTCTTTATCTTTGTCACATGCATTTATTCAAGGTCAACTTTCTTACATGACTATTCTGAGGATTTTGAAAAAAATGTAAAAGAAAATGAAAAAGAAAAAGAGAAAAGAAATGACACATCGGAAAAAAAACATAAAATATAAGTAAAAACAAAAAAAAATAGATCAGCTAAGATGTTGAAGTAGTAATTATGTTCTTTTTGTTTCTTACATATCAAAACAAACACTGAAACATTTAACATTGTAAGGAAAAATTGTAATTTAAATATGATTTATTTCTGGAGGCTTTTTGCAGTCACATTTTCCCATTGCCATCAACCAGTACCATGCCACATTCACTCTGCAAAACCAGCGCTGTGTTTCCAACATTAAATCTAACAAAAGCTTGCCATGTTACCCTGCTGAGTTTCTGTCTAAAACCTTAACAACTTTGAGCTTCATTTATCTTCTAAAACTTTTCATGAATTTACCATGTCAATAAAAAACAATATATTCTAAAACGGCATCAGAATGTTTGTAAATCATGAATCACTGGTATTGCTGCTTAAAAATGAGCACCCTGTATCGTCAGGGCCTTTCTGTGTAGGGTTTGCATGTTCTCACCCTGCACGTGTTGGTTCTCTCTGGGCACTCAGCTTCCTACCACTGACCAAGAGCATGTTCATTAGGTTAATCAGTAACTTCAAATTTCTCTTAAGTGTGGGTAAGTGTGTGAATGGTTGTCTGTCTCTCAGTGTGGCACTACAAGTAGCTGGTGACCAGTTCAGGGGGTAACCTTGCCTAATTCCAGCCTGGATAGGCTCCATCCCCCTCCTGCAACCCAAAAAGTGTGAAGTGGTATAGATAATGGATGGATTGAGGGAGGGAGGGATGGAGGGATGGACCACGGACGCAGAAGGCCTATGCCTGTGTTGCCCTGGGACCCAAAACACGCTAAGCCCTAAACTTGTAGTATCACAATAACAACAACATTGTCCAAATAAAAATAACACAAACAAAATTAAATCATTCTTCAGCATCACTTTTTGTCTCTGCCTTGGCAAAATACTCTCAAAAGGAACATACACAGGGGGGAAAGACAGTTGGTTGCCAAAACTGTACAGAAAATTCACTTAAAAAAAAAGGCTAGGGCTGTTGATTATACTGGTTCAGACAATAACAGGCTTTACTAAAAAATTCAATAATCAAACTCACCCAAAAAATCTGTAAAACTGTGTAACTGCTCATAAATCATCTGAATCAGTTTCACCACCTCATTATGCATCTTTTAAAGTATTTTGCCAAAGCGGACAACAAAAGGCTGTAGATTATCATAAATTGATTAAACTTTTACTAGTTTTCTTTGAATACTGTAATGATATTGGTTCCATTGAATTTTAATGTTGCTTGCTAAAGTAAAATTATATCACTGTGTAATGAAATGAAAAATGGTTGTGTAACTGAAATTAATTTTAAGTGCTCTAACCCATTTTTACCCCTAAAAACAAGCTTATGACTTCACAAACAACTTTTGCCTATGCAAAAATCTAAGAGATGAGGACTCTCTGTTACTCTGCTTTTATTTACCCAGAACTTGGCTAGAGGGTTGAACTGACCCCCAATTATCAACTTTGCACTGCATAGCATCTGCACGTTTCTGGTTTTCCATGGAACTCAACAGCTCTGATTTCTTTTGTCAAAAGCATTATATGTTTTTTGGAATCTTTTGCGACTCATCCTTCTTATTTTCCCCTGTCAGCTGTTTTCTGTATTTTTATGACGTATGCATGATAAAATAGGAAATACACAATGCTGATTTGATACAGTATTCAGACATTGCTCTTTCAAAGCTGCCTAAAATTTCAAACTATTCATGCTTAATACTTGTATGGCTTGTACAGTTTCAAATAAAATAAAAAAAACTAGTTTGAGATTTTTAAAGATTTAATGAACCCTGACTGAAGATCAGTTAAGATAGCATGAAAATTCAGTTTTATGGCTTTCATCAAACAAAAGAGTAGTGTGCTTCAGGTCACTTATCCATGCACATCCTGTAATGTGACTGCCATGCAAGCACACATCACAATTGCAATGATCAAACAACAGGCCTATTATTCAGCTCAAATCAAATCAAATCAAAACTTTATTTATAAAGCACTTTTCATACATTAAAAATGCAGCACAAAGTGCTATACCTTTTAAAAACAGTCTCCATCCCCCCATCCCCCCGCCCCGTCTCCATCCCCCCGTCACAATCCCTCCACCCCCCACCGTTCAGACCCCACCCCAGCACATACACACACACAAACACACACATATACACACACATGCACACAAATAAAATGATCTTAAAGTCCCTGTAAAGCAAATTCAGCCATTTTCTTCTAAACACATTAAATAGATAATAAATGTATTTCCTTAAAACATGTGAAAGCCATTCAGTCATTCAGAATTTAATTGTGGAGCTAGGCTTCAAAAGCTGTTTTTCAAAATTTCTGTGTTCAGGATTTAATGGGCGGATAAGAAATCATAGCTGTGTTACGTAAAGGAGCCATCAGTAGCATAACCCCACCCCTGCTGCTTCAGCGGTATAAATACATTCAGCGCATTAGCTTTGGTGGGTTTTTTTACAGTCGCTCTGGAGTCTCAGATAACATCTCTTACGATAGTTTGCAGCTAGCTAACCAGTCATGTCTCCTCCACGTCGCTCGTGCATCTTTCTTGGATGCCACAACGTGCAGGGTAACAGCTCCGTTAGCTTATTTAAGTTTCCTACTGACGACAAAGTAAGGAAACGGTGGATCAATTTGTCAAGAGGAGCTACTGTGGAGAGTTCAAAATCACAACCAACACCCTCTCTGCAGTGCCCACTTTACCCCCATAGTTACAAAAACTATCACCAGGTAAAGTCTGTTTTTTCGAAGAGCCCATTAATGCTGGTCAGTGGGGCCGAACCAACCCTCTCAGTCCCCGGCTTGCATCCTCCCGCCCTGCCGACAGCAGGTGCCACCATCACGGCCACCAGCATTATATATCAGCCGCCGGATGTGCCACCAATATAGCTATGACAAGGAAATACATGTAGACTGGGTTTTTTTACGTTTGTGTGTATTGTCAAACATGGACCGTTGGACACCTAAAATGAACGCCATGAGTGCGTTTTTTTTTCCCACGGACATTAGTTGCTTATATACAGAGAGAGACGGGAGCAGTGAGCTCAGACGGAGGCAATATGCGAGTTATCATTTTCTGTGCGCATGAAGCATACATGTTTCAGTTATTTCAAAGCCAAAGCTACACCACAGCTGGTATTATCCCTCACAACTGATAAAAATTGGGCAGACGGAGTAATTTGGGAGCTTGTGGTAATAAAGTATCAGAAAAGTAACTGTATGAAGGAAGTATGATAAGTAAGACTAATCATTGCTGTAAAATCTGGCTCTGATGGCTCAAACAGGTAGGGCTGGGTCCGTCCAATGAATCTGCTAGTGCTAGCTTCCCTTGTTACTGTAGGTTACGTCCTTGTACAGTAGATGGAGGCGGCTCCCCTCCCGCATGTGGGCGTGGTTCCAGCACCTCTAACTGACACGCCCCCAGCATTTCACAGCAGAGAGAAGTGCTTGTTTTTTCATGATTTTGAGACCTAATTTTATATACTTAGCAATTTTTTAAATCTTTCAAATTTGGCTCAGTGGTCAATGACACATGTTTCTGTGGTATGACAAACTAACACCATAAATTTATTTTTGCTTTACAGGGACTTTAAAAGCGAGATCTTAAAAGCGCATGGCTGAGTGCAGAGGAGCCAGGTCAGGAAACGCCAGGAGGCCAACTGCACTGGGTGCCACACCTCGCTACAAAGCCAGCAAGGGGCCCATCGCAGCAAAGCAGTGCTGCAGACCCCCCACCTGGCCAAGACGATGCCCACCACGAGTCAGAGACATCCCAGTCAAAGCCAATTGCAGCCCCCAGTGCAGGCGGCCCCCACTGAGGAAGCACCAGAGATATGGGATAAAAACATAAAACTACATAGGCTAAGAATAATAAAATTAAGTAAATGAGTAAATTTAAAAATAATAAAAATAAGTAAGAAGAGGGCTAAGATATGTAAACAAATAAAATAAAATAAAAATGTAGATAAAAATAAGACATTAGTCAAAAGCCAAATTGAATAGGTGCGTCTTGAGCCTACTTTTAAAAATATGAACATTCTCTGCGGCCCTCAGGTCCTCTGGCAGGCTGTTTCACAGACGGGGGCCATAGTGCTGGAAAGATGCCTCACCGTAAGTCCATGTTCTAGCTTTGGGAATCATTAAGAGGCCAATGCCAGAGGATCTCAGGGTCCGCGAGGGTTCATATGGTAGAAAGATAGTTCAATTCTGAAAGATAGAAAGGTCCAAGACCCGTAAGACATTTAAAAACCATTAAAGAACCTTAAAATCAATCCTAAAACACACAGGGAGCCAATGCAGTGATTTGAAAACCGATGTAATATGTGCCCGCCTTCTGGTCTTCATCAGCACACGTGCCGCTGAGTTCTGTAACAGTTGTAAACTTGAGATGTTTCTTTTTGGAAGACCAGAAAGCAGGGCGTTACAATAGTCAATACGACTAGAGATAAAAGCATGCGTTAGCATCTCTGTGTTAGCCCGGGAGAGAAAGGGACTTTGGCTATGTTCTTTAAGTGATAAAATCCTGTTTTCGTTACGTTTTTAATATGTGGAAATAAGTTAAGCTCAGAGTCAAAAATGACGCCCAGATTCTTCACCTGATTGGATGGAATTAAAGACAGGGTTTGGAGTTTTGATAAAAGTTTCTCTCCCTGAGCCTTAGGATCAGTAATTAAAACCTCAGTCTTGTCCTGGTTGAGCTGTAGAAAGTTTTCTGCCATCCAGGATTTAATGTCTAAAATACAATTAAAAAGGGCGTCAATCAGCCCTGTGTCATCAGGAGACATGGATATGTAAAGCTGTGTACCATCAGCATAACTGTGGAACGTGATACCATGCCTCCTGATGACGTCTCCCCGTGGAAGCATGTATAAGTTAAAAAGTACGGGGCCTAAAATTGAGCCTTGGGGAACACCATATTTAATTTTATGGATCCTTGCAGTGTCCTTGCAGCATGTGTCCAAACTTACAAGAAATTTTCTGTCTGTGAGATTTGTCCTAAACCATTGAAAGGCAGTACCAGAGAGGCCTACTAAGTGTCTTAGTCTAGTTAAAAGAATTGTGTGATCTACTGTATCAAAAGCAGCGCTTAGATCCAGTAGCACAAGGACTGTAAGCTTGTGTAAGTCCAAGTTGCACCTAAAATCATTAACAATTTTCAGTAGTGCAGTCGCTGTACTGTGGTTTGTCCTAAATCCAGATTGAAATGTCTCAAGTGTGGAACGGTTATTTAAAAAATCATTCAACTGAATAAAAACAAGTTTTTCTAAAATTTTGCTTAAAAATGGTAAGTTGCACACTGGCCTGTGGTTATTAAGAACATTAGGATCCAAATTGTTCTTCTTCAGAAGGGGTCTCACTACTGTCGTTTTAAAGGCGGCAGGGAAAGAGCCCGTCTGAAGGGAACAATTCACTATATTTAAGAGCTCAACTTCAAGGAATCCATAAAGCGTTTTAAAAAGTGATGTGGGAATTGGGTCTAAAAGGCATGTTGTTGGTTTTACTTGGGAGAAAACTCTACCAAGCATCTCAGCATCAACCAGTGCAAAACTGTCCAGTGTTTCCTCAGGTAAAAACAAGCTTTCAATGTATTAGAAACAGTATTTTGATTGGATAAAATAGAGGATCTTATAAAATCAATTTTACCCCTGAAGTGGTCTGCAAAGCCTTCACAAAGAGAGTCCAAAGTAGTGATTTGGTGTCTGTTAAAAATGGGGTTAATTAAAAGATCAATGGTGTCAAAGAGGATTTTTGGGTTATTTTTATGATCAGTAATTATGTTGTTGAAATAGCTAGTTCTTGCATGTCTCAGAGCATTGTTGTATATTTTTAGTGGTTCAGTGTATATCTGATAATAAATAGTTATTTTATTTTTCCTCCATCTCCGTTCAGCTACCCTGCAATTTCTTTTCAATTTTTTGATTTTTTCATTTCTTCACGGGGGTGTGCGCTTAGACAGTACCTTCTTTGTGGTCAGTGGAGCTACGAGATCAAGTGATGTTTCTAGTTTATTCATAAAATGTTCAACGATAAAATCACAGGATGCAGGTGTAGTAGCTGGGGGATGCTTACCCAAGATTTTAATAAAATTTGCAGCCACTTCTGAGGTAAAATAGCGTTTCCTGACAGTTCGCACTGAGGTCTTTCCTGTTGAATAAAACTGGTGATATTAAAAAATACACAGTAATGGTCCGACACAGCCAAGTCAACAACAGAGGACACACTGGCAGACAGACCATAACTGAGGACTAGATCCAGGATGTGTCCTCTGTTGTGACTTGGCTGCGTGACATGTTGCTTAAAATCCAAGCAACTAAGTAAATTTAAAAACTCTTTTGCCATGGAATCAGATGGATTATCTATGTGTATGTTAAAATCACCAGATATAATGATAAAATTGTAAGTGGCATGGATTATAGATAAAAATTCAGAAAATTCACTTATAAAAGCAGCATCATGTTTTGGTGGTCTGTAAACAGTGATGCAAAGAATTGAAGGCTGACTGTTAAAAACAACGTGAAGTTTTATTTCTTTGGACCTTAGTGAATTATTAACTATAGATGCAGTACCCCCACCTTTCCTGCCACTTCTCAGGGAGAATATAAAGTTAAAATTTGGTGGGGAGGCCTCAGTGAGAATAACTGGCGCATCTGCACCCAGCCACATTTCAGTTAAGAACAAACAAACCTTGTTATCTAAACTCAGGTCGTGGATAATAAAAGATTTTTTTAAAGGGAGTGAACATTTAAAAGTGCCATGTTTATGGTGACAAGTGACTTACAGACTGTATAGGTGGACTGTTGCTGTTTTGGGAGAGGTCTGAGGTAATTAAAGTTCACAGAGTGAACATGGTGGAGTCTGGTTATGTAACGCTGAGTGACAGCTTTACATAACCAGAGTGACTTGCGCCCAATGCCCCTGCCACAGGTGGGGGTGGGGCCGGAGATAATAACACTCAGCTGGTGCTGTAAGAGTTTGTTTAAAAGCTGCGTGAAGTCACGCTTTAAAAGCTCAGACTGTTGTCTGGGGGTGTCGTTGGTGCCCACGTGAATGACGACCCTGTTTACCTGCGGGTGAGAGCTCACAATGTTTGGGATTTTCTCAGTTATGTCCGAAACTGTGGCATCAGGAAAAGACAGGGTGAACGCCCCCCACAGACGGATGTTCCTGATGAGGGAATACCCCATGACGAGTGTCATGGTCTGTTGCCTGGGGGGGGGCAGCCGGCTCTGCGAACCCGTCGTCTCCGTCAGGCCCCCAGGGGTGAGGACACCTTGTGTGCCAATGCACCGCGTCCCTGATGAGCCTCTTCGCTGGGCCGAGGGGCGGGAGGACGGAGGCGAGCGGCCTGGTGCTGGTCGTCCATCCGCTGGGGCGCTGGCAGCCCTGAGTGGGGGAAGGCTGTGGTGTCTGTCAGCGGGGGCACAGTGTTTGTCGAATGGGAGGCATTGGGATCAGCAGGGCCCTGGACCATTGGCTCCGCACTCATAGATAGGGCGAGCATTTGTTGGTGAGGGAGATGCCAATGGAGGGGGAAGCCCCGCACAGAGCCCCGCCAGGAGCCCTCTTCCAACTGCAGACCACCACTTCGGACCAGGGAGTCCCATTGCCCGGAGTAGAGCAGGAGGGCCACTGACAGGTGGAGGAGGAAGGCTTCCAGACAACAGTGTCCCTCAGTGCAGCGGTAGTGCTATGCTGTTTTAGCTCACCGGTCTGCCTGGTCTCCAACCAGCTGGACAAAGCCGGGAGCCAAGATTTGAAGGTGGCCAGCAGTGAGTCCTTCCTCTACAGCTCGTCTGATACCCGTCCAATATCTTCAAGAAGATCGGCGATCTTTTTCTGGGCTCTTTTGAGCTGGTGTCCTCCCTCTGCAGGTAAGAAAGTGTCCATAGCGATAGCCTCCATAGTTGCCATGTTTGAGTGGTAGCGCAGTCGGTAGAGTAAAATCCAAAAGTCTGATAACTAAAACCTTTAATCCAGCAAAAGCATAAGTTAAAAGTAGCCCTGTGCTCAAGGCCCAATGTATTAAAACCATTCAAAAACTTTTTTAATACTGGATAAAAGTGGCAGCTCTGCTGTGTAACTGCTGGACTTCTTTTTTTTATTCAAGGAAACAATAAAAGCAAAATCATTTTTGAGCCAAATGCAAACAGGCAAAATGTCACATGTCACACAGATTATTTTATTAACAGCCAGTTGGACAAGAAAAAAGATGTGAAGCTGAAAAATGAACTAAAACTAAACTTTGTGCTAGTGGTAATGTAGTACTATGATTATTCCCTATTTGGCCTAAACCTTAAAAACAGATTTTCCTGTGGTCAACAAGTATCTAATGTCTTTTTAAGTGTATGCAATGTTTCCAGTAAACATTACCTGGCATTTTTTAAATCAACATAAGCATAAAGTACAGCCATGTAAATGACACTGTCTTACATTTTTGACTCATTTAAAGCATGCTAGCATACAGTACATTAAGACCTTGCCTTAGTTAGCTGGTTGCTTTAGGTAGGGTTTTTTTTTGCATGTTTGTGTGTATATTTGGAATCCATCTTGTGATTGCTATTGGTATTTCTGTCAGATTTGATACTAATACTGACATAAAGCTATGTAAGCCGTGTCAGTGTAGCAGCAGACGGCCTCTGGACCATTTCACTCTGATCAATAAAACCATCTCAGCTCAGTGACACTTATATTACAGCACTAAACTACTGTATAATTGGCTCAATGTAAATAAACTAAATGTTGTGCCAAATGATGTTTTAAACAGCAGTTTGATTTACAAGTGCTCTTACTTTACAGTACTTTCCATTTCAGCTATAAATCGACCCCGGCTGGGTGGGTTTCTGGTTCAATCATCACGCCATTCCAGGATAAGGAAACACAACTTAACAAGGTCCTAAATGTTGGTGTGTTCAGGCTGATTGTTTATCTTGAGCCCTGGTGAGAAAAGAATCAAGTAAATCACTGAAAAATCCAGCCAATTGCTAACACAGAGTTCTGTCTATGTCTTTGAGAATGACAAGCAATTAGGTTTTCTCCCACACTGCACTTGCTGTTTGAGCAGAAAAACACCAAAGCAAGTGCTCATTCCACTCCTCATCACTCACAGCCGGGCTGCTGTTGGGAGACTAGGGGCCCAGACAGCTTAAACCAATAACTCTAGTCCCATGGTGCTCTCCTGCACCAGGGACCACAGCAAAAATAATGTTCCTCCAAACCTGAGGGTGATACTTCTGAACAAAATAAAAAGGCTTTATCTCGACAACATAGGAAAATAACAAAAAAGGTAAATAACAAAATAATAAACAAGCTTTGGCTTTAAGTCTGTCTCCAGTCTTTCTAAACACACAGAACACAATAATCTTGGAGATGTTCTGAGGAAGTCCTGGCCATGTAAGTCTTTGTTATCAATTCTAAATAACCCCTTTTTGATAGATGGATCGACTTATAGGTCTAGAAGGAAATTTAAGCTTTTGCCAGGCACCTGTCGCTGAGCCATTATGTCCTCCCTTATCCTGTTAAGAGGCTGTAAGCAGGAAACTCAAGATTAGAACCAGTCTGTGCACCTTCCTCAGATGGTATTCCACATCTGCCCTCAGCCTCTGACTCTGTCCAACAGTTCTTTTCTTTCTTTCAATTTTAGCAAAAAGCACCAAAATAAACCTTGAAAGAAAACAACATAACATGTATGTAAATACACTGTGAATTTATTGTGATGGATTAAGCAGATTTAGGTTCTGATTTGTCTCTGTTAATCCCCTTCATATTCAGGGATGAAAATGCAGCAAATTCAAATGAATAATTTTTAAAATGATGTGTAAGTGCAGCAAACAATGGTAAACCACTCTTTGATTGTCTTCTCTGTCTCCGGAAATAATTTTTGATTTTCAACTGGTCCTTTGTCCTCTAATAAATCATTGATAGACTAGAACATTAAAATCATTAACGCTCAAATGGTGTTTAATTGTTAGTCAAAACCCAACCTTGAAAAAGTGGAAGACGATGGATGGATGGATGGATGGATGGAAATTAGGACAGGATAATGAATGACCAAGCTCTGGGTTAAATACGTAATAATGACTTGAATTGTGGTGATGTTACAAAGAAAAAAAAAATAGATGCCAGACTTAACAAACAGTAAAAAAAAAGATTCAAAGTAAGAGCCACTAATAGAAATATAGAAATGAACTTAATAATGTATCTGAAATGGTCAATCTAACTAAGGATTTATGCCCTTTGAGGAAGATTTTCAAGTTTGTATTTTTTCTCACTAATAGTGACTTTTTCAAATGTAAATTTTCATGCACGTTTCGTTGTGCAAAATATATGAAAACATTTGTCCCATGTAAACTTGAATTAGACTGATTTTGCATTCCATCACAAAAACCTCTGAACTCGAAAGTTCCTACTTTTCAGGAAATGATAAAAGGCTCTTCTACTTAATACATTAATAATGTATTTTCCTATTTGTTAATGCTGTTAGTGCTTTTATTCATTTTCATTTTAATTAGCTAATAGCAATGTTTTATGGAAAACACTGAAAATCATTTAAATGGAGATAAGAGCTTTTGGCCTGACAGCAATGATTTGTTATTTCTTTGCTGAAAAAAATACTGACATTTATTCTGGATTCTGATATTTGGCAAAAATGATCAAGATTAACTTGAGGTCCATCAAGCCTAACTCATCAAACAGTGAAGTTCATCAGGTAGATCTTGTATTTTCTGTTTGTATTTCACTGACACTGTGAAGACTACTCATTTTCACAGTGGTGGTCAGTACCCCCTAGTGGCATGACACTGAGAGGGGGGGTTACCAGATTCCTCCCAGAAAAAAACAAAGAAAATATTTAATTGCTTCAAATGGTATATTTCCTCATACCTGTAAAAAAAACAAATGTAAAAGTAGATCAATTAAGCTCATTTTAGAAACTTGATTTCTTACATACATGGAGGCCGCATGTTGCTTTAGATTCTCTCATCATAAATACCTAAATATTTTTTTGGGATTTGTAGTGAGCAGCATTGCATGCTGTAACCTCCCCCTTATACAGTGGGGGGGCCTTGGTCTCCAGGGCTGTTATCTGAGGGGTTCCGGGCCAAACAGTATGGGAACCCCTGCTGCAGACATTACCCAATCCCACTCCCCAGGTCCTGTTTTGCTATAGAAGCAACATTTTTAAGTACAGATCTGATACCTCCTCAAATATGTCAAATTCAAATGATTCATATTTGCAATATTAAAAGCATTTGCACTGTAATAACACATGAAACTGGAGGTTGTGTGTCAGAATTTCTGTTTTTGCACCAATTTTATATCCAGAGAAGTAAATGAATAAAAAAATTTACGTACAAATTACAAAGTATGGAGCAGATATGGATTACTGATTGCACCACTGATAAAAAATTTTTCAAATTACAGGAGTCCCATACGATATGGATATTTCTTTCGCAGACGTCATTATATTTTGACCATGAAAATAGTATTTCAGCTTTTCAATGCTTGTTAAAGTGAAGAAAGAATCTTGTTTAAGTCGCCAGATAATTACAAAGGACTGCATGGAACACTGCGTGAAATTTATGTGCTCACCTTGTAAGGGGATACTAATCTATTGCATAATACCAGGCTTATCTAAAACATACACACAATTCCTGAATTTGCTATACCCATAACATTTCTTACAGTCTATTGCTTCAACATTAGTACAGATCATTAGAATAAAACAAACAAGGTCTACTCTCTGCAGAGTATTTGTAATCACAAAGCCTATTATTCTGTCTGGTATTTGAAGGGAAGAATAATAATGGAAATGTTTTTTCTTATTTGCATTTGATATTTTTGAAATTGTAGCACTGCCTCCCAGAAGTTACTTTTTCGATATTACAGAGTTTACAACCATTTTTAGAAATGGATCTGCCAAAATCTATTCTCTTATAACTGTGTAAAAGTGAATAACATCACTTCTGCAGAATAAAAGCTTATGCATCACTCACAAATCCACCCATGCACACACTCACAGACATGCATGCTGGTGCATGTGTGTGTGTGGGTGGGGGTGTATGTGTGTGTCTCGTCATGCTTGGCTTGATGAACACAACATAAGACATCTGCGCCAAGGTCAAGCAGGTGCCCATTTGTATCCTTAACACTGTGGACCCGTGGGCTTTATGGGCACTTAACAAACACATACAGAGAGAACAAGTGCATCTGTCTCATTAAAGCCCTCTAAATATTTCATCGGGGCCTGTGCCGAGACTGTGTCTGCAAAATGTGATATCATAACTCCGCTCACAGGGAATGTTAGCCTCGTTGCAGTAGATGTGCGAGAAGTCATCAATTCTTTATGTTTGCTGTGCAGTCTCCGAGAGTCGGGTGGTGTCATATTTCCTTTCAGCCATTTAAATATTTCATGTAAACACTTACAACAAATTGTCCCCTGAGGGCAATTACAGTGTGAACCCAATGAAGAAGGGGCTGAGATATGATAAAAAGTCATTGGGTACATTTTCACCATCACATTTGAAAGTGTTTAACAGTGGTATCTATTTCTTTTCATATCCTCAAGACAGGAACACCAATATGTCTGTGTCAACCTAAGATAGACACGTAGTTTGCTGCTTAAGTGCTAGAATCTGAAATTAGTTCAGATTTCGAAAGTCAGCTAGGTTTAAGTTAATCTGTAGAAATTCCATATACAGTATTAAATCAAAAAGATGAAATTTTGGAGAGGTGAACAGCCACAAAACAGCTCCTTGGTTTCATTTTGTCCATGTTTTCAATGTGGATGTTAAATTAAAGCCTAGAGGAGTCCTGTGTCTTGCGCTGAAAATCACTCACTAGGTTTTCCTCTCACACCATCTGTGCTGTACATGTTCTACTCTGACCCACACACAGGTGTATAGCACCGCCTGTTAATCATCCGCATCTCTCCTGTTGAATGAAAACATACTGTAGCTTCTGCTCCCGTTAAAGGTCAACTATACCATCCTGCCCTGTACAAACAGCATGGAGATGCTAATGTATGCTAGGAAGCGTGGTAGTGAAACATCTTTATATCAAAAAAATATAGTTGTCTGCAAAACTGCATCATGTGTTATTACAGAAAAATAAATTGTTAAAGGATGCATAAATGGGAATCATACCAGGTCTGTAAGATGAATACATTGTTTGATTCTGTAGTTTGCTTTGAAAAGTGTTCTTAATTATGATATTGAAATTGTTTTGTTTTTTTTGTTTTTTTTTTAATAAATGTGCTCTAGCCAAACACTGTGTCTTTACTTTAACTATTTTTTCACTTTGATACACAGTTAAATACAGTAATACCCACACTTTGTAGTGTTAATATATAGTTAACACTTAAATAGTTACAAAAGATTATATGAGCGAGTGCATTAACATTACATGGAAGTGTTGATTAAAAGTCACTGTTAAGTTTTACAAAGCATTAAACTTCAACTCCACAAAGAGTCAACAATGACACTTGATGAGAGTTAAAATACCAATTATATTATACTAGATTATATTATATTACATTATATTATATTATATTATATTATATTATATTATATTATATATTTTGTTTGGGTTTTGATATCTTTATTTGGCAGAGAGAGAATAATGGATACATGTTGGATCCTGAAGAGAGAGAGTAGGCAATAACATGCATTCATACTCATGACACATCTCGACTATAATGGCCTTTGTACATGTGAATCCATATGTAACCGTTAGGCAAGTTTTTACATGGCTTCTTGGGGATTTCAATAGGAAATAGAAACTGATAAATCAATTAAGCAAACACTAGAGCTTTTCTTTGAATTTTATAATCATTAAAAGATGATGAAAGCTCAGGCATTAACTTGCGTACACAGCAGGTGAATGTGCATGCCTCATAGCAAGAGGGTTGCTATTTCAACTCACTGTGTTTGTCAAGAACTTTATGTGCTGAGTTTGTATGCTCTCCCTGTGCCTGCATGAGTTTTCTTCAAGCAGTCCATTTTCCTCCCACAGACCAAAGACATGCTCACTGAGTTAATGGGGGACTTTGAATTGCCCATAGTTGTGAATATGTCTGTGAATGGTTGTCTGTCTCCTATGTGGCCCTGTGACTGGCTGATGACTGGTTCAGGGCGTACCCCAGGGTGTGCCCTGGGTCTCTCCCAAAATCATCAGGGATAGGCTAAGGATTAGCTAAGATAAGGAGTTTTCATAAATGGTGGACGGTAAATGGACTTGATCTTCTAAAGAACTTTTCTGGTCTTTCTCGCTGTGCAAAGCGCTTTCACACTGTAAGTCACATCTACCCATTCACATCCATTCACTCTCACATTCACTCACTTAGATTTCTGAGTTTATATAAGCTATTTGCTAACACATCCACACTCTTTTATACCCATTCACATGACGCAGCAGTGGGAGCAAATTGGGGATTGGTGTCTTGCCCAAGGACACATCAACATGCGATAGCCAAAGCTGGGCTCAAACCATTGACCTTCCTAATGATAGTAAGTGTATGACCAGACTAAGCCACTGACTGTTGAGATGTGCTGTCTTGCTATCAATAAAGACCAAACAGTGTCTCTAATAAAAAAAATAAAGATACAGAATGCTAGAGCGTTGTATTGAAAACAGTGTTTAAAATATAATGTACTGTATCCTTTTCATCTATTAACTTTAGATGTGCAAAAATAATATGAGAACTTTCTACTGACTTATCTTTGGTTGGTTATTTTTTTGTTGAATACACTGATAATATTGAAAAAATATTTAGCTCCTTGCCAGTTTCTACCTCTTTCTTGAACCATGTCAACATATTTGTGTAATGATGACAAGACCCTCATGGAGAGTAGGAAAATTTCAAAAACACTCATTGCTTTATTTTGCTAAGAATTTGCTTCTGTACTTTTATTGAGCCATATAATTTATATTTTATTAGACAGAATTTCGGAAACCAAGACATTTGTTTGGTAATGTAGTTCAGCCTCCGGCCACTAATTAGAAGCATTTAACATTTAACTCTCTGTCACTGTTTTTATATCATTTTTGTTTCTATCACTGCAGCAGACAACATAGTTTACTCGTGTTGCAGGAGCCATACTTGATATTTTAAACATAAACTAGAAATGGGTCTGCATTCATTTAAAAAGGGGTTCTTATTACTATTAAGCATTTTAAAAAATAGCCATGGGTAGAAAAAATGTGACATACTGCCATACTTATGGCATTGCTTTATTGTTGCTTTTGAGCACAAACCTCTCATCTCCATTTTTTATGATTTTCTATTTTTTCATCAAACAGTGCTATTGGTCACCTTCCATGTTGGTGAGTGGGTTTTATACACGTTTAATCAACATAAAGCACAAACAAATAATTTGTAAACAGGACAACAGAATATTCCCTTTTTGGTTTATTATCAGCAAAGATCACATGTTATCTGTTGTTTTTGACAACATTTATTAGTAGAATAATGAAAATTGTCATCATTTTTATATATGGTATTGAGGAGTACAAAATAACTGGCATTCGTGATATAAAGAAATGTTGCCAACATTTATGCACAACTTAAGGGTACTGGGGGTTTGTCTACAATTAATCATAATTCAAATTATCCAGCACTGGGTATGTCAAACCTGTATTTTTTTTTTTTTTGCTAGGCTATGAAGCAGACAATAAAATTGTACTTAAGTTTGTAATTTAGGTATTTTAGCAATTTTTGTGTCTCTTTGCAGAATAAATACTGAAACACATATTGTGCATGGCCTTACAGTTTGAAAATATCAAGATTTTTTTTTTGTTGGTTCATATCGCACAGCCCTGCTAAGACAATGGTTATAACAAAGTGTATTTTTCAAAGTAATCAGATATTATGTTTTACTAAAAGTCCTGATTCAGAGGACATATCCCCATGACGGAGGCACCATGAGAGACTTTGTTTGCTAGATTGGAGTAATTTTACATTTCAGATCAATGCTGACCTCTTTTCTGGCATTTCACAGATTTCATTGTGAGGCCCTGCAGTCTGTCTGGTGGCCTTCCCCCAACATTGACCCTCAGCACCATCATGATAAGGCTCTGTCTCTGGTGCTAAACTGACTCGGACTGTTGCTTGTACCCAAACGCAGGACCCGGCGCTCTCCGTGGTGCTGAATGTGTTTCTGCACGGATGTAAAGGTGCCACAAGCTACTGATCACTGACTGTTGAGTACAACCCCAAATAACAGACGGAATTATTCTCCTTTATCAGCAGTCTGGATATTTCCCAAGCAGTCTAACTATTCATGCGTCTTCCCGGCACTGCCTGCTACTGACCAGCTGAACCCTCGAAGTTCAAATGCTCCTGCTTTGACTAGAAGCTTTTCTGGGTCAAATAATTTACCGTCCTTCACTTCAATTTGCAACTGTCACATCAGAGCTCGTCATTATGACCAAGGGACACAGTTTACCTCGAGTGTCGTGCGCTACAACACGACACATATCCAAACACACAGTCACACGTACTCACGCACACTCATTTCCAGGATCTACTACCATTTGTTGGCGCGGATCTGGTTCCACTGCTCATTACGCATGGTTTGTATTCACAGCCACGACTCACACATAGCAGCTGTAAACAGACTGTGTTGGTAATTCTCTCTCTTTTTATTGTGCAATTTCTTAAGAGGCTCCTGGACCTTTCAGAAAATAACGCAAAGGAATGGAGATATCTATGCCCTGGAATATGAAGAAAACAATACTTTTATTTCTTTTCCCCAAAGGACACTGTTTGGTTGGTCCAAAATGTAGCCAACAGTTTTTATCATATATGTACGGGTGTATTTACGGTAATAAAACTGCAAAAGAACCGAGGTTTGATGGATTTACTATCAAGCCTTTCCTAATGCTTTATCTTGTAAGAACTTTCTTTTCTGCTTCCTACCGGTTCGCTTACAGCACAATGGCAATTTTTCTATTTAATGATGCAACATGCACACACATTCACACTCACTTGACATAGCAGTTTCTATCCTCCGTGACATGAAACTGCTTTTATGAAGGCACCGGGGCTTTAGAAAGGTTTTATCGCTGAAAACAGGTACCCGTTGGCTGCTTTACCAACTTTCAAACAATGCGTATCCACTGCGTGCCAGCGTTAGTGCCGGGGTCCTTACCTCGCTGGGCATGACAGCTAACATCACAAGTAGGAACATGGCACTGAAGAGATGCATCCCAGTTGAAATGGTAGCGTCCCAGGTGATACCAGACCCGCAGCTCTCCCCCTGTTCTCGTCCTTTACTGGGGTGGTTTCTTCGAATACAGCGGGATTCCTTTAACGCTTCGTCGGCTGTGCGCCACCAACCTCATCACCAGGACGCACGGCAGCCCTCTCTGGCTCTGCAAAGCGACCAGCCGCGGCTACTCTGTGGAGCATAGACTCTTCTGTGGGCAGCAAAAAGAGGAGAGAGCCGATCCCTCTGTGTCGGGAAAGTCCTCAGATTGGGGAGCAGCTCACTGCAAAGAAGCCCCTCTTCGCCCCGCACAATAAATAACCTGCGACCGAGCGAGAGGAGCTGAGGAGAGGCGCAGAGGTTGGAAGGTGACTGCTGTGCTTGCAAGGTGCCGACGCTAGGAGCAGCACGTCTGTGCGCGAGAAGCCCAGTCAGAGAAGTACCACTCTTTGACGCAGCCAAGCTTGGCCGTGCGCGCGTGCGTGCGCCTGAATACGCGTGCGTGTGGGTGTGTGTCTCTGTGTGTGCATGAGCCAGAGAAAGAGAGAGAGACGGAGAGAGGAAAAGGAAGCCCTGAAAGCAGACAATGTTTTTTTCCGCTGTCTACTGGATAGATAGATGGATAGATAGACAGATGCAGTAATATATGTCAGATCCTGTCATAACCTGAGGGACAACCCTCCATTTTTATGTATCGCTTTTGTATCACTATCTCAATATTAATGTTTAGATTTCTTTCTGCAGGCTCTAATTATCGGGACAGTGTTTTAAATGTTGCAGAACAGAGTGGTAGGGAAATAAAATGAGAGATCCCGTATATATATAAATATATAAAGTTCTTAACAAATTTTATTTGACCATCACCAATGTAAGGTGTATGCTACAGCTGACCTAAATTAACAATATTGGCAATTGCCAAAATTAATCACGTATTTGTTCAGATAAAAACACTAGTATGTAGAAGCCCTTTAACTGAAATGCTATTTTTAATTCAAAAGTATAATTATTATTGTTCTCTGGGAATTTTAAAATAAAAAAAACGTAAAAAAGGTAAAGCACAGAAGCTAAGTAATAGAGTAAATTTTTAGAGAAGCCCAGTGAGCTGGCTCAAATTTGGGTATGAAAAAGATCAATTCAGTTTGAGATTCTTCATTCATGATTGAAATATATGTCCAATAACAACATTTTCGATTTTAAATATTTTTTTGTTCTTTCAAGATTTGGAATTTATTTCTTTCCTTTTATGACAAGCAGTCTTATAAATAATTTTCAAGCACTTGTTACACAACCTCTTGTCTATCTTTTTACTTTTACTTAGTAATTTACTTCATATCTTTGTAGAGGCGACAATGTGAAAAACAAGTGGAAACCTCTAATGGAGCCAATAAGGATGTGGCAAAAACTGCACTTGGGGCTGGCTGCGGAAACTCCAGGACATACAAGGTTGCATATGGAGAACAGCCTGTTTTTTTACAGCCAAAATAAACATTTGGAAAGAAAGGGACATGGTTGACATTGCTTCAAAACCCCGTGCAGTTGCTATTGGTCAGATGACCATAAGAATCCTATTTTAACTTGGCCTCTCTGTCTGTCAGTAGGTTGATCTATCTGTTGAAAAGACGTTTAGACTATGGATGTATCCAAAATGTTTTGAAGCCTCCTTTTGTAATCAAACAGTTGACGTCAATCTGGCTTTGAAGCATTATTTCTACAGTCAGTTGTTAGAAGCTGATTTGATGCGTTTTTAGTGCCCACCAAATGTCTTAAACCAAACACGCCCTGCTCTGACACAAACATAGTGTTATAATGTGAACTCATCATAGATATTGTGCATTTGTACAAGCTGGTATAGATGCTATGAGAGGCAAAGAAACATGTTAAATCACGAGGTAATCAACAATAAACAAAAAACAACAAACATATCTATAGTAAGGGTATTTTAGCTCTACGTCCATCATGTTTTGACAAAAGTGTAATCAATAAAGTGGCTTATGTGCTGCCTACTACATTATTATTATCCCATAATGACTGTGATTGACGGAATGATGGTCAAATAACCTGCTGGATTAGTTTTTGAAAGGGTCTACACATTCTCAAACACTTTCTATGAGCTCTTTCCAAGATGAACTGTTGACATATATTGAACGGTCCATCTGGTGTATCAGGTTAGGCCCTGGCAGGGTGTCCTCTGCTTGATATATTGTGGGCTTCTGTTCTAAGACTCAGACACGTGCATAACAGATTAAACAAACATGAACACAAATACATACACAACAAAGCTCATTAAATTGAAAATGGATGAGTAGATGGATGAAAAGATAGACAAACAGATAGATAGATAGATTGCTTGAAAACTTGATGAATGTATTCTCTACAATGACTGATAACCCCAGAAAGAGCTGACATTTAGCACCAATGATGTCTCTGAATAATAACAGTGTGTATAATAAAAGACTCTCAGCCATACATGAATATCATCAATTCAGCGCTGACGCAGGTCCCATTAAGAGATGCCAAATCAGAGGGATTCTCTGGGGTTTAGGGAAATGATAAAGATTGTTCTTGCCCCGCTTACAATGTGGATAATGAATGTCGTGAGCTAACAGAGATAATTAAATGATGGCTCGGCATTCTAATCAGTATTTTTCAGAGCAGGTATGGTTATAAATGAGATAGCATGCTGTATCTGTATGCTTTCATCTTTTATCATGTGTCCACATGAACTGTGTGACAGTGATTGGAGAGAGTTTGTTGGTGAATCATCTTTTAACATGACAGGCTGCTTTTTAAGCTTTCACTGATCCAAATGTTTTATGAAAATTTTAAATAACCCCTGCTACCAGTTCTGTTCTCAGTGCTCAGAAAAAGGTTGGCTTAAAAAAAATTCAAAAGTATATTCAAATCATGTCATTGATTGTGAGAACCTTTTAGACCTACCAGTGTCAAAAAAAAGCTTAAACTGTAAACAAACAAACAAACAAAAAAACACTTTTCAGGATGAGTGTGTTCAGCCCTCCCACTCACTTTTACTTTTAATAAATTCAAAGAGATGAAGCACAGTATCCACAGCCAAAGCAAAAAAAAAAAAAAAAAGACAGTGTTCAGTTACAGCCTGATTCAATTTAATTTAATTCAAACAACTTTTTCAATCCCTGAAGGGGCAGTAGGTTTGAAATGACTTATGGAAACAGCAAATTATATATAAGAGAGAAATATAAAAGAATATGTTGGATCAGTACTTCCAAAATGTTTTTTGCTGCCAGGCTCTTTGTTTGCTAGACTAGATAACAAATGAATATTGATGTAATCGAAACACTCTCTTAATCATGGCATTTGATGACCTCCATGCTTTTTAATAAGAAAATACAAAATATAGTAAACATAGCATGTCCAAATTACAATAAAGCAAATTTTTGGGGTGGAGCAAAAAATTCAACACATTATGAACAACTCATTTGGCAATATAAAAATCCAAATTCGTCAAAATGTAACAACAGTCAAATATCTAAAACCTGAATCTCTGAAGAAGAAAAAATATATAAAAAGCATCTTTTTAAGTCAGATGAACTTGGCTCCATAATTGATTTTGATGGCTGCTAGAGTATGCTCATGATTGCAAATGTTCAAGAAAAGCCTGACAGTTTTAACATACTGTGTGCCCCTGATTTGTCTCTATTTTCTTACTATATGAGACCCCCTGTTGGAGCTCTTGTCACCACAGGACGCCCTTCCAAATGGGGGCACAATCTGTTCTGACAGGTCTACAAATCTACTCACTGCTAATGTGTCAATTAAGCTCAGTTCAGTACCAATTTAAGTGGCCTAGCATCCTTTCTCCAGTCTACGTGCTGCACATGGCTTGAACCACTGATGCAGTGGTGGTAGAATGTCATGGTGGTTGGTCTTTTGGGGGGCCAAGGAAATCAGCTGTTTCAGGTAGCTGCTGGTGCTGTTCACAGGAGGAGAGGGGGAAGTCCAGATGCTGCAGACCTTCTTGTCTTGCATAGGGAGGAACCCTATCATTCAAAAGAGGCATGAAAAGCAAAAACACATAAAATGCTCACATAAAATCCTTATCTTCATTTCAAGCATTACCTAAGCATGTTTTATGCCACAAATACAGATATACACAGACAAAACCAGTGGGGAATCAATGCTTGGCAGGCCAGTAAGACACTGTGGTTGGTGATTTCAAAGAAACAACTTCTTATGTGTGCCAAGCTAGTTAATCGTTCACCACTGCTACAGACCCAGCACAAAATTGTGCTTATCAGTATGAATAAGTAAAGAGAACTAACTGCTTTAAATGAGTATCTACATAAAAAGTTTTGGTACACAGTGTTCATACTGTGAGTGTAATAGGTTGAGACTCCAGAAGACTGTGACAATGCAAGGCACAGAGCAGATACCTGCTCATTGCGTTATTATTGAATTTTTTTTATTATATTTTGTTTACCTGCTTATATTTTTTTCAACACATCTATCATCACCTTGTATTTCAAGTCTCTTTGAAGTCTTTAAATGCCTGTAATGTTAAAAATATAACAATTTGAATCTGTAAAGCCATTGCATTGCTTTGTGACTGAATGGTTCTCTGTTATTAAACTTATCTTGCTGTACTGCTCCTTTCAATTCCAGGGTGCAGCTGTGAGAGTAAAACCTCTTTGTTCTTTTTCAGTTGTAAGGTCTCCAATGACAAACTGGTCTTGGGGAAGGGTTCGGACTAAGTCCAGCTTAAATGATTCCCATGAAAAGGCAACTTTGGTCTTTAGTCATCTCGCTCAGAAAAGGGAAACTGGGGCATTCCCCTATAGAGCCAGACCTGAGGGGTGTGCTCGACGGCAAGCATCTGGTGGCCAGGCTTCACTCCATGGAGCCTGGTTGGGCTTAGCCTAAAGGAATGACATGGAGTCACCACCCTGTGGGCTAGCCACCCGCCGGGATGGACATGGGGGTCAGGTGCATTGCAGGATGGGCAGCAGTGAAAAGGGAAGCCCTTGACATGCTGACCCTGTCAACAAAGACTGTTTTTTAAGATGTGGAACTTCACCTCGCTGGTGGGGAAGGAGCCTGAGCTGTTGCAGGAGCTAGAACGCTACCGGCTAGATATAGTTGGGCTCTCCTCCACCCACAGCATCAACTCTGGAACCAACCTCCTTTAGAGGGGCTGGATGCTCCATTTCTCTGGAATTGCCCAGGGTGAGAGGCTCTCAAGCCCCCCTGCTGGGTGCCTCAGTGTTGGAGTTTACCCCAGAGAAAGGGAGGGTCACCTCCTTGCGCCTTCAGGTTGCAAGGAGTAGGACTTTGTTGTCGGTGTGTATACAGGTCAGAATACATGACCTTACTGGAGTCTCTGGGTGGGTTCTGGAAAGGGTCCCACCTGGGGACTCAGTTGATCTACTGGGGAACTTCAATGCCCATATATGGGCAATGATAAAGACACCTGGAGGGGTTTAACTGGGGGGAATGGCCTGCCCAATCTGAACCCTAGTGGTGCTTTGTTATTGGACTTCTGAACTAGTCATGGATTGTCCATTACAAACACCATGTTCACACATAAGGATGCTCATAAGTGTACTTGGTACCAGAGCACTCTAGGCCAAAGATCAATGATCGACTTTGTTGTCGTATCATCTGATCTGCCATATATTTTGGACACTTGGGTGAGGAGAGGAGCAACTGATCAGTACCGGGTGGTGAGTTGGATCAGATGGCAAGGGAGGCTGCTGGACAGACCTGGTAAACCCAAACGGGATGTAAGGGCACTCTGGAAATGTTTGGCAGAGTCCCCTGTCTATATGGTTTTCAACTCCCAGCTCAGGAAAGGCTTCTTGTGCATTCCGAGGGATGTTTGAGACATGGAGTCTAAGTGGTCCATGTTGAGGACCTTTGTTGTGGAAGCAGCTGCTGAAAGATGTGGGTTGAAGGTCATTGGTGCCTGTCGTGGTGGCAACTCGAAGACCCGGTGGTGGGCACCAGCGGTGAAGGAACCTGTTAGGCTGAAGAAAGAGGCCTTTTGGGCTTGACTAGCCCAGGAATCTCCAGAATCAGCTGACAGGTACCAAGTAGCTCAGAGGACTGCAGCTTCAGCAGCTGCAGAAGCAAATCCAGGGTGCGGAAGAAGTTTGGAGAAGCCATGGAGAAGGACTTTTGGTGAGCCTTGAATATGTTCTAGCAAACCATTCGACAACTCAGGAAGGGGAGGCAGAGCTCTGCTCAGGCTGTTATCACTGCTGACTCGGCCTGGGGATATTGTTGGAAAGTGGAAGGAACACTTGGAGGAACTCCAGAACCAGACCAAAATGTCCATGGATGAAGAGGCAGAGTCTGAGGAGGCACAGTGTGAGGATCAAGGGGAGGACTCATCCATTTCCTTGGCAGAGGTCACTGAGGTAGTTCAAAAGCTCCTCAGTGGCAAAGCACCAGAGGTGGATAAGATTCACCCTGAGATGCTAATGGCTCCAGGTATTGTTGGTCTGTCTTGGCTGACACCTCTTTAATGTCACTTGGAGGTCAGGGACAGCGCCTGTGAAGTGACAGACTGGGGTGGTGGTCCTCATTTTAAAAAGGGGGACCAGAGAAGGCTTACTTCAGGGTGCTGGAAAGGAGGCTCCGGACCATGTCTTTATCCTTGCAGGGCTTCTTGAGGGAGAGTGGGAGTTTGCTTATGCAGTCCACATGTGTTTTGTGGATTTGGAGAAGGCCTACATCCATGTCTCTTGAGGGATCTTGTGGAGGGCACTGTGGGAATATGGGGTTCTGGGGCCTCTGTTGAGAACCATTCCTGTAATCGAGAGCTGTGTCCGCATCCTCGACACAAAGTCAAATGTATCCCTGCTGCATTTTGGCCTCAGCCAAGATTGCCCACTGTCACTGATTCTGTTTGTGACTTTCATGGACAGGGCCTTAAGGCACAGCTGGTGGGAGAAGGATGTTAAGTTTGGAGACCTCAGAATTTCATCTCTGCTCTTTGCAGATGATGTTGTTCTGTTGGTTTCCTTCACTGGAGACCTTTAGCAGGCACTGGAACGTTTTGTGGCTGAATGCAAAGTGGCAAGGATGAAGGTCAGCACCTCCAAGTCTGAGGCCATGATTCTCTGCCAGAAAAAGATGGTTCCAACCCTCACCTAAGGTCATGAGATCTGGGTAATGACCAAAAGAATGAGATGACAGATATAAACGGTTGAAATGAGATTCCTCAGGAGGGTGGCTGGGCCCAGCCTTAGAGATAGGGTGAGGAGCTCAGACTAAAACTCAAAGCAGTGCTGCTGCTCCATCGCATTGAAGGGAGTCAGTTGAGGTGGTTCGGGAATCTAATTTAGGATGCCTCCTGGTCGTCTTCCCGTGGAGGTTTTCAGGGCACACCCTACTGGGAGGTAGACCCAGAACCCACTGGAGGGATTATATACCCATCTTGCCAGGGAATGCCTTGGAATCCCTCAGGGGGAATTTGTGGAAGGGGAGAGGGATGTCTGGGCTGACCTGCTTGGCCTGCTGCCCCTGTGACCTGACCCCGGATAAGCAATGGAAGATGGATGGATGGATGGATGGATGGATGGATGGATGGAACTGTTCTGGCTTTTGAAGTGTGATCATATATCTATTTATTAAAGAAGTACCCCTTGAGATGCAGCATCTTGTTTACAATGGGCTCCTTGATTAAGGCCATTGCAGGAAAACTTACCTCAAAAATGTAGGTTGCAGCAAAAGGAGGGAGTGTGGCTCACATACCCATTACTGCAGGGATAAAGCATGGTTATTTATTCATTTGATGTTTATTTGTACAGGGACATAAATGAAGAAAGACAGCATTGCCACACACTGCAGCATTTGTAGCCTGAGCCTATTTAACATGCCTGTTCCTGGATTTTTTGTTGTGAGCAGCATTCGAAACAAAAACACACAGTAGCTAACAAAACAGTAGCTATTAAGTTTGACAATACAAGTCCATAAAATTTAAGAATAAATAGTAAAACTTTACAAAAACAGGACATGTTATATTATTCATGGCTGAAAGTCATGAGACCCTTAAAAGATTGTTACAATCCGAGTCTAAATTGACACAAGACTGGATCCAGTGTAAGTTCTGAAGGTGAACTGTTCCTCGTATTGATCCTTTGAAAAGAAAAAGCACTTTCCCAGTGAAGATTTACGAAAGGCCACATTACAGTCTCTAGCTCCTCCATGAGTAATAGAGCCTGTTACTCTCAGAGGAACCACCAGGTCACTGAGCACCCGAGGAGAGGAATGTATAAAGGGGTCAGCAGATACATTTGAGGGTATTTCCAGGCAGAAAAACCCTACTGTTTGCATTCACACATAAAGCTCACATAATTATTTCAGGGTTTTTTGCAAGTGTAAATGGGGTAAATGTTTGGTCTGATTTTTGGCTGGATCAGATAAATTCTCCTTTCACTCTGCCACTAAACTCACATTACACTCAGGACACTGTGAAACATGTTGATGCTCAGATTCAAGTTGCATTTCACTAAAACATCCCAGAGATAATCAAATACATGAGTAAGAAACCTGTGCTTTTGTGAAAAATTGCTAATCATCTCTAGATAAAGCAAACAGGTGAGATGTCTTAGGGCTCTAATTTCCTTGTGCAACTCTGGGTGGCGCAGCCTGGCGCACCCCGCGCAGTGGTAATTTTGTCTGGCGCACCACCGTGCACAGCCAATTTCGCAATGTGGTAGAACAGCTGCGCCAAGATGGGTGTCAAAACGCACCAGGGGGAGGTGTCGAAAGATTCAGCTTGGCGCAGTGACAATTTCGTGCCAAAAAAACGCGTGGAAGGTGCACTGAAAGCTCACCAGCTCCAACCTGGTCTATTCTCATATCAGAGACGTTTGTCATAACGGAAACTCAACCTGACGGCAGCTGGAAGAGTGACGCAAACTAACAAGTTCACATCTCTCAGCCAACTACAAACAGCCACATCATCCGATAAGGAATATCCGGCTTCTCTCATCTCTTGAAGTTCAAAAGAAAAGAAAAAAGAGAGAGACGCTCGCTGAATAAATGTAAGTCACTTGGTGTCTTAAGGATTTACCTGTGATGCCCATATTCCTCTGTTTTTATCTTTATTCTTAATGTGATCTAAAAAGATGGAGCACAAAAAGAAAAAAAAAAAAAAAAAAAAAAAAAAAAAAAGATGGAGCACATTATTGCAAGGAGGATGAGGAGGAGAAATCGGGGGGAATATTTCACCAAAGGTTCTGCTATTTGGCGATGACAGACCAGGAATGCAGGTGGATCACAAGCATGATGAATGGATTACCCTGCTGGTGTGTTTAAATGTAATTATCACTTAATTTTGTACTCCTATTAATGACACAGGAAGAGATTACATCTGTCATCTCGCGAGGTGGTCCACACGGTGGCGCACATGATGGCCTCCAGTGCGTGGCCCGGTGGCCTCTGTGCTCTCCCAGTTGCTATAAAAGTGACAGCGGCGCTGACCTTCTTCGCCACCGAGTTGAAATTGTCACTGCGCCTCACCCGCGGCGCATTTAAAGGCGAGGAGACGTGTTCATTTGATTGATGAAGATTACACTAGGCTGTGTTAAACCCACTCACGCCTCCTCTCCTCCCTCTCTGCTACTTGCGCCGGTGGGAGAGACGGAGGCGTGGGTGCGCCTCCCTGCGCCAGACTGCACCGTGCACTAATCTTGCAAAATGGCCTGGACACATCCCGTTGGCACGATGCAGGACAGGTGCGCCTCGCCTGCACCTGGTCTACAAAATTAGAGCCCTTAGTGTTCATGATTTACACATTACCTGTACTGTATATTCAATAACTTTTGTTTCTACACATTTTTTAAATCTGATTTCCTCTGCTGGAGTCCTCTACTCTTAACTATAAAACAAACTGGACAGCCTATGTTAAAATCAGTGAGAGCATTTAGTATTTTAAACACTGAGAATGGCACTGAGACTGCCATGCTGTCTCTCAGCCCTCTGTTCTGTTATATACTTGTACTGAGTTTATCAACCACAATCTGATCTAGAATTGTGTGTGTTTTGATTTTGCAGATGTGTGTCTATCTCAGTGATGCATCTCCAAATAAAACCTCAAGTAACAGGATCACTCTACATCACACTTGAGAACAGTTTTTTAGATGGTTTCTGGCACAGTCATTTTCTGCATCTTCAGGATAGAAACACATCGTCTTTGTGCTTTGATCATTTCTTATTTTAGATAAACAGGAGCACAAGTTCATTTGCTATTTAAACATTAGTGGCTTAGTCTGATAATGCGCTCTGTCAATAATCGGAAGGTTGCAGGTTCGAGCTCAGCTCCAGCTGTCACATGACAATGTGTCTTTGGGCGAGACACTTGACACCAAGTCGCTTTCACTGCCACATCAGTGGTGCGTACATGAGTACAAAAGGGTATAAATGTCTTAGCTGATACTAATGACACCTAACATAGAATCTGAACCACCAGTGAGTGAATGGGTATGACATGTGAACTGCGGTGTGAAGCAGCTTCAAATAATCAAAGAGACTAGAAAAGCATGATATAAGCTCAAGTGTGTTTACCATTTACCAACGTGAAAGCACAGTGTAAAAATGACAATTGTCCAAATTGAAACAACACCTGTGCTGTACACCATAAAGCTGGGCATACAATAGGGCACTTGATCCTGAAAAGCTCCCACTTCTTAATCAGTTAGATGTAAAAATGAATGATTGTGTTCAACTACTTCTTTCCACAGAAACCTTCTTCAGTGTATGAATGTGGTGTGAATGGGTAAGCTCAACCCCAAGCTGTAAAAGTGTCTCAGTTGCCAGAGGAGTAGAAAAGTTCTGTCCAAGTTCAAGTCCATTCACCATATACCATTCAGAAAGCTCATTTGGACTCAGGGTCTCAGATGAAAATTGAAAGTAAGCCTTCTTGTAAATATACCATTACAAGTAGTGAGCATTAAAGTATTGGTCTGCATAAAATCTAAAAAGATATGGTGTTCAGTAAAGTTAAGAATTATCTTGTATTTACTTGGGTTAATTATTAATCCTTGATATCATATACGTGTCATAAAAAATATCATCTCTGTCTCTTCTTTGATATGTTGGTGTGGACTTCCAAGTCATGGAGCGTTGATTGATTGCAAGTCATCACTATAAATTAGATAAGCCTGTTTATAAAAAACCTACCTGTGTCAGGCATGATTTAAAATAAATATACAAAATTTGTTTTTGTCTTTATTGTGAATGGATTATTTCAATGTTCAATTTTCTTCCTTTATGTGTTTCTATACATCTTTCCTCTTAAAGGTCAAAAACATACTTGCTCATAGTTTTTAACACACTTTGACAGCTGTTGGGTTCGCAGCAGATTCAGAAAGCATTTTGTTTCAGACAGTGTAATGTGTGTTTTCAGGCACCTGCCCTTGTAAGGTTCAGCAGAGGCTTGGCTTTCTCCACCCCTGCTGCTGCCCTTACTGCCATGGTGCACACCCCTCTATTTTCCCAGCGGGGAAAAACCACATGGAGGTGAAATGAGTTGCTGATGGGCTGCAGGGGTGGGGTGGTGCATGAGAGAGGAGATAGAAAGAAACACAGTGATCATTTCTTGTTTTCTCCCCTGCTCCTCTCTGTTCCTGTTCAGCCATAGATCGTGTCACTGCTCGGATACTTACAGTAAGAGCATGAAGATGAGAATAACAGAGAAACCCGAGGCTGCCAGGGTGAGTAAAAGTGATGTTGAGTCACTTCATGGGGTCAGAGTGCCAGTGTGTTTAATGGTCATGCTGAGGAGAGTCGTGCTGCACTAACACACTCCCTCCTTCTCCATGGTCGCTCTCCTCCATCCTCAGCCTCTGACACAGTTAGGAGACCTGGGGCGCTGAGGGAGCTGGGGCAATGTTTCTGAGGTAAATGCAAACAAAGCATAACCCATTTGTCAAAGATGCAGAAAATGTTTTGTCTTTTTATCCCAGTGTCATCTGAAAAGGCCAGGAAAAGGGAAAAAAGACCCTTAGGGCTTCTGTGTGCCCCCACAGGAAGGCACTATCTTTCTCATTCTGTAACCTTACGTATGAATGCACTCTGTGAGGTAGCTGTGACTCTAAAATCACCTGAACTTCTTTGTTTCCTTCAGTGTGGACCTGGGACGGGCAGCATTGATTAGCAGAAGGGGCTCATTTATAATATTCTATTTGCCAAAGAGCCACAATTTTGCAAGGCTTTCAATAAGACCATCATAATTACCATGCAATCTAGAGTATGTGGCCACTTTATTAGGCACGCCTTGCAAACAATGGTATGGACCAACTTTTGCCTTCAACACTGCCTTCTTCATTCATTGTGGCATAGATTCAACAAGGTGCTGGAAATGTTCCTCAGAACTTTGATCCATGCTGATCTGATAGCATCACATAGTTGCTGCAGATTTGTTGGCTGCACCCCCACTATGCAAATCTCCTATTCCCCCACATCCCAAAGGTGCTCTATTGGATTGATATCTGTTGACTGTTGAGGTCACTGAAGTAAAGTACACTCACTGTAATGTTCAAGAAACCACTTTGAGATGACTGGAGTTTTTTGACATGGCACAATATTCTGCTTTGGGATCCTACCATCTGAATGTGGCAGACCAGGTATAACTTTTCCAATCTTCTGTTATCCATGTTTGGTTAACCTGTGCACTTTGCAGCCTCAATTTCTTTGTCTTAGCTGACAGGAGTGGAACCTAGTGTAGTGTGCTGGTGCTGTAGCCCATGTCTCAAGATTGGTTGAAACAAATGGTTGTTTGAGCTACTTTTGAATTTCTATAATCTCAAATCACTCAGGCCGTTCTCCTTTGTCCTCTGGCATCAACAAGGCATCTCTGCCCAGAGAACTGTAGCTGACTGGACCATTAAAACTAGAGATGTGGTGCAGTTTCTGAAGGACTACAACAACCATAACACATCCAAATACACTTTATCCACATTTCCTCCTCATTCTGATGCATGGTTTGAACTTGAGCAGATCATCTTGACCTTGTTGCTGCAATACAAGCAATGTGGCACCGTCATAAAACCACATAGAACAGAAGCAAACTTTAACAAGCTGTACTTAATGTGTGATGGCTGCACGTGATCGTCATGATGCCGCATGTCTCAACATTTGACACAGGTGAAGTTGTGGGAGGTAGGGGTGATGAGGGTGCTGCAGTATCCCCTGGAAGATGTGGAGAAAATGCATTTTTACAAAAACATCCAAAATAAATGTGAAAAAATATAGGTTTATTTCACATTTTATTTGAACTGTATTCTAGTGAAATTCCCTGTTCTGTTAGGTTTTGATGGGTTATATTTCAGGCAGGTTGAGTGTCTCATTAGAGACTAAGTTCTTAACCTTTAGGCTATGAACTTACTCACACACATGTAACTGTAAGGCAAAATGACTTTGCAAAAATGGATTTCAGGTTTGTTTTGTGTCACTTGACAAAAGACTAGAGAATCATCAGTCAGCTCTATGCAGCAATTCCAACATATAGGGGAGAGTGGGGTATGATGAGCCATTTTTTACTTTTGTTGTCAGTGAGGCAAGGAAAATGCAACAGAGATAAAATGAGAACATATAACCTTACTCACAGATGTTTGCTATCAACTGAAATTGTAAGGATGCAACTATGACAAAGAGCCTGGAAAACTTTCAGAAAAAAAGAGTGCTCCTGTGGCTCAACTTGCCCTGGGTTAGGGTTAAGGTAAGTCTGTTGGGTTAGTTGACCTTGTGACTTCATAACTTTAAACCTGAGAATTTTTCTAAGACAACTTATTGCTGTTAAGAGAGTCATTTCACAAGATATGTTTCGCCCTACAAATAGTCTTATTTATTTTCTTAAACCTGACTGAAAAACCTAATAAAACTGTTCAGTAATTTCAAAATTTTATTGCCATTAATGGTCACGCTTTGCAACTTTTTGAAGAATTTACTCATACTCTTATGAAGTAAAATGACAGCCAGCATAGTTTTGAACAACAAACAGAAACAAAATCAGTACGTGGCGGAAAAAAAATATTCTCAGTAGAAATATTACTTTTACTCCAATGTTCTAAGTTTTTATAATTTTAGACTTGCTAGAACAAGCAAGTTTGAACCTCCGTCTTCTTCATATACCTCTGCAGGGTTGACCTGTCTATATTTTGCTTCTTTGCAATGGATCTGATCTACTTTACACCCTTGACTTCTTTCATTGCTTTCTTCATCTCATCAAGGGGTGTTGAGCCCCAGTTGGTTGTCCTCTTGTACAATCTTACACTAACATTAAATAGTATCTCATGATTCAGTACATTAATTTAACTTTTCAGACTTATGTTGGGGGTAAAATGAAGCAATGGCTCACCCCACAACATATGGCTGACTTTGCCCCATAGCCAACATTTTGGAAAAATGTTGCTAGCACTGCTATTTAGACTAATGTTTAGTCAAATGATTCACATGGTTTTATACATTGGTAAATTATATATATATATATATATATATATATATATATATATATATACATATATACATAAAAACTCTTCTCTCACCCACCCCCTCTCCCCGGTGGGGTGGGTGGCTGTACATCCTCTTCAGCTCGGGTCCTCGACCAGAGGCCTGGGAGCTTGAGGGTTCTGCGCAGTATCTTAGCTGTTCCTAGGACTGCACTCTTCTGGAGTGAGATGTCTGATGTTTCTCCAGGGATCTGTTGGAGCCACTTCTCCAGTGTGGGGGTCACTGCCCCGAGTGCCCCGATGACCACAGGCACTACTGTTGCCTTCACCTTCCAGGCTTTCTCTAGCTCTTCTTTGAGCCCTTGGTATTTCTCTAGTTTCTCGTGTTCCTTTTTCCTGATGTTGCTATCACTTGGGATGGCTACATCAATCACAACGGCTTTCCTCTGCTGCTTATCCACGATTACAATGTCTGGTTGGTTGGCCATTACCATTTTGTCGGTCTGTATCTGGAAGTCCCACAGGATCTTTGCTCGGCCATTCTCAATCACCTTGGGAGGTGCTTCCTTTGCGCTTAGTGTATAGCCCCTGGATACTGGACTTGGGATGAAACCCCCCCGTATATATATATATATATATATATATATATATATATATATATATATATATATATATATATATATATATATATATATATATATATATATATATATATATATATATATATATACATATATATATATATATATATATATATATAATAGACAATTTTAGACCCGGATAAATTGGATTTGATACAAAGCTCAATATACCTGACATGCAGAAAATTTACTTTGACACACAAAAAAGGTTTTTTTGTGTTAAAAAGTACCAGTCGCTTACACTACATACTTCTCTTCATCAGAGGCAGAGAGAAATGATAAGTGATTCCTGCTGTTTTCAAGAAACAGGGGATAGGTCAACTTGCCCACTGGCTCATTTTACCCCACTCTCCCCTACAGTACAATGACAGCCCTAGAACACCACTGAACTCTTAAACAATACCTAATAGAGAGTGGGGTGCCAACATTGTTCAAGCAATAGTACCAGCAGCAAAGACAGCTAATGCCAACAGCAACAGCATGCATTGAGAGGAGGAGGAGGCTGGTGCTAAAGGTACTGCCAAGCCAAATGCAGCTGCAGGGACACAGCCGACAACTTTGACAGAATCATGTAAGCTCTGGGATCTTACTTTTCCATGTAGAAGTTCAGAGACAGGAATTTTAATCAGTATTTTCAACCAGAGTCGTTTGATGAGAGGAGATGGCTTCAGGATGCAACTGACACAGACAGTGTTTTTTTTACACTGCACGTGTCTAAACTATGTAGATTACACTTGTCTCACTTACTATGATGTTTAAAGAGGGATTTTTCATCAGGGTATAAAAGTAAAACACCCCTGCTATAACTCCAAAATTATTTTCTTTCAACAAGTTCCTCCGTTGAAAAAATATTCTCACTATGTATATTCGTCATGCCAGTTAATGAATTGCAGCCAACTTTTTTGGACAAAAAGAAAACCTTTCAGGATTCATCAGACTTTATGATAACAATATAAAATATTTATTACTCAAATGCAAACAGTAATGTTTAGAGTTATGAGTAAAGACTTACTGTATTTGACTACATTTTTCAGTGGGATTAACAGAATTTTATCTGTTATTGAACTCAATTATTGTTCCACTTTATTCTTCTCTTATTTATGTTGCATACAGAAAGGTGAAACAAATCAGTTCAGGCCAGAAATCTTCTTCTTCTTTCTTAACCCAGACAAGCAAAAGGTGGTTGTGTTTGGCCCCGAATACCTTAGAGAAGCCTTTTCTAATGGTATAACTGCCCTTGATGGCATTAGCCTGGCACTAAGCACAAACATTAGAAACCTTGGGGTACTATTTGATCAGGATTTGTCCTTCAACTCCCACGTAAAACAAATTTTAAGAACAGCCTTTCTTGATCTTTGTAACATTGCAAAAACTAGGCCTATCCTGTCTCAGATCGATGCTGAAAAGATGCTCCATGCTTTTGTTACCTTTAGATTGGAATATTCTCATTACTACAAGAACACTTTCTCTGCATTGGCTTGCCATACAGTCTAGAATAGAATTCAAGATTCTTCCTCTCACCTATAAAGCTCTCAGTGTAAAGGCACCAATTTGTTTTAAAGAGCTTGTAATGCCGTACAACCTCTCAAGAACAGTATGCTCCCAAAATGCTGGCCTACTCATGGTACCATCAGTCTCTAAAAGTAGTATGGGAGGAAGAGCCTTTAATTATCAGGCTCCTCTTCCTTGGAATCATTTACAGACTCCCTCTCTGCCTTTAAAATTAGATTTAAAACATTCGTTTTTGATAAAGCTTTTTAGTTGGGACTAGATCAGTCCTGGATCAGCTTATAGTTAGGCTGCAATAGGCTTAGACTGCAGGGGGATTTGGCACACTGAGCTCTCTCTCTATCTCGCTATCTCTCTATCACTCTCTCCATCCTCTCTCTCTATCTCTTTGCCTCTTTCTATTTGCTCTTGCTCGTCTCAGGTTCTTGTCTTGTAGGCAGCCTGGGATTGTTGGTGTGGAAGGCCTGCTGCTGTGGACCTACAAAGCTTCAATTACTACAATTACAAATTTCTGAAATTTGATCATGAATGACCTGCTGCCATGGACCTGCTGGACTCCAAGTGCTTTATTATGCAACAACCTTAAACAGAAATGATATAATTTGATATCAATTCATATTTTTAGACCAGTTAAACACAATTTAATGGCAGTTCGACTAGATGCTGCTGTAATTATCAACATCAGTCCTCCTCAGTTTATAATCGTTATATTTATATAACATTATGCTATTATTAGAATGACCTCTCTATCCATGGTTTTATTGATTTTACCTCCATAATAAATACCTTTATAACCACATAGACACAAGGACCCTTTTGCAAATGAAATGCCACATGTCAAGGACCTAAACTCAAATAAATTTATATTCCGCAGAGACAAATATGATGGGGACAGATTTATGATCTGGGTGTCCATGGGTTTGTTGCAATTATATAATCTTGTTTTTAGTCCCTTTGTCTCTGCCTAGATGGATTCTTTGCTGGATGTTTGTCTATGTGTATTTATCTGTGTATACACAGACCCGGCTGTAGAAACAAATTAGAGGGGGCGCATTACATTTTTTCAGGGAGGCATACTTTTTTGAACTTACATTTTATCTGCCTCGGGCTGAAAAGTGGCTCTGTGGCCACTTCAACAGTGTTGACAGGGGGCGGCTGGCCCATAGTGGACGATAGTGCACCGTCCTCCTTAGGCCACGTGAAAGGAGGAGAGAGAAAAGACTTTATCGTGCCAGTCCAAGTCTTCATATTAAGGGCTCTAATTTCATAGACCAGGAGCAGGCGTGGCGCACCTGCCCTGCGCCTCGGCTGTGCTGCACCAACAGGGTGTGTCCAGGGCATTTTGCAAGTTTTGTGCACAGCGCAGTCTGGTGCAGGGAGGCGCACCCACACCAGCGCAAGTGGCAGAGAGGGAGGAGAGAAGGCGTGAGTGGGTTTAACACAGCTGAGTGTAATCTTCATCAATCAAATGAACACGTCTCCTCGCCTTTAAATGCGCTGCAGGCGAGTCGCAGTGACAATTTCACCTCGGTGGCAAAGAAGGTCAGAGCTGCTGTCACTTTCGCAGCAACTTGGAGAGCGCAGGGGCCACCGGGCCACGCATTGGAGCCCACCATGCGCGTCACCGTGTGGACCACCTCGCGAGATGACAGATGTAATCTCTTCCTGTGTCATTAATAGGAGTACAAAATTAAGTGATAATTACATTTAAACACAGCAGCAGGGTAATCCATTCATCATGCTTGTGATCCACCTGCATTCCTGGTCTGTCATCGCCAAATAGCAGAACCTTTGATGAAATATTCTCTCCCAGTATGTCCTCCTCATCCTCCTTGCAATAATGTACTTCATCTTTTTAGATCATGTTAAGAACAAAGATTAAAACAGAGAAATATGGGCAATCACAGGTAAATCCTTAAGACACCGAGTGACTTACATTTATTCAGCGAGCGTCTCTCTCTCTTTTCTTTTCTTTTGAATTTCATGAGGTGAGAGAAGCCGGATACTCCGTATCTGATGATGTGGCTGTTTGTGGTTGACTGAGAGATGTGAACTCGTTAGTTTGCATCAATCTTCCAGCTGCCGTCAGGTTGAGTTTCCATTATGACAAACTTCTTTGATCTGACATCAGATGTGACAGGACAGTTAAGATAGATACAAATGTATATGCTGGTTCAGACGGTTACATTAAATAGTGGTTGCTGTGATTGTTTATTGCATTGAAATGTGCCTGACACTCTGGATACCTGCCTTTGAGGTTTTGGTGACTGATGTGCGCACTGTGTGCCTGTCAGCCAAATTACCACTGCACCTGGTGCGCTTCACCTGCACCAATAATAGACTAGGTTGGAGCTGGCCAGCTTTCAGCTCACCTTCCGCGTGGTTTTCTGGCACAAAATTGTCACTGCGCCAAGCTAAATCTGTCGACACCTCCCCCTGGTGTGCTGTCACACCCATTTCGGCGCAGCCGGTCTACCAAATTGCCAAATTTGCTGCGCACGGCGGTGCACCGGACAAAATTACCACTGCGCGGGGTGCGCCAGGCTGCACCACCCTGCGTTGCGCCAGGAAATTAGGGCCCTTAGTCTCTATATTATTGTCTAATCAGCAGCCCGAATATCGCTGCGATGTCACTGTCCATCCAATTTCAGTCAGATTGAAATTCGCCCCAGGCACTCTCATAGACTTACATGTTGAGACTCTTTTTCAAATTTTGGACCTTACAATACATTTCTATGGGCTCTGGGAGGGCTTGCCTCAATGTGATTTCATCATACGCAACGATGCCTGCTCGGACGATAAGCACAGCGCGCGCACACGAGAGAGATGATTCAAAGTGTTACATGTGAGTGATTTATCAGTAGTTTATCGGTATTTTCGGAGTAAATACTGTACAAATATTGTAAATAATAGCATCAGTATCATTCTGGAGTGTTTCCTTGTTGTTCTTTTGCCATATTTTTGCCGTGTATTGCCATATATTGGCTGTTTTTTGCTGTATATTCGCCGTTACTTACACATGTATACATACACACTAAGACTAAGGATGGGAAGCGAAACCAAATTCCAGTTGAGAATCGATAACTCCCTCAAAGAACAATAAAAGAGAGCATATTGAGAAATGACAGGGGGTAAGCCTGGGGAGGAAGCAGTGCACTGTGCAGAAAAAAGCACTCTATAGATGTGTGAGGAGTGCAAACTTGGACTCTGTCTTCATCTGGACAGGAACTGCTTCAGGAACCTATTGTCAATAAAATAAACGCCTGGACATGGTCTAATAAAACAGTTGTAACATGTACACTAAATGCTATAGGCAAACCAAAATTTTTGAGTGTATGTTAATGGGTTAAGTTTATTTTTCATCATCTCAAAAAACATTTGTACATGTTCATTTACATTTTTTATAAAGAGAAACCTGTTGAAAATTCAAATCAATTTTCTTTTCCTGTAATTACACACTGTTTTAAGCATTTATAACAAAATAATGACAAATACTTGCCAGTATTGTTTATGTTTATTTCTCATGAACATAGAGTGAAAAAATTTGGTCAAAAGGATATTTCCTGGCCTTGTTATAATTGCAGTATTTAAAGAGTTATTTGGGACCACCCAATAAGTAAGTGTTTTACTGTGGAACCAAATTTATTCTATTTTAGACATTTAACTTGATATAGCTATACAAAAATACTGTACAGTATGTATATGTTATGTCTGGTGTTGCCATCTAGTGGTTGAACAGAAAAACCAAATTAAACAATGCAATGTAACACTGTAAAGGTAGCTATCTGATTTTTTTTAATCATTGATTTACCCTTTGAATGGGTCATCTTAGCAATCACCACAACTGCCCCCCCCAAGAAATTTTTCAGGAGCCACCACTGATGTTGTCATGTAATTTTCTCTCAGTAAAAAGGGGCAGTTCATCCTATAATGTGTATGTACAGTGGGTGTATGTACTATATATATATATATATATATATATATATATATATATATATATATATATATATATATATATGTATATGTATATATATATATATATATATATATATATATATATATATACACATATATATATACATACATACATACACATATATATGTATGTATATATGTATATATGTGTGTGTGTGTATATATACATACATATATACATATATACATACATATATATATATATATATTTGTATTTATATATACATATATATATATATATATACATATATATATATGTACACACACACACACATATATATATAAATACAGTAGTGTATTGCCGTGCACCAAAAGACAAGTGACTGAGCAGTTAGTGAGTCAGAATTCTAGCAAGCTATTTGTGTGGAAGCTCTTTAACCCTTGGGTACTGTATTAAAATACATTATTTAGTCATGTTTTGGCTGTTTAAAAGCCAGAACTTTAGCTGCTTTAAAAACATATCACATAGATATTTCTTTCAATTTTTTTGCCCAAACACTCTTCCTCAAGCTCAAACCTGACTAAATTTATATATATTTTTTTTTTAATTATGGCTTTTAACCCTTTAAATGCCAATTCCATAGGTGATGCCACTGATTTCTTGAACGAAACACATAAAAAAAATGATCAGAGGCTGGGTATTTTTTATGTGCCATCACACTCTTGAATATGTCAAAGATAAGTAAAAACATCGGCTTCAGTGCATTATTATTTTTTGCAAAGCATCACATTTTAAGTTTTACTCCCTGTTGACTCCCATTATAACCACATTTTTTGAATGCAGCCATGATACTGCAGTGAAATCACCTATGAAACTGGCATTTAAAGGTATAAAATCCATAATTTAAAAGCAAATAATTAGTTTTGATCAGGACTGAGCTGACCTTTTGAAATTTTTTAAATGACATTTTCAAAATTTATGTAGAAATAAGTTTCCTTACCAATCTGAGCGAATAGTTTGTACAATTGTATTAATTTTACAGTGGTTTCCCCCTCAGACCTATGACTGATGGCCTGTTGCTGTTTTTCGCAGCTGTAATTTTTCCATGAACGTCCTCACCTCTGTAATTATTAACGTCGTCACTCACATTTCTTGCAGGCAGCAGGTTCTCGCTGCTTGGCGCTGCTCCTCCTGCTCCCTATAGCTGCTGTAGCTAACCCTCCTATCATGAATGTTTACTGCAGTGTGACTGTTGACTTCAGTGGTTCTAGTCGAAGTGGAGCTGTATGGCGCTTAGTGATGTTATGAGATGTGCCGAGGCTTCGAAGCATGTGCCGAGTAATGGGCATTTCTTCAAAGCGCGTATCGAGGCTTGCTTCATTTAGGGGAGGAGCCAAAATTGATGACGTTCGAAGCCTCGCTGTCCGCCTGTACCATGTGACTGCTTCAGGAAGTGGTTCAGATTTTGCCGCGAGTTTTGACAGCGATATAAACCCCTCAGGCTCCATTCAAAATGTGGGTTTTTGAAGGAGAGTTGCGGTCATTTGAGAATTTGGATAGAGTTTGGATAGTTTGGATACAAGAATTTGGATAGCGTTTATATAGTTTGGAGAGTTTAGAGAGAGAGTTAGAGAGATAGATTGAAGATTTAGGAGAGTGAAGAGAGGATAGGTAAGAGGATGGAGCCAGGTAGGAAGGAGGATTTCCCCTGTGTGGGAACATTTTGATTTGATTACTCCTAATAAGGTAAGTGAAATCGAACAATATTTCAGACACATTAGGTTTGCTTATCGAGAAATGTATTTTTCACTGTTTCTTATTTTTATTCAAAGGTGAGGTGTTCATTGTATTCCAAGGACTTGGGGTACAATAACAACACCTCATATGTGATAAATTATGTAGTGAAATTACTCGGTCATGCATTTTTTTTTTAATTCATAGTCATTCCTAAGAGCCATAACAGACAATGCATCACACATTATGTGGTTAAGATAAAGCTGCCTGTGATTATACACCTGGCCAGTAGGTGGTAGGTGTGCACATGAAGATTCAAGAGATGAACTCTTTCTCGGAGCAATTGGCTCAAGTGGTTCAATGCCTCATGAGGCCTCATCTCACCATTACTAATGGCGCTGCTTCCTGCTCGCTCCTGACTGCGCCGTCACTTTTCCCTGACTTTCGGAAATAACTTTAGATATCCATTGTTGTAGCGACCTTCAACCCTGAATATTTGACTCGGTAATCGCTATGACTCAGTGACCCTCCCCCCTCTACCTCTAACTAGCTAACACGTTGCCTTTGTTTGGTTGGATTGGTTGGATGGATTGACATATCAACATGGATTAACTGAAGATGGCTACTCCAACGGAAAAAAACAAAACCCAAATAAAATAAACAGAAAACTATGCTGTTAGTCCAGGGCAGGCACAGCTGACTCCGTGGGTGTGCACGGTCTCCCAATGCCCGCCCATGCCACCGGGTCTGTGTATACATACATATATGTATAAAATGAAGAGCATGGCTTCAGCCTGCTCTATTGTCAAGTGCTTTGAGATAACACTTGTTATGAATTGGAGCTATACAAATAAAGATTGATTGATCAATTGAATAATCGATTGATTGATTGATTGACTGATTGACTGATTGACTGATTAATTAACTGATTAATTGACTGATTGAGTGATGGAAAAACATTTGCCAGTAATCGAAGATAATGATTTAGAATTTTCATGATCAAATGTACTTGGTCTTTTTGCATTATTTGTATTGACAACAGAGTTGGAAATTAGTTTTTTTGTCTGCCTGTCACTTGACGGGTGAATATAAAAATCTATGGACAACAGACATTTTTTACCAGGCATTTTATTGTAAATGTAAGAGTTTTGTTAAGTTGATTGTGTTGAAAACAGAAAGGCCTCCCGTGGCCTCCAGAAAGCCAGTTGCCCACCCCTGGTAACGACCTTTTTGTTTGCTTTGTTGAAAGCTTACTGTGGTTTCCTGTAGATTTAAAATTTGTAGTAATGGACTTATGAGAGTCTAATTGCATATTCCCTTTATTTAATATGTTTGTGTTTTTGAGTTTTTTCTGTGTTGCTGATAGATTAAAGGCAATACAACTTATCTACTGCTGTAAAGTTGTCTGAATCAAGTCTTTTATAATCACTAGGATCTCAGTCTTTCCATGTGCGTGTCTGTATTGGTGTGTTTGTGAGAAAGAGACAGAGGGTGGGGAGACAAGGTCTCCTCTGGTTGCCTACAGGCATTCTGCCTGCCAGAAAGTGTGATTGGACTATTCCTGTTAATTATTTTTGGATTTTATGGATTTTATGGATTTTAAATCTCCAGAAAGTGCTGCTCTTTAAATAATTCAAAACCAAAAGGAAAAATGGATTCACACTCTGGCAGAGAGCTGAGTAGGAGTATAAGGCGCCTGAGTTTTTTTCATTTTAATGTTGAATATTAGACATGAGGAAAGACCCAACGAGGGAGTGGATTGTAGATCATCATACAGCCATACACAGACAGTCTAATTGGATTTTGTGAAGTTTGCTGCTCTATCCATCACACAAACATTGAAGTCTGTCCCATAACAAAGCTTGTGGTTGGTATTGATCTTCATAATGTTAGTGCTGCTGCTGCTGCTGCTGAGTTATTATGCAATAGAACTGAAAGAGCAATTGTTTTCTGAAATATTCACAATTTTGAATCAACATTGGGCATAGCAATTTTATTCAAAAAGCAACATCAGTACAGAAGGCAATTCTATTCTACTGTACAAGATTTTAAAAAAAATATATAACAAATACAGAAAATATAGAAAAACATTCAAATGGAATATGTTAAAAAAAATGGGGTCTGAATTGATAGAGAAATTTGACAGCTGATTACTTTTAATTGCAGTTTAATCATATGTTTAGAGTTTTAATAGTGTTTTTTAAAACTGTTTTATAGATTTGGACTTTTGTTTTTTTATTGGACAAAGATTTTTGGACTATCAACCATTTTGGAGGAAGGTTTTGGAAATTGTGGTGAGAAACTGGGAGAGACATGTAATAAAGGGTGCAGACTGGATTCAAGTCCATGCTGACCACATAGAGAGCAACAGCCTCAGTGTGCATGGGGTGCACTTACATTATAACTTACTATTCATGCCCTTGACACATTTTCTAAGTTCAAATTGAAGACTTTGGGTCTTGATTTGGAAATAAAATGTGGCTTGTATATACAAAATGACTCAGTTAAAGTCCAATTATCACCCCTAAATGTGAAGACATTTGCATTTTTCAGGAGTTCGAGTTTAATTGCAATCTTTGTGTAGGTGACCTTCTTAACCTTAACTGTGTAAACTGCTTAAAGTTTTTTTTTAATTATTTCCTTAATTATGAGTAAACTATTATACTACTACTACCACTATAAATATCTGCTTATTAGCTGTGATCTGTCAGTAATTTCAGATTTAACAAAGGTAAAGCTCCCTTTTCCTTATTATTCCAAAAATGGTCATAGATTCATTTTTCTGTTTTCTGAGCTAATCAAACACACTAACCTGAGGCAAGACAGTGTTGTCATGGGGCTCTCCATCCTATTTCTTTTTACCTTTTTTTTTTTTTTTTTGAACAAAGTATAAATACAGTTCCTAGTTTGTTTATATGTTAAATTTGTTCAGTATCAAAATTGTGATCTGTGGTAAATTGTTTTCTTACCTGTGATCTGTATGTTTACAAGTTGATGGATTACATAGACTCAACAAAATAAGTTATTTTTCTTCCAGTCATTAGCTCAGCTGCTGTTCATATTCACGAGGAAGCATGTGAGAGGTTGGAAAGGGACGCATTTTTAATACAGGGGACAGAGAGGAAGGAGGTATGCTTCCATATAGGCTGCATGCTGCAGCTCTGACCACGAGATAAAAAAAACTAAAAAGTGAAAAACAACAGACATAGTTGAAGAGAACAATACATAAGGGGACTGTTTGATAGCACATATTAATATTTGGGCCATGGCCACTGGGCCATTTGGGATTTTGTGAAATAAGACACTTAACAGAGCAGTGGTGTCAATGTTTCCTGTCACTGTGAGGGCATGAAGGATTGTGAAAAGTAGCATCCAACTGATCTGTTAAGATAGCATGATTACAGTGCTCTTGATGAGACTAAATAGTAATAAATGTAATTTCTAATAATATATTTTGTGATTTTATGACAGAACCTACTGTGCTTATGCCGTACCTACAGTGTACCTTTGCTGAGCCTTCCCCCTTCATACACTCTAGTGCCCCACACTGTCTTGAGCACCTATATTTGTGCAGTAATGTGTTTGTGCAACCCTTTGTCATTAAAGTACTTCACCAAGACAATGCAGTCGATGCGATTTCCACTTCAGCTCTATTGCATTCTCTGCCTGTTTGTATATGGATAGCATGGAAGCTGAGATGAAGCCTTTAAAGAAAGAATAAAGTGCTGATAAATAATGGTTGGTGGTTGCTTATACTGCAATATTTCCAAAGAATAAAAGAGAGGAAACATTAGAGGAGATAAAACAGGGGTATGCGAGTGATCTTCCCCTAAAAGCACATAAAAGCTGCTGCAACCCTCCACCCCAACGACCTCTCAGACAAATCCATAAGAAGATTGAGTTTCAGAAAAACATACTCTAAGCAACTACATTTTTCATTGACTCATCTGCAGGCATATTCACAAGACTTTTGACACTTTTGTCTACAAATTTAAATAATTAATATATACATAAATAAATATATACAAATTATTGTGTGCAAATATATTAAACACGCCTGTTTTTGATTAAACCTTTTAATCAACAAAATACATTTGTCTGTCTATTATTATTATTATTATTATTATTATTATTACTATTATTGTATTTTGGTTACCATTTCTTCACATAAATAGTCCCTTCTTTTTTATAGTTTCTATAATTCAAACAAAATATTTATGTCACATCTTTAAATATGGTCAACCAAACTTTGTATTTTTTGCCATTTGTGTGTACATCATTTTTAAGACATATCTTTATCTATTTTTTTTTTATATATGACAGTTCTGCAAGATGCAAAATGAAACAAAAAACATCCTCTGACACTGACCAAGTTAAGGGCATGTGTCCACAGGGGGCATTTTTCCTGTTGACAGCACTCGGCCTCAGTTTCACAGTGCTTCTTTCCAGCATTTAAACTTTGCCAGATAGCAAGAATTGACTTCTTTGTCTCCTGGTTACACCCACGTGGCCATTTAAAATTGCTCTGTGTGCGTCATTTTTGTCTTTTAATTCACCAAAATATCACCCATAGGACATGAACACAGAGTCAAGAAACCATATCCTATCACTAGAAGCTGAAGAACAGGAGAAAGCTCTTTTGTAAAAACAAGGCCTCTCACTGATGAGCATGGCACTCTCTCAGAAGTTTACCTGTTTTCACCTGAAAGCACTGAGAGAACATCGACAAAAATCAGCTGGCACTGAGGGCATTTTTTCCACACAGGGAGCTGAGTGCTGAGGGCGCTGGACTTTGTTGGTTTTGAACTGGACATGTGTGCTGCCAGTACAAAATATGCGCCTTTTGGACCCTAAATCTACATTTTCAAAGTTGGTAAGGGGCTTTATCTCTTTATTAATTAATGATGGGTATTAGAGAGTTTGGACACATAAAAAAGATCAGCATCTTTACATGATGCAAAATTATTGTCCATTATGCCTAGTTGCCAATATTGCCTCATTATTATTATCACCTGTTTTTCATGAAAGCTATGAGGAAGTACCTGTCTTAAATGCACAGATCAGTTTATGTGGGTTACACGTTTGAGAGGAATTTCCGCAGATCATCCTCCACCTGCAGCCTTTCTTAGCACTTACTTCTGATCACTGTCAGAGCAGAAAACTTGCACTCACACAGGCAGACAGAGGTGAATAGGTGATCATTATTTCTGCTTACTTGTTAGAGAGACAAACTGTGTTTTCACTGAAAGCAAATTGTGTGTAAGTAACTCTTTCTTTATATTTTGTTTTCAGTCCATATGACAGCTTGATTTATCACTTTTTCTCTGATTTTGTCTACTCTGCATATCCCCTAAAGTCCCGGTGCCCCACAGGGAAAGTGCACCTCTCACTTTGAAAACCACAGAGATAAAATATTCAGCCACTCAGTAAGCTGAGGCAGAGGCTGAGGACTTGTATTCTGCTCTTTCAGCTCCTGAGTGACACGGGTACAGCATAGGCACATAGCAATATAATTCAGGCTTTCCTTTCCCGATGGACACCCACTGGTCTTGCTTCATCTGAATGGACTCTGTTTAATAAGTCACCTTGAGTATGAAACTTTGGACAATTTAGGCTCACGGGTCGCTCCAAGTGTCCTGGGCTTACTCAGTGATGTACCAGTTCACCCTTAAAATGAGCCACTAGAAAGTTAAATTCACAAATCCCCAAAAAGATCCAGGACATGTTCATTATTCATAATTGAGTTAAACTCAGTATTTTTAAATATAAGCTCTAGTTCGCTTTTTAAATATTATTGTTATTATTATTATTAGTAGTAGTATTATTATTAGTAGTAGTAGTATTATTATTATTGCAGCACCAAGCTATCAATCCTTCACAAGTTTTATCAAAGTAAAGCTATAAAACAATTAACTAAGTTAAAGAATATAGTTTATATTAAAGACATTAGCTTTGAACAAAAAAAAAGTGAGGAGCTGTGTGTTTAACTCAATTATAATCCATACAGGTAAATTAAATTAAATATTAATAAATCTCTATTTTGCATGGTATATTGTTGGTATATTTGTTGGTATATTGTGGTTTAAGTTATTTAACAGGCTTACAAAATTTTGCATTGGAAAAAAAAATCTGCTGTATTATTTACATTAAGTGTGTGTGTTTTTCAACAAACAGGTACAAAAACAGGTGCATGCAAAGAAAAGTCAGTGAGAGAAGCAGAAAATGACAGGGAGGCCATGCATAAATAAGTCTCACCTGTAGTTTGATGTTTGAAATATTTAACTGTGCACACATACAGCTCTAAGGTCTTCCTCTGTACATGTAATATTTTTTGTGGCTATATAGCAAAAAAGTTCTGCAGGTACAGGCATTTTTCAGCCATGCAGTAATTACAATTAAGGTTAACTATGAAAAATACACAGGACATGCTTTCATATGAACTTTATGGAATTAGCAGATCCATAAAGCAGCTAACAAGGAAGTGTCACTCTCAGTTGCTATGTCAGGTAAACTCAGAAGTTCTAAACTACCCCTTCCTGTGGAAATAGGAATGGTTGTTCACTGCTCTCATGCTTTGTTCATGATTTGAAATATAATCATTCAATTAATTGGTCATCAAACATTTTGGCACTATACTAGGCACAACTTTGAGCTGCTCTGTCAATCCCCTACAAGGGATTCACCTCAAGCCTTCACCAGCTGTAGTTGAAATTCTTGAGACATAACATAAACTGTGATTAATGCTTCTATTTTAAATATGTGGCTGTGCATTAGCTTTTCCACATAGTAATGCAGGAGTCATAATGTTAAAGCCCTCATTCTTTGGCTTTTAAGTTGTACTGACTCAGATAGAAACACTCCTCACAACAACTTCAACAAGAATCAACACAGATGGGGAAGTGTTAACCTTGACACTCCTGCAAACATCACGCAGATCCAAGCCAACATTGAGGCTTTGTGCAAACATTACAACATGATCTCACACTCTTGATCCTAATGAGTGTCTAATTATTTTGTGCCATGTAAACAACATGAAGCGCCTCATTTTGCAGTTTGAAGAAGTACAACTGATTTCAAAGGAAATGGACTGCCACAGTTTCCACTCACCCACCTGCTGAGTCTGCCTGCCCACTTCACTAATGGCAAGTCACTGTCGATTTAGACATTATAGAATCCCAGGATTCAGAACATTGAAGAAGTAGATCTATAGGAGGAATTAAATTGACCTACAATAAAGTGTCCAATTTGTCTGTCAGATGTGATGGTTAAGTCATAAATCAAGTCATACTTCATCTCCCATTATTCACAAAACTTACAGCCTTACGTGTTTTCATCTGGACATGTGGAATAACACAGGATGAGCTGGAAGTGGTAAAGCTCACAAAGCCATCAGGTCAGAGGGATAAGAGTGCTCTGTTGCCATAGAAATACTCTCAATGGTCAAGTGCCCGGATGGAAAGGTGTGAAATCCTCCATGAGTTCCTGAAGATGGAATTAAAGATAGCTTTTCACACCCTCTCTCAGGCTGTCTCCCTTACTACCTGCCTGTAACCAAGGCAACCAGGGCAAGGACAACTCAGGATCAGTCGGGGCTTCTGCGAAGGGGGCCACCGCCATGCTTCATGTCTGCTTCTCACCATAATTCAGCAAACATCATCAATCATAATCTGGAAGAAGTGCACGGCAGACTGCTCATGTTGCTGAATCAAAAACAAAACAACAGTGGAGCGCTGCCCTCCGTAGACTCTCAGAAACATGAAGAAATGAGGGGAGACGCGGACTGGCAGGAACACAGAGCTGGTCTGCCAAGAGGTTCAATCTTTTAAGTGAAGCCACCAAGCACAAACACACGCACCATCACAATGGCCTGTCGCTTTGTCTTGATACATCCCCTTTTCCCTGTTCTTCTTCCCCTTGTTTCTCTCCCGCTGTTTCCCTTCTCCCAGAACAAGCCGCTTGAAGATGCTCCCTGAGTTGTCCTCTGTAGACTGTATTTGTGTTTAATTGGATGAAAAGATGATGCATAATATGCAAGGAAAGAAACACGAGGGAACCAAAGTCCGTGTCGCCCGCAGCTAAAGAAACCAGCAGCTATTTGTTGTTGACATTTTTCTCCTCTGTTTTTTCTGCTTCATTGAAACAGCAGCAGACTCTGTTTTTTCATGCATTTAGGGCTTTTTTTCTCTCCATTGTGGCCTGTCTTTGGTGTCAAGTTCCCAGGCATCACAAGATTTCACTCTCCACTGCTACTCTCTCAAGAGTGAGTGCTTGTGTGATCAAGGAAATGTTCCTGTGTGCAGCATCTAGTATTGTACTTAAGTCAGAAGTATTACAGAAGTAGATCTTTGTTTTCTTTGGAAAAATTAGACATTCAGGCTGGTCCTATAAGGAGTACTCAGCATGAATCTTTCACACCATCAATGCAAGACCTGGAGTAATGGTAATAGCAAAGGTATCTTTTCAAGAATAGGGTTGTGAATTAATGTAATTTTACTGATACCAAAGCCATAATTGATTCTACATACTGATCCAATTCTTTATTCATTTCCCTGTCGATTCATGTGGACTTCCTATGTGACTGTGAGTCCACATAGGATTTCTAACATTGTAAAATATATGGCACTCTTGATACTTAATGCTGTGCTGCTTTAAAGAGCCCATATGCCATATGAGTTCATATGCCCTTTAGTGTTTTACTATGTCTCCTAAGCATGATAAAGTACATCTACACACAAGATAAAAAATCTGCAGCATTTAGACTTTCTCCTTCCCCCCTTTTTACAGTGCCAGTGGCTGCCTGAAATGTCTCATCCCCCTATAGAGACTTACCAATAGGTTGACGACCATTGTTTCATCAGCAGTTAAAGCCCATTGGCTCAGAATAGCAAGATGTGCAGAACATAGACTGTGGAAAGAATGCAGTGCTGAAAACAGGGCACTGAGTAGCCCTAAACTGAGCAATAGGCTGGTGCAGGGATTAAATATGTTTGTATGCCAACCAAGAGGCTAGGATCGTGTTGGTTCCCTCAACTAAACGTGAGAGTGATTTTTTCACTGTACTCTTGGATTATTGCCGATTATAAGGTCTATGGCTAACTACAATGAATGAATCTTACACATTTTGTTCATCATGATACACAAACAGAATTTACAAGTTTCTAGGCTTAAGCATAATCAGCAAAAGTAAAAAGCATTTACCTATAGCTTTGATGGAACAACAACATGGCAATTTTGGCAGCTACCACACGTACAACATATAACACTAAGTTGAAACTACTTGTTTAAAACTTTCTTTTAATTGAATGACCTGAAGAACTTGGTGCCCTTGCTGTGTCAATGGTGTATGCATTATTGTTTATTAGAAAACATTCAGTGATGATTGCATTGGGGTTCCTTGCCATTTTTGTCATCCTTGTTAATGGTATGTTTGCAACCATCCTTTCAAAATCACAGTGATGCTTTAATATTTGAAAGCGGAACAATATCGGCTGCATTTCATGTTACAGAAACAAACATTCAAATCTGCATTTGCTCACCGCGGACCCCACTTAAGACATTTTTCCACAAATTTGTCCTAAAATCCCATATTCTTTCAGCTGTGGGAACTTAAGTGCTATAATGCTTCTGTGTTTTTAGACTTATTCCTGCACTACTCTATTACCACATATTAGATCAGTCAACCATTCAGAGCAGACTGTGCTAACACTGGGAAGGGTTGGAATCAGGAGAACTCAGTATGTGGAAACCAGAAGGATTTTTGAATATTAGCGGTTGCGAACATACTCTAGCAATCATCAAAACCCAAAATATGAATCAGAGTAAAGGAAAAATATGGACTCTTTGACAACTTACACAGGTGACCTCTCCAGCATGCAATCTGAGGGCTCTCAGACCAGCACGTGTGTGCTACATTTTGGCTGCATTTCCTGCTGTCACAGCCCTGTCTCTCCAAATACATTTTAACTAAATGAAGAGTTTTAATAAGACGTTCAGAAAACACCACAATAACTATCTCCACAAGTGACTGACTTTATTATTCTGATGACCTAAGAAAATGTCAAGACCTGTGTAATCACACTGTTTCTATTTCATCTGTGACATGTACGTAGGTGGACATACCAGCTGAAACAAGGTAAATATGTCTCTCTAGTTTTCCTTTTCCTGTATGTTTTTGCAAAGATGTGTGTGCTTTTGTCAAGCTCTCTGAACCAAGTGAATTTATCCTTTTCAACACTTAAGTTGCTTTCACACCTAACATATTTTTTTTCCATAACACACAAAGTCTGGTTCACTTTTTTTTTTTTTGGAAAGTTTGTTTATCTGGAGTGTTTTAAAAGGTCATGCACACAGTGGTGCAGTCCAAAAACTTTGGTTCACTTGGAAATGGAGGTCACGGTTTGCATCCAAGAGGACTTGGGTTTGCAGTGTGTGTGAAAGCAATTAAAATCAAACAAGGACCTAACAAGGTAAGAAAATTTAAAAAAACAGCGCACTCTGGCTTGAACTGAGCCAGCAAGTTAAAGTGGTATTCACTGACAATGTCAAACAGACTGTGACTAACTTTAGCATTCCCGGCCCTGCCAACCTCCAGTCCAACCAGGCAACTGTCTTAAAGTCTGTGCACCTTTAATGTTTTCTATTGCTTTTATACTTTCAAACTGCTTCAAGCTAAATTGTGTTATTGCCTGGTTGTATGCTTGAGGGTCACAGCGCAACAAAAGGACATTAAGGTGGATTAAAGACCCCAGCAGGTGGCAGGAGGCTTAATGGCACACAATTTGATAGGTTTTGTTTCACCTGACAAAGTGTAGAGTAAAAGAAAAAAAAACAAACAAATGAAATGTGCAACTTTGTGCAACTTTACCCAGAACATACCGAGTCTGCTGGATTTTATAAATTAAAGGAACTCTAAACTGGTCTTTACCTTTTGTTGTTGTAATGGGCTGGATCTGTATTTCTAAGGTTAATGGTGTTTTGAGAGCGTTGGAGGCAATGAAGGTAGCCAGAAGTACACAGCCACACAGGTCTGGGGTTTCCACAATGCTAGTAATTTACTACAAGATAAACATAACCTTACAAAGCCTGGTTATACGGCTACTATTTTATCATACATGAACAAAACAGTAGTCACTGCATTATGTGTGAGTCAAGAGGTACAAATGAATACGAGAGCTCAGCAACAGGTTGGACTCCATGATGAGAGCGCAACTCAGACTGAAAACAAAGATAACAACTGCACCCTATGGTGACGTTGCATATTCTGTCTTCAAGGTACATCACACAATCTCAACTGTTACAATGTCACTGTTAGAGGTTTTTTTCTTTTCCAACCCTGCTGCAGGTGTTAGTATTAATTTTTACCATGTGATCTCTGTGATTACCACTGCTGACACCTGACAGTGTTAAGAGCTCCTCCAGTTTATGAGTTAGAGTTTGTTAATGCTGATATTTTCAGTTGTGTCAAAAATCTGATGAATATCTTTATTTGCTAAAACATCCATGTCACACACACACACATACACACACACACCTCCTCGTGTGATTGGACCACTTTACCATGCTGTAGAGTAAACATAAAACAAAACTAATGAAAAAAGCAAAAAAAAAATGTCCTTTATCGTTGGAATCAGAACACAGCAAATGAGCTGTAAGTGTAAAAGCAACCAAAAATAAACCTAAAGAGAAACCTAGCAAAGACAGAGGGAATAAAGGAACATGTGATATATATCATTCATCTGAGCTGTAAAGCCCCTCTGAGCAGGAATACAGACAGCATATAGAAAGTAAACACAAAGCTCCTCAGAGAGGTGACAGCTAGTGCTTATTTGTAATGCAGCTACAGCTAACACACCTCACCCATCATAAAGAAGCCATTGTTAACACTCATTCCTGGCTATACTTTATCTCCCTGCAGCCATTTGGACTGGCAGTCCCCAGCATAGCTGTCTGTGGTTGCTGGGAGATTTGAACATCCTCATGCTTTCCTGGTTCCAGTTACATTCAAAAGATGAAACTACGGCAGAGACCGAGAGGGAGAGTAGAAGAGATAAAGCGCAAGACACTAGTCGGATAAAAGAATGGTTTTACATAATTAAGCAGATAGAAGTGATTACAGCAGCTTATCCACAGAGAACGAACTGCACATATTCAGCCTCATTATGAAGTTAAGGACTCCAAACTGTGGCTGATAGCTTAATTACAGTTCCACAGTGGAACAAATGCTTTCGAGTCATTATGGCAAATCACAAACCTTTTTGTGAACACACAAGCAGTCATCAGAGAAGATGCTTTGTTTTACTCCTCCGAATTTGTTGTGGATAATTTTATTATTGCTTGAGTGACATGTTTTGCAAGTACACACATGAACTTCACATGAACTTTCTGCTTTTCTTTGACACAACGCAGTCACATCTGTGTGGAGTATCGTGTTTGATTTCCTGTCTCAATGTCTGGTTTCCACCAACTCCTACTTTTTCTCGAGAACATACAAGACAGCTAGTTACCCAGGCACACAGTTTTCAGCTTATAACACATTATCACATACACGCACACTTTTTCTGAAACAGTGATATACACCTTTTCAGTCCCTTTGCAGACTGCTGTTCTCTTTGAAAGTTATACTCTCTGATGCATCGGAACATTAAAGCTGTTACCTCTTCCTACAACCCATTCTGGCATCGACTGATAATTTTCTCTCCAGTGTTGGATTTTTGAATTTCAAGAACAAATTCACTTCCTTTCTGTCTCCATGCCCATTTTTATCACACCCATGTTCTCATCTCAAACACTACCTCTCAATTTTCTGAATAACTGTTGCACAAAAATAACAAAAAGGAGGGACTCTGTTTTTGTCTTTAAACTGTTGATCTTCAACTTCACTCTCCAAATCCACCAAGGAGCCTCTTGTGCTCTTTGTACTGTAAGCTATGTGGGGGATGAAGGCTGAAGTTGTCCCTCCAGCTTCCTCAGCATGCTGCCAAGCTCCACAGAGGCCAGCAGGCAGCAGAATGTGGACTCAGCGTTTCTTCTCAGGAGTTAGTGTCTGAGGCCAGGCACGAGGGCTTTTATTCACCAGTCTGCTTCTGCATTATTGAGTCAGGGGACTGCCTTAAACTTGAAACTGGACAGAACTGAAAGGGAACATGCAGATTTGATGAATCAATATTATGCTGAAGAACAGTATGGGAGGAAGGTGTGCAGCTGAAGGACATCAGCAAGATTGGATCAGATAAGGATGGAGCAATGAAAATCTTTGTGCCTCAACAGCTTATCTTTCTCTTGCACACCTATATGTGTTGACACATACATGCAGCTCATCCTGTGGCACTCATAATGCATATCACACCTATGCATGCTCACACAAGCACAAACACACCCAGCTGAGCTCCCTCCCCTAAAGGCCTTCATTAGATAAAAGGAAAACAGCTCTTTCCAGAGCTGCAGTGCAATTATTCAGTGTAGTCAAGCATGTCTCTGTGTGACAAAGCAAATTGCTTTTTCGGTTTGCTGTTCCTGATACAGATAGGGCTTTCAAAATCTGAGGGGAAGCCTCACGTCACTTCTCCCGACGCTGCAAGAGATACCGGCAGTTATTTACCCCACTGTGTGTGCTTGTGTTTACAGATGACTTTACACATGCCTGTGTGCTGTATTTTTGTGTGGATAGCAGTGTTTGCTGTACATAGCGCTGTGTGACAATCAATCAGTTCTGTTCCTTATTGGGTTTCAGTGGAATCTGGCTTGATTGATAGCGGTCTCATGTGAAGTGGTGTGTTATGGTCCGTGTAGAAGAACTTGATGGCCTGTGCACTACTTAGATAATTATCCTGAGCTGAGTGAAAACAGGCAGCCACCTGCTTAAATGTTGCTGTTCCTGCTGCACAGTTGAAGTGGCACCATGCACCAGGCTTCCATTAAGTACCTGTAATGTTTGCAGCTGCAGCTCATTTTACCATAGTTTAGATGATGAGGTGTTATACAGATGGTTTGATTTGAGAAATAGAAGCCATTCATGTCAATGATATGGATGACAAGTGCTACTGTTTGTACCACAACATCCTTAAGTCTCATTTATGCTCCCTGTATGTACTAAAATAGATGCATACTATACAATCATCATCATAACTGCCACTTATCACATTCTCACATGTATTGTTTACATCAGCAGGGATGTTAAAAATGGAAACACTTAAGTTTAGGGTCCATATATTTATTAACTAGTTGCTTTCAGTTTGATGATTAGTAGCATACTGGGTACATATTAGTCATTAAGAAGCCAAGACCATATTCCACAGCTAAGTAGGCCATTGCGATTTTTCCCACAATAACCTCATAAGTTCTGCTTGTTAAAAATACATTTTGAAGTAGTTGTACATTAACTATTGTTTCAACCAGCTTTGTTTAGCATGGCTCTTATAACATAATAGTAACACAAGATTAGTACAATGAAGATGTATTAACTCAAAATATGTGTCCATTGTAGATTGAGGTTTTGGTCAAAACTAATTCAGCAGTACTTTCACACATATTTGATAACATTTTCTCCTTTTTGTAAAATGTTGCTAATTCTTTACCCTAATAAATTTGATATAACACACAACTAATGCAGTTTATTGAGCACAATAAAAAAAATCAAAATCAACTTGACCATAGCTTCTATCACCACAATAAAAATATATTGTCTGCAAGAATCAAAAGCTATCTTCTATAAATGGACCATTTCAGAAAGTTTGAAACATTAAAACCTGAGTTTACTCAAGGATGCACTGTCATTCTGTGCCTTGGGTAAACTCAAGTAAAACTACTTGTGAATTAGTCAAAACTATACCTCTGTGACCTTGGTTTTAACTTGCTTAGAAATTCACTTAAATATTGGAGTCATGCAAGCGGTACCACCCCTGTTACATCCCTGCTTAGAACAGGCTCTTTTTAATTTACTAAAAAAATACCTGGGTAAACTTATCAGAAAAAAATCACTGACTTGCTTATCCATACTTGGCCCCTCATACCAGTGTTTTGCATTTGAGTCAACAAATATGTAGGAGATGGGAAACTTACTAGGATACCAGAAAGGTAATTTTTGGGTAAAGGCAAACATTTTCATATATAAGTGAAAAGTATTTATATTGGAAACACTTTGAATTGTCATAAATTAAGTGTAAATTGTAAACGGTTGTGTCTGACCGCATCCCTCTCAAGAGACAAATGTGGCTTTAGCTTTTCTCAAGTTGGCTCTGTTTACTTGGGCCTACTTTTATTTGGAGCCAGGTACTTACAACAACAGGGAGTGTCTCCCATTAGCAGGATGTGGCAGCCACCCCCAACAATGACAATCACAAATGTTGTGCATTATATAACTAATCATTGCGTAAGATCAGAAGGAGCCATGGGCTTGTTTCTAAACCCCAATAAAGAGAAATGAACTCACTCTGTTATCATCAGCTGCTTAACAATGACATTTAGGAATGCAGTCATCTGAAAGTGACCGATTGACATGGTAACTAAACAGTTACACCGTTTAAGCAAGAAAGAAAATACTGTAAAAAAAAAAAGGTCTGGATATGGTGCTGATATTGTATATTTCAGCCAGCTGTCATCTGAACTGATTTGATGAGTCTATTGATTACTGATAGGCATTTAATTAGTTTAGTGCTCTGGTGTGCCTCCACTGTTCTCTAAGTACAAATAGGGCCTGATCTACTAAAGGTTTGCGTGTATAAAAACACTGCAAACTTGACAGCACTCGCAAAGCTGCTCTAGTAACAGGGTGCACTGAGGATTGCGTCTGTCAAATGAGCAAAATAGCACACGCAGTCCATTTAGCGCGTTTGCCTTCATGAACATGCAGAATACATGCAGATGATCAGAACGCGCAAAATACTGGGAGGAGGAGATGCAAATGTGATCATTTAGCACGCACAATGTGATTTATCAAACCCGCAAGTGATTGTGTGCAGTGTTTTTGCGTGTCTAAATTTAGCACGTTTGAAAAGCAGGTGCAAAAAAGGCACAGCGTTATGCACGGAGGGCTGCAGTCATTGTAGCAAGAAACAGGGGTCGCAGAAACAGAATATTTTCCAGCACTGACTGAATTTTTTGATGAAAAACATACAAACTTGGAGGCTGTCTGTCATTACGAAGGATTGGAAAAACAAGGACAATGCAGTGTGCCATCATACTCATGCAGACCCACGCGTAAAGTAAACCCTCTCTGTTTTGCGCCCTTAATACATCGTGAAGGAGGTCATTTAGCCTGTGCAAAAAAAAATCCTTCATAGCCATAATCACTCTCTCTCTCTTCAGTAGTGTGTGCGTCAATGTAAGACTGCTCTTCACATGAGAGGTGATTGGTGATGAAGCTGTGTAACTATGTGAATGCTGTCATTTAGATTATGTTTAATTGCAATCAGAAAAGGAAATTAAAAATGACGGATAGAAATAAGGCATGAGGGAAAAGTGACGACCTTGTCCATCAAAATGACAGACAGCAAAAAAAAAAAGGTTACCGCAAGTGTGTTCATTTGCCTCCAACTCCATGGCTTCAAACTTTGTTTTTCATTTGCAGCCACTCTGCTCTCCCAAACTCTCCATGGTGACAGCCAATAGCACACGCAAAATCTTCCTTTAAAGGGGGCAGTCCGCATCACTTTTGCGTCTGTTATCAATTGCGCACGCATTGATAGTAGATCACCCACAACACGCCCACTAATAGCACGTGCAGTTTTTTAGTTTGCACAAGCAATTTAACACCCGTTATTTTGGGTCTTAGTAGATGGGGCCATATTGTGCAGAGCCAAATGTTTTCACAGCTACATCCAGAGAAAAGTTTGAAGAACACAAAGTTTACTGGTGAATTCATCTCCAGTTTTACTTTTATGATAATCACAGCCATGACAGAGACAGAGAGCCTGAGTGTAAAGTCTGCAAGTTGAGCTATGCAGGCAAAAATACAAGGATTTTGTCATCCTTTACTCAAAAAGGGGTAATGAAACTACTTGTTTTTGTTTCTCTGCAACCCTGTACCAAATGATCGATGACCCTGTACTTTCTCGTAGTTGGGAACCTCTGCTCTGTCAGCATTAGGGGAAATTTTTAATGGACTGCCAATAAAGGGAGAGTGGGGATTGTTTTAATGTTGAAAGGATCTTTTGACAGGTAATGGACATATATTTTTGAATAGAAAAACATTAAAATGTGCTTTTTGCACAATATGTGACTTTTAATCTCATTGCATTGTTACCATGTTTGTTGTGTGGAAACGTCTGTATGAAGCAACACCCTTCCAGTTTCTCTTGTCTGGCAGACGATTATCCTCTCCATCATGTAAGCTGGAGTGAGAGAGCCATTCACGGCCACTGACTCCTTATTTATCTTATCCCTGCTCCCTCTAGTAGGGTCCCAATCAATATCCAGGGACTCGGAGCGAGAGAGAAGGAGACAGAGGACAAGTCATCTGGGGAGAGGCGGAGGAGGGGGGGGGGGGGGGGGGGGGGGGGGGCAAGAACGGAGTGGAGAATTATTTGTACTGCCTGTCGGTTTGTGGCCACACACGGGGAGACAAATGCTCATGGGAAGCTTCAGGAATCTCCTGTGTGATAACGGAGCACGTCAATTGATTTTCTAATGATTTTCATTTCTGTGCAATATTTCCAGGCTGTATATTTGTCTGAAACAATCACAGGTTATGAGGACACTCAAAGACGATTAGAAGTGGAAAACAGAGCAATGAGAGGTTGGCATTTATTCCCTTTTTTGCTTGAAACTATTGCCACATGATTTAAAGCAGCATGTCACATGAAGCCTTGGCTATATGAAGCCAAACTGCTCCAGTGGATGGTATGTGTGTGAAGCAGAACAGCAGATTTAACCCATTCTGGTCCAGAGAGAAATATTGATTGTAATCTGCTGTCCTGCCACCAAGGGAGCCTGGGGAAGCTTGAAGCAACACTCCACGTCCAAACATCCAAGAAAGTAGCTTCTGGCTTTTCTGTTGCCACAGAGACAAGTTGTTGTCATGCCGACAAGTTAGCCAGGATGTAATGTGGGAAAAAAAAAGAGGAATCAGGCTAGAGGATCAGCCGGTAGAGATGCTCACAACTTTATTGTGGAGTGGTGGGGTTGCCATTCCTTTGAAAAGCAGTCATCTCTCAGGCTGTGAGTGCACATGTGCTGTAACCAGGAGGGTTTGGAAAGGTACATTAGTATTAACACATACTGAGGTTGTGTGCTGGCTCAGGATGAAAGGCGCAGGCAGGAAGAGAGTGAGTAGGTGAGCAAGTAGAGGCAGAGGTTGGGACTGAGTAAGCAAAAGTGAGAAAAGGGGTAATCAAACAGGAGGGAGAAAACAGGGACTGGTGCACTGGTACTGGGCAATATGTTAAATCGTCTGGATATATTGAACATTTTCATCAGGGATTTTAAAATATTGCACCATTTTTATGAAGTAATCGAAGGAAATGCCATATTACCAAAATGATTAACACACATCCATTGCACTCTGATGTCACATGTTCCTGATCATCCAACTGCAGTTATTTACACTGAATGAAAACAATTGCCAAAGGTTTCCTTAGACTTTTATTTTTCTATTAGTTCACCCATTCACAAGCAGGATAAACACCATGTACTTCAAACAAAGCAAGTAATTAAGATTTAAGTAGTGTGTAAATAAGCAATTTGATATAGGGTGAAGATTAGTGAGAAATTAAATGGTAATGTCTGCACCAAACACCTACAAAGAGTGGGTCCATACCAGGCAGGACACACTTCCCTCTGTTGTAGGCAGAGGAGAAGTTTAAGGTCTATTTGTCATTGTGCATGTGTTTTTAATTTGTTTTAACTTTCTTTAATTTCTATTTTCTTGGATGACAAAGGTTTTTCTTTACAAATTGGATGCAAAAAGTGCTGAAGGGACAAGCCTGGACTAAACTTGTGCAGAACCTCACCTCAGAAAGATAACCCAGAGAGGAGCAAATGCTGGACCAATGATGTCAGACACTCCCATGCACTGTAGTCATGGAGTAGATTACAGGTAGTTGTAGCGCTGACTTCTTCTAATTCTGCCTTAAAAAGATCTGTCCACTTTAAGACTTTGAAACGACATCACTGTTCCACAACACTGTTTGTAAGTGACAGCTGCAGCCATACCGATACTTTCATCAATGATTTAACGAGGTAGTGTCAGCTTATTTGTTAATAGAATGTGTTGCGTTTTTTAAAAATTCTGCCACTGGGGGGCTCTTAATCAATCAATCTAGCCCTCTTCACTGTTTACTGTTTTTAAATTGAGTATTATTCAATGAAAACTGCAATCCCTAAGGTGTGTATACTAAGCAGATAACCAGTGTTTCTATTGCATGAAAAAAATACTTTTCACAATGAGAAAGAAAAACAAGTGAATAAGGACTTCCTATTTCATGCTGTGAGCTACTGTGAAATCTATCTGTGAAACAGAAACATTGATTTGCTGTGTGGTGAAACATGTCATGGAGTGCCATTTTTGTAAACCAGAGACAACAATTATAAAAGAGAATTAACTCTGATGGAGGACAACGGAGACAGCAGATCTCCATTTAATTTGTAGACATCTATTAGTGGGCAGGTGATGGAGTAACAAGAGGAAGTCTGGGTAACAGAATTGACAGCAGGAGAGAGTGACAAAAATAGGCAGAAAATCACAAAATATAAATAAGGTACAGAAACAGAGCAGAAGAAGTAGCAGGTGCTGCTTACTTGTCCAGCAGCCATTCACATATTGTGACATTTTCTTACAGCAATGGAAAAAAAACAAAAACAAAAAAAAAAACATGTTCATCATAAAAGTCCTAGCACAGGCATAAAAATGAAGGAAATTTCTGTCAAACCAAGAAAATATTTCAGGTAATGTTAGCGGTCGACTGAAAAAAATCATAAAATTAAATGACTTAATTATTTTTTTTAAATAAATCAACAATTTCCATTTTTTAACAATTTAACACATTACATCTTTAACCAGTAATGACAACTGTAAACAACACAAAACATGAGCATTTTACAGCACTTCTCAATGGAATAACCATCTCCTGTTTCTAAAATGGGGTTCACTGTGGTGATGTGACATCACCTGAAAGAAAAAGAGTTCAAATTTAGAAAATAAAGTTGAACTGTAAAAGTTGTAAACTGTACTTTACTATTTCTGTATACATTTTGGCTTTTTTCTGGACATTTTGACTTTTTTACTAATCATCCTTATTAGTAGTAGTAGTATTTTATTTTAATAACTTTTTTCAAAAATAGGATATTTTAGCTCCCTTCTTTGAACCTTTATTTTGAAATGCATCATAAAATATCTCCCTCCCCTCAATACTATTCATGCCTGACCCCAGCACTTCTCTATTTTAAACTGATATCATTGCTGTTTTATTTTACAGTCCAATAAAAGCTTCAGTCCCCGTATTGTGACAACCCTTTGTTTTGATTTTACAGGAAAAGATAGGAGGATGCATATCTATTCACTCATTCAGCTTACAAATTATGAGGGGAGCTCTTTGGTTTATATCTACCAGCTTTTACTGGTTCCACAGAGCCTTTTCAGCTCAATATAAGCAGGCTGAAGAACCCTGCATGGGTACTTCAGAATACTCATGATTTATGCCTGTCAGTGCTGTCCATATGTGCCTGGAATATCTGATCAACTCTACTGATGTAGCTCTGTGCCTGCTGGGGGAGGGATGGAGGGATGGTGGGATGGAGGTAGGGAAGGAAGGGGGGGGGGGGGGAGGTGATAAAAGAGAGAGAACAAACAGAGAAGCAAAGGATGGGATGAAAAAAAGAACAAAGGGAGAGATAGAGCAGCGAGAAAACAGGGACACAGGGGTATATGAATATAGACTAACAACTGAGATGCTTGAAAAAGAAGAGGCTAACAAATGGAGAGAATAAAGAGGGGATAAAGGAGGAATGTGGCTGAGTGGTGTTGTGCCCTGTGGAAGCCACTGACCACTCTAATTATCCTCGATTTTCTTCAAACAAGGCTAAGGCATTGTGAGTCGCCTCCCTGGGACACAACCCGCTCCTCATTTTCTCTGAGATTCAATTCCGCTCGTCCATCCTGCTGTGTCTTTTACATATAAAACACTTTCTTCAATTATTCCTCCAACGTTCATATCTGTATTATTTGACGCCTTTGCCCATTCAATTCAGAGTGACTGCTCATTTCGCCCGACTCTAGTGTGACTAGAATCAATCCCAGGCTCATTCCAAGATAGGCACATAGACTGAGCGTGTGTGTTTGAGTGTGTGTGCACAATGAGTGTGTTTGTTCGGTGTGACTGAGGAAAAAACCCACAAGGCGACTGGAGAAAAAGACAGAGCAGGAGAGTTGATATAATTTGAAATGAGGGTGCAACTGAGTGTGTGTGTTCATGCACTTGTTATACCAAAAGATGGTGTGTGTGAGTGTGTGTTTGGTGTAATGAAGGTGCATGCTCGCTCTGCTCTCTCCCATGTGTAGGACAGCATGGTTTATTTGAGATCAAATGAGGCTACAATTACCCGGTGGATGCCTTTCTCTCTCAATCGATTACAAACAAAAGAAGCATTCCATCAGAGGCTTTTAAGCAGAGAAACTGCTGCATGAATCGTCATCCATAACGTAGAAGTTCATTGTTGCTGTGCTTTGGATGTCAAAGGAAACAGAAGTCACCTAAAGGACAGCAACAGTGATTTTCAAATGGAACATACCCGCCAGAATAAAAGATCGGCAAAAAAAATTAAGATTAAAAGAGAGGAGTCTTGGATAGTAGTTGTTAAATGTAAATTTCTGAAAATAAAAAATAAATAAAAAAGGAAGTAACTGCCTGCTACAACAGACCAAAGTCTTCAGCTAAATAAGGTACACATGATGTATATATTTGGTGAGATGGTTTTTATCTATTACACCAAAGGAAAGTTCAGGTTTTTTGAAGTGTATTGGCACTAGTAAATATGATTGCCACCAAAGCACCTGGCCCTGTGTTCCTGAACAGACATAGCTGGCTAATGACGCTAGCAATACATAGCAGTAAATGGGGCCACCTAAAGCCTTGTAATTAACCCCAACCCCACCCTTCAATGTACAGAGTTTGCACCTCTCTACAGCAACAACCTTATGAATGCACTGCATATTTTACTTATCAGGACTAAAACACACAACAGAAGTTTGAAGTCTTACCAAAATAAAACTGCTCTTATAAAAGTTTCAGGAGAAGTTGTGTTACTAAATCTCACTTGTGACGGCAATGGGCCTCTGAGTCTCAGACATGGGCCCATTGTTCATGCATCTGCACCACCAGGTAACTTGTGATCTGTTAGTTTACACAACTGTTCTCCTTCCCTCTCTCTGTCTGTTTCTCAGTCTGCAAAGGTTCTTCCTCTGTGTACTCATGCATCATTACTAGAGTCAAAATCGCTCATTTTTAGTTCAGTTGTAATGACATTGAGTGGGTTAATTACGAGGCTTTCTGTGGCACCATGTACATTTATGTACCACCCGTCATCTGTCCCTGAAATCCCCCCCCTCCCAGGGACAAAGCTCACATGTTTTTTTATTACCTCCACCAAAACTACAGGATGGATTCATATCAAATTGTTCTCAGAGGCATGTTTTGGTCCAAGGAAGAAGCCAATGCATTTTGGTGCTGATCTGATCCAGGTTAACGTCACAAAAAAGCATTGAAGTTTATAATGAAGTCCCATTACTTAACACTGGGCCGTATTTTGTCCCACCCACAGCACCATCCGATTGGTTACACGCTTTGGTTACATGCAGAGCAAGGGCATGCTGAACAGCCATTCAGCACTGAAAGCTGTCCATGCAGTTCTACTTACAGACATAGTGGAGAGGAGGAAACATTTTGCCAAAGGAGAAAGCCCGGCGCTGTTCCTGGAGCCTTGGTATCTAAGATAAATTAAGACAGCAGACTCTCCTGAAATTGTAATGAACATCCCAGTGCTCTACAAGTCACAGCTCCTAGTAACATGACTGTGAGCCCATTAACGTTAGAAACAAACGCAGCAGCGCTGCTCCCTTGCAGTCCCTCCAAACGTGCCGTTTAATCACTCGAAACAAGGTTGCTGATAATGTCAATACGGAAATAATCCGTCATAGCAGAAGTCTGAGTGTGTGAGTGTAAAAACCTAACCCCCCAACTCCACGTAGAGCTAATATGCAGCACACCGAAGCGCTGTGGTTTTGCTCCGACCGACAGGCTGGCCACATCACCCACTGGAAGCGCTGCGGCACACACACCAACATCTGTACAAACAGCAGCAAATTGGGTCAGTCAACAAGTTACAAGACCCACTACTAACTAGGTCACTCCAGTGGCTATTTAAATCAACAATAATCACACTTCTTGCAGATTGATTTTTTTTTCATTCCACAATGTTTGTATAAAATAAATATAGGACTATAATGTTGGGTGGAAATCACAATTTATAGGTGGAAGTAAGGATGTAACGGTATGAAATTTTCACATCACGGTTATTGTGACCAAAATTATCACAGTTATCATTATTATCGCGGGATTGTTGCAGTGTGCTCAAAATGTTCAAGAAGTACTTTTATACACACTTGAAATCATTTAACCCCTTTAATATTACAATTATAACAGCCCGCCTGGTCTTTTTTGGCAATAAATGTGTCAGGAAATGTCCTTTTGAGTTAATTTTTTTCGCCCATTTTTTCATGAAAAATAAAAGTAAACAATTCTGGCAAGTATTTGTCATTATTATGTTATGAATGCTTAAACAGTGTGTAATTACAAGAAAAGAAAAAAACTGAGTTGAACTTTAAACAGGATTTTTTTCATAAACAATTCTAAATTAACATGTTCAAAGTTTTTAGATGACTAAAAATAAACTTAACCTATTTTACATACACTCACACATTTTTGTCTGCCTATAGCATTAGTGTCCATGTTACAGCTCGTTATATCTGACCATGTCCAGGCATTTTTTTATTGACGATAGTCCCTGAGGCACGGAGCAGACACAAAGTTCTTGCTTTTCCAGGCAATGAGCAGCATCACCGTGAGTTATTGACACAGTGTGGTGAACAAACTCGGTCTACCGGTAATTAAAACAGGAAACGGTAATACTAACCGTCAGAAATTTTACCGCAGTTTACCATTTTACTGGTAACCGTTACATCCCTAGGTGGAAGTAAGGTGCTTGGCGGAGGTCCACACTCTCTGAGTGCTTTTCTAGTTGGAAATCATATTTCCTAGTGCCATAGGCCTCGAGCAACCCCACTTCAAAAATCCTGAACTAACCTTTTAAGAGCACCAAAAGCACAATTTCAAGTTCCAGTGACAGGAAATGTGTCACACAAAAATTCAAAGAGAGCTCAGCCGTGTAGCAGCCAGTTGAATTACAGCATACATTGATTAAAACATAAATCCTTCCTCCAAAAGGGAAAATAGACAGTCACAAGTTTAAATTTTGGATAGGCACATTGGATGATTTAATAGATTTCAAGGTCACCACTACTGTGCCACTACAAACTACTACAAAGAAAAAATGCAACACAAAATAATTTTATCATCTGAATGGAAATAAAGCAAAGTAGCTTTATAAGTGACAGGAACCTTTAATGTTTTTGTTGTAGTTGCTGTTTTAGATGACAAAGAATATACTATCATGCTACTTTTTGTTTAGTGGGAATCACAAGGTGTGCTGTAACATTATTTGTCTATTGATGTATTGCAATTCTTTTCTTTGTCCACCAAAACAACTCAAAGAGAGTGCATTCCAATTCTTGCCAAAGCTATCAGGTTTCACTCATTGTATTCTACACCACATTTACTTGAGTCCATATGATTATTTTTTCATTTGTTCTTTTTTTTTTGAAAGTAACACTCAAAAAAAAAAAAAAAACACCAGTTAATATGAGTGTCAATAAAGGAACTAGTGAGCCTTGTCCCTGGGGGGAGATGCCAGGGTGAGCGGTAGTCAGTATGGCAGTCCATGGTGCCACAGAAAGCCTTGTAATTAACCCACTTAGGTTAAAACTATTAAATAAACTACGTTGGCTTGGCAATACACAACAGCAAGACTCTTTACAGTAACAGGAACAGTGGGGGGAATCATTTCGACAGATGGTTTCCATCAAAAGCCCATCCAAGTCACCTGTCCATAAAAAGCTTATTTCGTCACTGTCACTCAGTGACGTCACACCCGCCCGAGTTTCACCCCAATCATATCATATCATATAATAGGGTGTTATACCTGACATTATTCCAACCACAAAACACTGCAGCTGATGGTCCTGTAGCAGCATCATCTGCGAGTTCTCTGCGGTTCCGTCTAGGTGGAACTAATGTACTCACTAACTAATGTTGGTAACACGGACATGGATTGTCACTCTGTGAACCGGAATAAAAACAGTCTGTCACAGGTGTTGTCATACACCCACACAACGCTGATTGGCTGTCAACCTGGTCACACGTCCAGAGCGACCAAGTTGCCCAGATTGCATTAGTCACACCACTGGACGGTTAACCTCACCCCACCGCGGCTGTACATTGACTTTACATGGAGAGTGGTTGCAAACGTCGCCCAAGTCACCTTGGGTATGAACAAACCTTAAGGCAAGAAGGGAGTAATTAAACCCCTGGACGAGTGGACCAAGAGCATGTGGACATTCGGAAGACCAGGATTACGTGTGTCTGAGATTGACAGATGATTATCAGGCTGACAGGGAGCACAGATTTAAAGACACAGCTTGACAACACCCCCGCAGCCTCCTACACACAAATACACACATCCAACTCCTGATTTACTGTCTGTCGTTGCTCTCAGCGTCCACCACCACAACCACTACCACCATGCCATCCTCACTTAACTTAGTCCTTGGTAAAAGGAGGAATGAGTCGTCTGCGAGCCCCACCTGACAGCCAGAGTAATCAGTTGTGTCTTATTTACCACAGTGGAAGAGGGAGAGGGACGTGGAGAGAAATGAGGGGATGAGGGAACAAAAGAGCAGGAAGAGAGAGATAGAAGGTCTTTCAGAACAGACAGGCCAGTGTTGTATGAATCGCTTATCCCAATTTAAACATGAGCAGCTGTTCACAAAGCCAAGCAGAGAGTGTTAATGAACAAGACAAGAAAAGTCACACTTTATTTCTAAAGCACATTCATACACAGGACAGTACAGTGTGCTTCACACTGAATCAACTGATAAATCAGTCTTTCTTTGTCTAAAGCCAATTCATAATGATTGTTTTTGCCAAGAGACCATACTCTTTGTTGTATTATTGACAAATACCAAAGACCAGAAGAAAATATTGGACAAAGCCTGAGTGATGTGGCTTGCTTGGTTACTGAAGGAAACTTTGAAACCTATTCTGCAGTGGCCTCCATATTGAAAACCCTGTCTCAGACTTTTTATCAACTTACTGACTTCAGACAAAAGGTGAAGTTGGGGCAACACTTAAAGGGATATTTTAGTTTTTTTGGAGTGTAGTTTTATAACGGCCATGTCAATTGGACATAGGTAGCAGATGTAAATTGTTAATTTGGGTTTTTTGAAGTGGGATTTCTTTAGGCACAAGGCACTAGTAAATACAAGTGCCAAGAAAAGAACTTACAAGCATTTCCTCTGGGGGAGATATCCAGAGGGGGGATAGTAGCCAGTCTAGCAGTACAAGGTGCCACTGTGAGCCTTGTAAATAACCCACTTACAGGTTAAAACTACTCCAAAATCTATGTTGGCTCAACAAGCATTACAGTAAGATTGTTTACAGAGTTTAACCTTTTTACTCCACAAAGCCCGTGTTTAGAACTTTAGTATATAACAACAAACAGTAACTTCACTAAAACTGAACTAAAAAAAGAGTGATTTTTACTCTAGTTACAAGAGGATGTTTTCATAGCCCTGAGTAAAAAGGGGAAGAACTTCAGCAGATGGAGTAGAAAGGGATCTGGGAGAAACTGAGGAGCAGGACAGATAACAAGTTGCCTAGTAAGATGCATAAACTATGAGCCCATGTCCGCAACCTTGGAGGCCCATTGCTGTCATGAGTGGGACTTAAGCGCTTTTCACACATGAAACCCTGATATTATGAGGATAATGTCCTGATATTATGAGGATAATGTTTGGGCGGTTGTAGCACACAGAAGAGAACATGAAGCAGTCACAACATGAACAATTGCACCAGAGAAAGAAAGCTGCAGAGATTTAGTTGTGTATACAACAGCAGCACAAGACAGCAATTAGGATGAGAGAGACCCTGAGGTGATCGTTGTCGAGCAGCTGTAATACAGAACTTTGATGATGTGCAGTGAAAACCACACTTCCAATGTCCGGACACACATTTGAGTTTGTGTCACTCTCCTTAAAATCAGATAAACTTCTTCTCCTGGGACAGTCATTGTTTTAAATCCATCCATTAAGTCTTCTTTTTCTGGTTATGCTCCAGTCGCACAGGATGATGTTGTCAGCCCTCCCCACTCACCTCAGTGAATTACCCGGGCAATTCACTGCAGCATTCACACTTCAGATCACTCAGATTTTATGCAGATAAAATGCCAACTGGACACAAGGATATTACCCAGGCAAAGTCCAAGTGAAAAACTCAGCTTTTTGTGTCCACACATACCCATGTAAAGTCTGGATATTTTTAGGGCATTTTTGCAGGTGTGAATGGTGTTTTAGTGATATGGCTTCTTCTGGACCTTTCATCAGAGCACTTTACTTCCTGTAAGCCTTTACTCTGCAGTTTTGTGATTGGTCTTGATTGGTAAAATGGGCACTGCAAACACAACATGTTGTTGCTGCAGAAGTGGGAGTCCTGATGTCCATATTTAATTAGCAATTTATATTGGTTTGTGCTCAAGTGACTGCTTACTGACCCCACTGCAGCCTGTAGCACTCTGACCTGATCTAACGAGGGGAGACGCTGTTGGAAGGATAGGTAGCCCTTTGTTGCCACAGAAAATAGTTCCAAACACAAGGACTTTGTTGAGGAAAATAAACTTTAAAGAATCTTACTGTGGCGCACAGTGGCGCAACAGTTAGTGCATGTGCCTCACAGCAAGAGGGTTGCCGGTTTGATCCCAGGGTCGGGCAGGGCCTTTCTGTGTGAAGTTTTCATGTTCTTCCCATGCATCCGTGGGTTCTCTCCGGGCACTCTGGCTTCCTCCCACTGACCAAAAACATGCTCATTAGGTTAACTGGTGACTCTAAATTGTCCTTAGGTATGAGTGTGAGCGTGAATAGTTGTCTGTCTCTATATGTTGCCCTGCAATCAACTGGTGACCGGTTCAGGGTGTACCCCGCCTCTCGCCCAATGACAGCTGGGATAGGCTGCAGCCCCCCCGCAACCCCAAAAGGGTTAGTTGGTATAAAAAAAGAAAGAACCTTACTGTAGCGTATTGTCAAGCCAACATAATGTTTTGAGTAATACAAGGCTGTTGATGGCTTCATGTACTGATATATACCAACTACATCCCACCTCAAAATATATCTCCTCAGGTACAAAGCTCACAGGTTCCTTTATTGGCATCATATGTCCTAGTGATATGGGCCTCCAGCAGCCCAGCTTCGAACAACCAGAACTTGCCCTTGCAGACCACATAAAATAGGCCTGTACTGCTTGTAAAGTAAAAATACCAGCCAATGAATAAAGCCAATTCTAAAATGCCTATCTACAACTCAGTATATTTTGATTATTCAATTCTGAAACTTTATTATATATGGTATTAAGATGCAAAAACAGTATCAATGCTTTTGTCTTCAATTCATTATACCTACAATATAATGACTTTTTCTCAGTCCTGGTCAGATAAGATTTATATGAAGGGGGAGAACAACTAAAATCTCAAGTGTTCACAGTTTTTTTGTGTCTGTGTAAGTTATGAATAAAGCTGGAGTTGTCAAGATCAGAAAACAAAAGTTTGATAATATGAGAGCACACACACTTAAACAAACTGTCTTCATGCACAATTTCTTTTCCAGTTTATCTGTTTTTTTGTGTCCATCTGAGTATTTAAGAGGTCTGGATTCTGTTTGCAGAGCTGCCAATATACCAGTGTCCTAGTGCTCGGCTTTTATTTCCTGCCTCACAGTTTTCCCATATTCCCTCTCTCTTTTTAAGCACCTTTTTGATCATAGTTCTGAGTGAGCAGCATGTTTAAGCTCACTGCCAGCCACAGTGCACTGAGTCCAGTGTGTGTCCTGCTTCCAGCCACTGTGACACATGGACTCCCAAATGAAAGAGAGCAACAAGAGTGTGCTGGTAAAGCCAAATGTCAGATGGAAAGGTAAAAATCAGAGCTGTAGGAGCTGTGAAAAACGGTCCTTTTTAAAAGCTAACTGGCCTTATTAAAATGTTAGCTCCATTTTGGTCTCAAAAGTGAGGTGTAAGTAGGATTTTGGACTGCCAGTATTTCCAAGTATTATGCATTGGTTGCATGTTATTTTGTTGTCTGTGAAGGTTCTCAGTCATCCAGGGCATGGTTATCCAATGCTGATACAAGTAGCAACTGGACTGGTTTAGATCCTTTTAAAGCCTTTCAAAGGTTAGGATGTGAGCATCGAGGGGAGGGTCATACAAGCTACGTAAATACATGACATCACAGCAGCTCTACACAGTGATATGGTCTAAAGTAGAGCACAACTGTAAACAAAGCAAAAATGGAGGACTTCCAGCACTCGGGTATGCCATGGAGTATTGATTCATGTGGACATTTTTATATCAATAAAACACTCACTAAATCCACAGCTTCTTTGAACATGGCAAGGTGTGAGGTTTTTCATTTCTTGCTGCTGTTGCATGATTTGTGGCTAATCAACAGACTGCAGCGCTTTTATCTCCACCTTTTAGTGATGGTTTGGTACACTCAGCACCCCTTCAGAGGGGGCTAAGAAATAGGACGGCACACATCAGCTATTTAGGTACCTTTTTCCTTATCTAACAGTGGAAACACCAGGAATTGTGTATCATACTGAGTCAAACTGAACTGGACTGCCTGGTGGAGATGAAAATTGAGAGTGGACTGAAGAAGAGCTAGAAAAAGAAACATAAGTCAGCTGTTAATATGAAACTTATCTGTATGGACACTGGAGAGTCATTGGCAGAGTCATTCACCTAATTGTTATTCTGTTGTTGATGGCATCCCATAGTTGAGCTACAATAATGTGCAACAGTTGGATGCTACTGCTTCACATTTTCATTGAATTGTGGATCAGCAGAGACTTGAGGAGCTGTTACTCCTGTCTCCCTCATCTTCATGCAGCCTTGGTAGGTGACATCTGCGCTTGCCCTCTGGCCTCACAGTGCAAGATAGAGAAAGTAGTTAGTGACTCTGAGTGACACCTAAGATTCCTGTGTCAACAATGGACTGAACTGGAACTGGGTAAAGGTGCAGATGCTGTTCCATCATGTGGGTATCACTGGACTTCAGGGAGTCATTTTATTTCGTACATGCCTCTCTGCATATTACTTTTTCATCACAGAGCACAACCAAACTTGGGTCTGTGCCCATCCAAAACTCAGTTTAAGGGAAATAATGTTGATTCAGGCAAATGTGGAAAAGATAAGCAAGAGAGAGGTATAGTTTTTAAAGTGTGACATAAATTGACATGATCCCACAGTAAGTCACTTCTGTTGTTTTTTGATTCAGAATGAGCACTCTGATAACAGGCATGTCCGAAGAATGAAGAATTAATCATGTTTAGTTTAAAAAGATCTAGAAATCTGTGCAACACAGGCCTACATTTGCATAGTTGTTTCATTTGTATTGGTATTTATGGAACATTTTTCAAGAAATCAAAAAACACCTGTCACTTAAGTATTAAATGGTGGAATATCTGTTGAATTTATTTTCTTTAAACTAAGACTTGCAGCTAAACTTACTTGAAGATCTGATGTTCAAGGGCAAGGGTTCCCGCCACTCCCACCAAAAAAAAATCAGTTTGGATCCATAAAGCACATTTGAACCTTAAAATGAAGACCGTAGCAGCTGTTGACTCTACATCATTATAATAGCATTAGATCAAAAAACCAAATTGCTTTACCACTTGACATGACTGCTCTCTAATGGGTCACATTATTTTTGTTGCTTTACCTTGGCATTGTTGTTATAACATATTATATTGCATTCATTAATTTAGAACTAAAATGACAACAATGGTGTTTTTACTCTGCTAATAGGGCTCATCAACAAAAAATACCTTCAGTTAATATTAGCCTATGTTATCACTGTTATTATTGTCATTGTTGTTATTCAGTGTTTTTCAAAGGATCAAATTATACGTGCAGTGGGGAAATCATGAATATTTACATGACATCATCAGGTGGGATGGGGGTCAGAGGGTCTTCCCCTGACATATTTTAACTTAAATCTTTTCTTTCCTGCATTCTGATCACTTTTTTTGCACACTTTTTATAATAACCATGAGGCAGTCTTGTGATCTTTGAGGTGATTTTTAAAATCTCTTATTCGTGTTTTTCAAGCTCATCTAACTTCAATAATTCATCAATTTTTAGTTCCATGTCGATCTTGATAATACGTAAGTCAGATGCACATATAACACAGTAACTAACCCACACCTGAGTTTGTAGTTACTGAATAAGAGAGGAATGACGGGGAGAGAGATTGACAGCTATCACAGCAGACATGATGATAAAAAACACACACCTGATATCTTTATCTAAAAATCCCTCCTCTTCAAAAACAAATGGGCTGAATTTATGGTTTCCCCTTTTCTCTTTTCTTTTATGAAGCTTTATCACCAACACACCTCCATTGGTGTTTTAAAAAGTTTATCTCTCCATCCCTTCACAGCAGCAGTTATCAGTTTTAAAGTACGAGAGTTCATCAAACGTTGGCTAGATTAGCTGCATAAAATGTTTGAAACAGCATCACAGGTAAACAGCTAAAGATGCAGCAGTGTTCTGCTCTCCCTCCAAGCTGCTGCAACACATACCCCTTTTCCACCGAGCTAGAGCTTGTTTGGAGCCGATGCTGAGTTGGTGCTAGCCGACCACTTCCTCAGACCCTGTTACTTTTCCACTGGCAGGGAACCAAGTCAGAGCTATGTAATTACACCACCGTAAAACATCAGTACATCACAGCATACTGATCTACTGACCCAACAGTGCTTGCATCAGACCACCAAAATAGTGAAAATGGAGGAGCTTGTTGCTAATATACAGGTGTCGTTGTTGTGTTTGCATGTCTACCTTACGTTACAGGGACGGGAAATAAACTTCTTCAGACCAGTCATTTGTATGGTGTCACTACTGATGGTATTCCCCATCGTAGTCATCATTTACACCAAATTTATCTTCGAATTATGTTATGTGTGTTTAAAACTCTTTTGTCACACATGAATCATGCAGGATAAAAGTCTAATAATAAAGACTGGAGAGTGAAATTCCACACATTTATCCTGCAACGACTGTCTGTTTGTCAGAATGGAAATTTTATGATTTCTTAAAAGCCTTTAAAAAAAAAAAAAAAAAAAAAAAAAAAAAAAGACCTTAATTTTCTTTTTAAATGTTAGCTCTGAAGTTTCATTTGGCTAAAAGTTTTGTCTGAAAACTCATCCATTTGGAAAACGTGTATATTTATGGTTTCACGAAGCCCAAACACTGTAAAATGACAGTGTAAAATGACAAATTCAGGCTAGATCTTTGTGGGCTGTTGGTGGCTTAGTCTTGCAGTTTTCTCCACCATCAATCAAAACTAGAGGGTTCAAGCCCAGCTCCGCCTGTCATATGTCCATCTGTCCTTGAACTTGACCTCAAGTTGCTTCCTCTGCTGCATAAGTGGTATGTGAATGTGAATTAATGTGTTAGCTATTCTGATGGACAACTCATACAGAAACTTTGGACCATCAGTAACTGAATGTGAGAGTGAATGTGTGTTAATGAGCATGTATGACATGTGGTGTAAAAACACTTTTACTAGTCAGAAACACAAAAGTGTTATAGTCTATTTATCATCTACTTTAAAGACTCAAGTTATTATAAAATTTCGATTGTTAATGTGACTCTAAAACTTGAAATTAACTTACTTAATTACTACTTACATGTTAGAGTTGGGATCGAAAAACAATCAACTATAAATAGGGGTAGAAAATCACATCAGCATTTCACAGCCAAACAGAGACAGTGATTAGCAGGAGGTACTAGACAAGGAGGATCTGTATAAATACATAATTTGTGTTTCCCTCAACAAAAATAAATGCAATTTTTGACCAGCTGTCACAAAATTAAATTAAGATTTTAAACTTCAAAATTTCCCTGGAGCAGAGTTGGGGAGAAAGAGAGTAGAATGGCATGGGGTAAGGGAGTCACAGGCCACATTTAAACCATGCCAGCTACTTTACAGACTACAGCCTATACATGGGTTTCTAAATGAACTTCAAGGCCACCAAAATTTATACATATTGATATTATTGAATGACATCTGAAGAGTGCCCACTGACAAGTCCTGATCCTCAGCAATAATACAATTGTTTGACAGTGCTTATTCAAAGCATTAACTCTAGCATGAAAACATGAATACTACTTTTGAATCGGCACAGATAAGTGCATCACTGTCATAATATAAATAATGAACTATTTTATGTAGCTTGCAATGTTAACTGATATACAATTTATTAGTTCTGCAGGCTATTGGTAAAACATATATTAACACTTGTCATCTCACCCTGCTGCTGAGACAGGCCACCCTTGAGTCATAACAACTAACTTCAGAATTGAATCATTATGGAAATCAACATTCTTCACACTATATTTGTGTTTTCACGCATCAAGCATTTCCTCTGTCAAGGTTGAAACCTGAGCCGGAATCACACAAAGCTGTGAAATGAAAGTGAGTAAACAACAGATTTCGACACATCCAAAAACCCTGTCATCTTCTCTGTACATGTGCTGCAGCTGCAGAGGATGATGATACAGATTTTTTACTTTAATATACCACGTTTGATTTATGCAGACAAAAAGAAAAACATTTGGTGTGATTGCTTTTGTTTGTGAAGGATTTTTGTTTAATGTTCTGCTTTAAACACAAGCATTGTAAGCTTTGATTACAGGTATTCATCCTAAGTGTTTGAGCTGGAAAACAAGATTCAGCAGCAGAGACTTGGATTAAAAATTGTCTTTCTTCTATTTGTCATTCAGAAAGAAATTTCTGTCCAATCCATCAATAGATTGCATCTGAAATGATGGTAACAACCTCCACTCTGGTTCTTTTCGACTAACAGAAACAACAAAAAAAAGTACTTGTGTACCTTCTGTGAAAGAAGAACAACATATCATTTTCCTCTTCTGTAAAAAGTAAATATGTTTTATTATGCTTTACAAAGAACGAACTTTGGTCAATTGATTGAAAACTTCTTTTATAAAGTATCCACCCAGTAAATTGTGAATAGCAGTTATTGAAATTTTTATCCCCCTGTGTTGCATTGAGCTGAAATTATCTTCTCATAAAAGCCCCTGTATGTCCAACTCTTAGACTGCATAGAATATTGGAATGACTTCAACTGTTTGGTAAATGGAAGAGGGCTTTTATAAGCCATCAGCAGCAGTCACCATCCATCTAACAAACAGCTACAATAAGCTGGCTTGGTTTCCGCATGTTCAATGATAACACAGATCTCAAGAGAATATGCTGACATTTTCAGAGAAGGTTGGTCATGGCACAAGGAAGAAGTGATTTGATTTAAGTGGTGATCTGAATCCAGATGTAGATCCAGTTATTTTTTCAAAGACTTGTTAACAGTGTGAAATGGGGCAGTTTCCCACATTTTGACAACTTGTCTGACAATGTAGGAAACACCTTAGTAGAGGTTTGTGTTCATGGAGCCCTTCTAATTTTAAATGATTTATTGATTAATTTCCAATATTAAATAAAGCTTTTGGTTCTATAGAAATTGCTTTTAAGTCTGCATGATGATTCTGTTGAGCCATTTTACAAGAGAGGTCACCAGAGCTGATGTTCATCGCAGAGGAGAGAGAGTGAAAAGCAATGCACAAGGAGCAATGTAATCCCTTGTGTGAACTTTTTTGTTTTAAGGACATAAGTGATGGACATAGGGCATTGGTGGAGCAGTCTAATAGTGCGCTTGGTCAGTAATCAGAAGGTTGCAGGTTTGAGCCCAGCTACTACTGTCACATGGCGATGTGTCCTTAGGAAAGACACTTAACCCCAAGTTGCTCCCACTGCTGCATCAGTGGCATGTAAATGGGTATGAAAGAGTGTGAATGTGTTAGTTGGTACTGATGGACAACTGACTTATACTCTGACCATCAGTAAGTGATGTGAAAGTGAATGGGTGTGAATGGGTGGATGTGACCTGTGGTGTAAAACAGCTTTGAGAATTCAAAGACTAGAAAAGGGTTAAATAAGCTCAAGTCCATTTACCATTTACATGACATGTGGGATTTGTAAGGAGTGACACATGAGAGTAAGATACTGTGGAAATATGGCTTACCACACTTGACACCTCTCAGGTAAATAAAAAGCCAATGACAGCAAAGCTAAATCTAAGATAAAACCACTGAAAAACCAGCCAACACATAACATGTTTAGCTTGTCAAAGATGCCTCCAAATTCTGAGCCCATGAAAAAAAATCACAATTTATTACTAACTGTGGGCCTGATCTACTAAAGGTTTTCATGTACAAAAACATATGGAAACTTGATAGTGCGCGCAAAGCTGATCTATTAACCGGGTGCAGCGAGGATTGCGTCTGTCAAATGAACAAAATAGCATGCGCAATCCATTTAGCATGTTTGCCTTCATGAATATGCAGAATATATGCAGATTATCAGAACACGCAAAATACTGGGAGGAGGAAATGCAAATGTAATCATTTAGCACCCCCAATGTGATTTATCAAACCCAAAACTGATTAAGCTTAGTGTTTTTGCATCTAAATTTAGCATGTTGAAAGGCAGGTGCAAATTGGCACAGCATTACGCACATATGAATTTTTTGATGAATGATGGAAAGATTTGGAGGCTGTCTGTCATCATGATGGACTGGAAAAAGAGGGATGATCCAGTGCCATCATACTTATTGCAGACACACGCATAAAGTAAACCCTCTATGTTTTGCGCTCTTAATACATTGTGGAGGAGGTCATTTAACCTATGTAAAAAAGATCCCCTTCATAGCCAGAATCACTCCGTTTGTCACTCAGAGCTGACTGCATCACACTCTCCATGCATGGTTCACAGAGTGACAACCCAACTAGACAGACCGCAGAGAACTCACAGAAGATGCTGCAGGGCCATCAGCTGCAGTGTTTTGTGGTTGGTAGATTAGTGAAAAGGATACAGTTGGAATTATGTCAGCTAATACATCCTATTATATGATATATGATATGATAGCGGTGAAACTCGAGCGGGCATGACATCACCGAACGACGGCGACGGTGACCAAAATGAGGTATTTAACCACCTCTCTATCAGAGCCCTAAATACTTTCGACTTATAGTCCAGAAGATACGATAGATCACCCGCAACACACCCACTAATAGCAAGTGCAATTTTTTAGTTTGCACATGCAATTTAGCGCCCATTATTTGGGATCTTAATAGATCAGACCCTGTATGTGCAAAAGTTCTTGAAGCTCACTATGCTGTGAAAACAGGGGCTTTTGTTACATGCATTTGGAGCCAAGGTATGTGCCTTTGTCTTTTATTTCAGAAACACAGCAGTAGTGAAGCTCTACAGACCAGGATGGGCATAGCAGAGCAGGCTGCAGTAAAGTGTGAAGATCAGTCTTCAACTTTTACTTCTGTTTTTAGTAAAACTGACTGAAATTCTCTGAATACACATTTCTCATTAAATATAATAGAAATGTGTGTTTATTTCCTTTCGGATGTAAATACAGTCAAAAAGGTATAATTCACCACTGAAAAACCATATATTATTTATATTTATATTTCAAAAGGTAAAGTAAACGGGGGTCATATTCATAACTTTACCTCGTTTGGTAGCAGTTGTATCCTCTTATGAAGCAAACTTTGTTGTCATGAACATATAATATGTAACTTCATTGACATTTATGTTGACATATTTTACATTTCTTTTCTGCTTATTTTCTCAAAGCTGTCAAATAAAACCATTTTAAAAAACAAAGTATTTAACCCCTTATTTTGTTTTCAAAGACATGGTTTGACTTAGTTTTGCTGTTGTATTTTCTTCAAATACTATCATTTTCAGCAGACTTTGTGAGTCTACAAAGTCTTTCCTGGTGTCTTTTCATGCCTTTGAAAGCAAGGATTAATGCTACAATTCAGAAACCATGAGATGTAATTAGATATGAAATGAAATTCCCCCAGGAAACCGAACACTACTGAATATAATATATAAATGATAAAACATAAACAATAGGTTAAACTACCTGGCTGTTTTTAGAAGTTATGGGACTTAAAAAATGCAATTCAGCAATTTCTGATAATATTAAATGTGGTTTCATTGAAGGGTTTTGATTTATTGTGAACAAACTACTACAGCAAACCTGCAGTACCTCCATGGCTCACAGGAGGGCCATAGGCCACACTATGGGAAGCACTGCAATACAGCATGAGCTCTAAACTGCTGTCTTAACCATGATGTTGTTCTTGTCTATTCGGTTCAAAAATAGCAAGTTACACTGTGCCCTAACTAAACATGACCTATCAAAAGTTGCATTACATTGTGCAGAGTCACAAGCCATCTGCCCACACTGTATCCATTGAATATTAAATTCTATACCTTTATTTCCCCTTACAAATAGTATATCAGGTGCTTTGTTTGTATAAGTACAGGAATGGAAGTGTAGCACTTCTGATGAGAAGTAGACTCAAAGGCTCATCAATACATAGCTCTCTATGAGGCAATTAAAGTGTCTCCTTTAGCGTTGAAAGTGAAAGTACAACTTTTTACTTACGGTTACAGATGAATTCTCTCCTATCTCCACTATGTTAAATGGCAATGAGCTACAGTACAAGTTACACGAGGGAAAATAGAGACAGAGGGCTCTAATTTCCTGGCGCAACTCAGGGTGGCGCAGCCTGGCGCACCCCGCGCAGTGGTAATTTCGTCCAGGGCAACGCCGTGCGCAGCCAATTTGGCAATTTGGTAGACCGGCTGCACCGAGATGGGTGTGACGGCGCACCAGGGGGAGGTGTCGACAGATTCAGCTTGGCGCAGTGACAATTTGGTGCCAAAAAAATGCGCGGAAGGTGCGCTGAAAGCCCGCCAGCTCCAACCTGGTCTATTCTCGGCGCAGACAAGGCACACACCGGGCAGTGGTAATTTGGCTGACAGGTGCGCTGTGCGCACACGTCACCAAAACCTCACAGGCAGGTATCCAGGCACATTTCAATGCGATAAACAATCACAGCAACCACTATTTAATGTAACCGTCTGAACCAGCACATACATTTGTATCTATATTAATTGTCCCGTCACATCTGATATCAGGTCAGAGACGTTTGTCATAACTAACGAGTTCACGTCTCTCAAGCCATTCACAAACAGCCGCATCATCCGATACAGAGTATCCGGCTTCTCTCATCTCATGAAATTACATAGAAAAGAAAAAAGAGAGAGACGCTGGCTGAATAAATGTAAGTCACTCAGTGCTTTTATAAGGATTTACCTGTGATTGCCCATATTTCCCTCTTTTAATCTTTATTCGTAACGTGATCTAAAAAGATGGAGTACATCATTGCAAGGAGGATGAGGAGGAGATATATTTTCACCAAAGGTTCTGCTATTTGGCGATGACAGACCAGGAATGCAAATGGATCACAAGCATGACGAATGGATTAGCCTGCTGCTGTGTTTAAATGTAATTATCACTTAATTTTGTACTCATATTATGACACAGGAACAGATTACATCTGCCCCGCAAGGTGTTCCACACGGTGACGCACATCGTGGCCTCCTATGTGCAGCCCGTTGGCCCCTGCCGCTCTCCCAGCTGCTGCAAAAGTGACAGTGGCTCTGACCTTCTTCTCCACCGAGGTGAAATTGTCACTGCGCCTCGCCCGCGGTGCATTTAAAGGCGAGCAGAGGCGTTAATTTGATTGGTGAAGATCACACTCGGCTGTGTTAAACCCACTCAAGCCTACTCTCCTCCCTCTCTGCTATTTGCGCCAGTGGGAGAGACGGAGGCGTGGGTGCGTCTCCCTGCGCCAGACTGCGCCATGCACAAAACTTGCAAAATGCCCTGGACACACCCCGTTGGCGTGGCGCAGGCGCGGCACAGGGCAGGTGCACCCCGCCTGCGCCTGGTCTACGAAATTAGAGCCCAGAGTGTCGAGGCACAACCATTGCACTGTGAAACGTCATGTTATGTTGCTTGCAGGCTGTTAGGTCCCTCACACATTATTTATTGTAACAAGTTCAGTTAGGGCACAGTGTAATGGTTACTGCAGAGTTAACACTGTGCTTTCTGACATTTCACTATTGGGATTAGCAACCTATGTGCACACTGACAAAGTTGTGTTAACCCTCCGCTGGCACACACCAAATGCCAGTGAGCTAACTAGAAAAACAAAAACTAATGCTGATGCCTTTGGGATCTAAGACAATAGGTAAAAGGAGTTAAAGTGACAGTTTGCTTTCATGAAAAAAAACATACCTTTTACATTGCTTATTACAGTGAAAACTAGAAAGCACTCGGAGAGCGCAAACCCCCTGCCAAGGTAGGTTTTTGTGGAGTTCTATGCACATAGCCGAAAATGGTCCTATCTCCCAATGTTAAAAAATCCTTTAACATTACTTAAATTCCTGGATCCAGACGGTGATCCGGATCACCCAAAAAATTTAATCAGTTCTTCCATATCCCATTTCCGACAATTCCTGAAAATTTCATCCAAATCCATTCAGAACTTTTCAAGTTATTTTGAAAAAAGACAAACAAACAGACAAACAAACAGACAGATAAACGCTGGCAAAAACATAACCTCCTTGGCGGAGGTAATTAATCTGAGTATTCGATGCATGACCCTACAACATATTCCCCTAACATTGATTATTAAGCCCAAACAGCACTTTGCAATGAGACTTTTGGCGCAGTGCAAACTAGTAGCATTGACTCTCTACAAAAGCTCACATCTATTATACCGGGAGGTATCAGACTGACTGTTTTTACCTCTGTTAAAAAGTCAAAGTTTCACATTTAATCCCAGAATATTATTTTTAGTCAATATTATTTAGTCATTATAATTAACATTTCAACTTAGTAAATCCCTCCACATCGTAATTGTACATTGCACAACTGCAGCCAGCCTCAAGTGGACAAATGAAATGCAGTTTTTTTCACTTGCGACTTGCTTCATTTTTCAGCTCCAGTGGTTGCCACTTGGTTCAAATACACTCCCAGCCTGATTCTGGGTTATTATTTTTAAAGTTTGGTGTTCTTGTGAAATAAAAGAGTCTCTACTGGTGTCAGCCTTCTTATTTCTCTCTTCAACATTTCAAACACATCTATTCTAAAAAAACAATGTGACACATTTATAAAAGTAATGATACACACTCGTACCTACAGTAACTAGGTCACCTTGTGTTTGAATTCTTACTTTCTTTAAAGGTTGTCACAATGAAAGTGTGACAGACTTTAAAGGTTTTAGACATTCTCTCAACAATAGTTTAAAACCACTTAAAAAGTGAACATGAGATCTTCTGATAGCACTGCCTCAGCCTTAATCTTTGGTACCTTTTGCTCCCTGAGCTTCATTCAGAATTTACATCTGGCACTAGTTTCCATATTCAGTGAGAGGCCAGCCCTGACGGGAGCAGACTGAGCACAGAGGTAATAGGCACACCAGGCTCACGCCGTCGGGGGGGAAAGATCAGGCTGGCTCCCGCTCCACAGAAGACACAAGGGACTGAGATGAAGGAGATTTGATCTCTCTTGTGTGTGTTTGTGTGTGTTTGCAGTAGTTGAGGGCACATCTGCATGCTCTATGTGTTTATGTGTAAGTGTGTTTTCACATAGGGGAATGACTGCTGTTCCAGGCTGCCGGCTGACAGACAGTCTCTTGGTTAATGAGCAGCTGTCGGACATCACTATTCATGAGCCCTGTCACTCACCTCCTCTCTCAAAGCAGCAGCAACTGAAACCCTAAAACGCCTACACTCTCGTTAGCACTGCAGCACATGCATGAACACACATCAGTCTGTATTACACAAGCATGCATTAATACTACAGCTCAACCATAATACTCTTACATGTGTGTTTGCACCCTCAATAGAATTAAAATTTAAACACTGTGGTTTCAACACAATTCTGGTTATTCAGAAGGAAAAAACATTCAGTCAGAACATGACATCACTTTCATGTGACGCTGAAGAAAGCAGGCATATGGGACTTGACTAGAGGTGGCTGTTTGATGTGTCCTGAAGGAACTAGACGCAGAACTTGGGTTTAACTAAAGTCCCCTGTTTGTGCTGCACTTTATTTGGAATAGTCAAAGAAAAGGAACATTTGTATAAGGACTTTTCTCTATGAAATTTATAGTTGGCCACTATCTTTGCCTTTACTTGCATATCCATGAAGGCTCTTGCTTGTAAATTTCAGCCAGGTTTCTCAAACTCAAGCTTCTCTGTTGATGTATAATAAGCCATGTTTCACATTACCTAGTAATAGGCTTTGGTGAATATGTAATATTCTAATGCCACAGGCTCTAAGTATTTTGTAAGGATTGCAACAATTTTCAATGAAGAAATGTAGCGGTATTGGAAAACACTCGCTGTTAAACACACATGTGTGAACTGTGGTATTTTTGGTTTTGAAGAGAAATAACTGTCATCTATTGTTTCCCTTTTGTTTCTGTAGTTTCGCTGCTGAATTATAGCCCGTGAATCAGTGCACAGGGATGAGGAAATGTCTGCTGCAAGCAACCATGCGTCATGCGCATTGTGCCAAGAAACCAAAATAATCCTATGAGAGGAGAGGCAGCAATATGCACTCACACAAGCATTATGATGTTCCCCTTATTTTTTAATCCAAATATTCAACAGGTTTTGCAGGGGAGAAAGAAACTCCAAGTATTTCAGCATAATGCATTGAATTACGCTCAACATGTCTTACCTTTTCATTGTGAATAGGGATTAAAACTCTTGTAACTCTGATCCTCATCTGCTCCAAACCACCATAATGGCTTCCTCCGTGGACCAAACCACACCTCTGGTAAAATTTTCATGTAAATCCATCCAGTAGTTTATGCATAATGTTGCTAACAGACAAACAAACATAACATAACCTCCTTGGCAGAGGTAATAATGAATCATAGAAGCATCTAATTTTTCAGAAGAACTCAAAAAACAGCAACATAAAGATGTTTTTAAAAGCTGCATCATTGGTGCAGTGGGTAGTGCTTTTGTTTCACAACAAGAAAGTTGCTTGTTCAAATCTTTGCAAGGACCGGCTTTCCAAAAACATGCTCATTTGGTAAATTGCTGGCTCTACAATTAGCTACACAGGTGGATATGTAAGGATCCAGTAATGCTTTCAAAATAAAACATAATTTGGTCTCTATTATTAAAAAAAAAAAAAAAGAAAGAAAAAGAAACATTTTTTAAATTAATTATTTTTATTTCTCTACTGCCCTGTACCCAATATTTGACGGCCTGATTACGGCATGTGGCCTGGTGGTTGGGGACCTCTTCTCTGGGGATTCCATTTTGCCTCAGGAGTTTTGCACACCTGACTATACTGCTTCAACTTCTTTCCACTTTAAGCCTAACATCATAAAAAATATTATTCATTTTTGATGGCTGGCTCAATGTGTAAAATTGACTAAAAAATTACTAAGAATATGGGGGTGAGATAATAATTTTAGATCTAACCTTTGACTTCCTAACACACAGGGCTTCAAGCAAAACAAGAAGAAAGAAATTTGATTCTTGATCTGAGTCTAAAGCATGATTTTAGCACATTGCTCATCGCTCTCCCCTTTATTACTTCTGAGTCAGAGGATTCACAATGCACCACTATGGCATAACTTATTAATCTTATAGTACCACACAGTGAGTGTGTTCTGCATGTTTGCACACCATATAAAAGGAGTTCATATTTCTCTTTATAATTTGGTTTTCAGTGTGGGAAAAATAGAGAAAATGTGAAAGAAAACTACTGCAGGAATAATTCCTGATTGCAAATTCAAAATGGCTTCATGTCTCAGGTTGGCTGTAAATTATTGAAGAGCAGCAGAGTCAGGCTCAATTTAACTCATTACTCTGAAACATATGAAGGCATTATTTAAACGCTGCACCCACAAGTGGAGAGAAAAGGATGCACTTTACCCCTTCAGCAGGTCTATTGATTACTGCTGCTTATCAATTTTGGTGGTAAGTGCAGAGATAATGTGACATTTTCAGTTTTATCCATCTGACAGAAAAGATTTATCTGCCCTTAATCCATTTGAAACGATGAGCTTTAACTCCCTCAGACCTCTAAGAACACTCTTTTCTATCTATCTCTTTAGATTAAATACAGCTTTCAATAAAGAGTCCTTTCCTTTTTTTTCTCACACAACCCGCTCCACTTCCTCTGCAGCTCACCTCTGCCTCTGCAAGATTTATGAGAAGCGTCCAGGTGCCCATGAAATGCTGCCACGTCTGATTCTCTGTGATAGAATAACAACCGTGTCAGGAACTGATACAGGACAGGCTGCATTGATCATAGTGAGCCCGAGGAGGAGGTGGAAGAGGCGGAGGAGGGGTACTGAGGACGTCTTTGCATTCAGGACCACAGACGAGAGCAGCCAGACTCATTGAGGTGAATGGAAACGATTAGTTTCCCTGGCTTTTCAGCCGAGGTCTGCGCCAGTGAACTCCCACAGCTGAATCACTCACTTTCTGCCTCCCTCCGCTTCCTTGTCTGATCTATGGGAAAAAATCATCTTTATTGAGCGATGGGGTCATGCAGCCTCCACTCTCTCCCATGCTCAGGCTCCTTTACTCTTATCTCTAACAAATCAGAAACTCTTACACTCACACACTGATGTGGCTGAATAAAGATCCAGTGTGATCGTTTTTCCTCTTTTTCTGATCAGAGTCAAGGTTGTAACCCAACACAGTGTCAACAGAAGACTGAACAATGTGCGGCTGGTTCTGCTCTCTGGTCTCTGACATTTATTTTCTTTTATCTTTTATTTCTTGCCATTGAGACTTTGCTTTATGTTAATTTGGTGCTTTGCTCCTTGTGGATTAATTATAGGGATGCATGATATCATGCCAACATCCAATGTGCCAGTATTTACAAACTTATTGTCACAAATACTATTATGGACATTCAGCTTAAAACTCCACAAACTTTATGCCTCACCTACACCAGGGTGCTTTCAGACGATGTTTCGTCAGCACTGACAAATCCAGACAAGGGTTAGGAAGTGAGAAGTGCTATCAAACTGCCAAAGTTTTGTGCTGTTAATGGCTGTTAATCTTGCAAAGCAGCTGGTTTTGCCAGATGCAGAGCTGAACTCTGTCACTGTGGCTAATGTTAAAGTTAATGTCAAGTACATCATAAAACACCACCTCAATAATATCAAGCTTTTCCTTTTAGGTAGTTTTAAGGCGAAGGGGTCCAACTCACTTGTACTTAATAAAGTGTATGTGTGTGGCCAAGAAATATTTTGTTGAAAAGATTTCACTGTTTTATTTTGAGAGACCTTTTCAAAACCTATATCTAATATTCTCTGCCATAAAATTCAATATGGATTATTCCTGTAAACCTTAACCCTTGGAATATACCAACTTTGACAATTTTTCTTGCCAATTTCTCCCACCTGTGTAGCACTGGGATCTTGAATTAATTGAGGTATTCCTGGCAAAACTGGGGCAGCTATTGTGCTGGTAAGACACATTGTAAATCTCTGTCTCAAGTTTGTTTCAAGCTAGCAAGTGAAAAAAAAATCAAACCTTTTTTAAAACGTAAATATGTAACATAAATTGGTTTGGAATATTTACTGTTTGATGTAGTATTTGAGTTTAAGAAGTTTTTTAAAAAAGACTTAAAGTTGATAAAAATAAAGAGGAAAAAGATTTTCTCTTCATTTGACCATTTGACCTCCCTGCAGGAGAGAGAACTTGCCATGGCTGTGTGTGTGACTTCATCACACAATGATCACAATAATCACACAAAAGTGTTCTTTGCATCACTAAAGATTGTAATTTCGATGATTAAGTTCATTAAAGGACCTCTTTCACAATACATGTAATTTTGCCCACAGCCCAATTTTTTGTTTATTGTGTGGTATTTGTAGTACACCCAGAGACTCCCAAGAATATACCTTTAGAAAATCCAAAAGTCATCCAGGGCCTGTACTATGACCTATTTTATGATCATTGCCATAGGTGTGAGCCAGGGTGCACACTTTACCCCAAAACTTACTCAAACACAAATAATAAATCATCAAATTGGGTCAAATCACCTTCACTGAAGTCTGGTGCATCTTTTGAAATCAAATGTAAATCTAAGTATTACAATTGAAAGAAGTTATTGAATTTTAAGTGGAAAAAAAAAAGGTTTTTTTTATGATTTTTTCAACAAATTCAATTCTTTGGAGATGTGTCTGACCAACTTACAGTTGCTGTACACCTAAAATACTTACAAATTATTTGGCCACATATATATTCTCAAAGTGGGAAAAAAATCATCAAATTCTGAGACCGGTAAAGTTGTTCAATTAACAGGTTGGGTTACTGTGGTAGAATCAGGATACTGTTCCATATCTTGTATATCAGGGAACCTTTAAAGATTTGTTCAGAATTCATCCTTTAAGTATGATTTCTTTTAGAATTTGAATGCTAGATTCAAAACAAACATTTCACATGAAATGTTATTCATTTTAATATTGAACAGCCACAAAGGGCCTGTATATTATGCCTTTGTGATGAGATAATAATGAGCCATTGATACAAGTAAAAACCGATGCAGTTTTGGATTGTTGTAATCAGATTGTATATATCTACAATGACAGCAATACATAAACATTACTTCTGTCAATTTCTGTTTCTAGTACTTATATATACATGTAATCTGCTTTATGGCCTTCGTGTCTTTTTGCATAGCAACGGCTTGGACAATTTTAATTTGTAGACTGGAACTATAGTGAGGGAAAGGGGATCTGAGAAATCCATAAGATGTATGATTGGCTGGTTATTTCATAGAATGGAGTCTTTGAATTTGCTTGTGTATGGTTGGAGGGGTTTCTGATTTTGAAAATGTTTATAATATCCCAAATAATAGATTACAGATGCAACATGTGCACACATGCCAGAGGTTCTCTTTCCAGCAGGACAGAGACAATGATATGCCTTCACAGGATCATCTGATGCATTCTTGTCAAATTGAATCCAAACATTGTATTTTATTTGAGATCTGTGACAAGAATGAATCTGTCCCCTAATGAGATCAGCATCATGTTGGTAAACCCAAATCTCATAGTCACCATCATTTTTTTGATGCTCAGCAATGTAGCCAGGGGACTGTTTGATTTGGTATGTACCGCATGTTATGGTCTCAAGGTATTCCAGATCCACATGAGGGAACGAGATATCAGATGCTTCAAGCTTCTGCCATTCACTACGAGCTCTACGTGACATATTTGTTTTGTATTTTTCAAACCTTTCATGGAATCAGATGACCATGCTTACTAATCTTTCCCAAGCTACACTGTCAAGATACAATTGCAGATATTTTGAAAAAAAAAAATGGTGGTATATATATAAAATACAATGTTTGGATTCAATTTGACAAGAATGCATCAGATGATCCTGTGAAGGCATATTATTGTCTCTGTCCTGCTGGAAAGAGAACCTCTGGCATGTGTGCACATGTTGCATCTGTAATCTATTATTTGGGATATTATAAACATTTTCAAAATCAGAAACCCCTCCAACCATACACAAGCAAATTCAAAGACTCCATTCTATGAAATAACCAGCCAATCATACATCTTATGGATTTCTCAGATCCCCTTTCCCTCACTATAGTTCCAGTCTACAAATTAAAATTGTCCAAGCCGTTGCTATGCAAAAAGACACGAAGGCCATAAAACAGATTACATGTATATATAAGTACTAGAAACAGAAATTGACAGAAGTCATGTTTATGTATTGCTGTCATTGTAGATATATACAATCTGATTACAACAATCCAAAACTGCATCGGTTTTTACTTGTATCAATGGCTCATTATTATCTCATCACAAAGGCATAATATACAGGCCCTTTGTGGCTGTTCAATATTAAAATGAATAACATTTCATGTGAAATGTTTGTTTTGAATCTAGCATTCAAATTCTAAAAGAAATCATACTTAAAGGATGAATTCTGAACAAATCTTTAAAGGTTCCCTGATATACAAGATATGGAACAGTATCCTGATTCTACCACAGTAACCCAACCTGTTAATTGAACAACTTTACCGGTCTCAGAATTTGATGATTTTTTTCCCACTTTGAGAATATATATGTGGCCAAATAATTTGTAAGTATTTTAGGTGTACAGCAACTGTAAGTTGGTCAGACACATCTCCAAAGAATTGAATTTGTTGAAAAAATCATAAAAAAAACCTTTTTTTTTTTCCACTTAAAATTCAATAACTTCTTTCAATTGTAATACTTAGATTTACATTTGATTTCAAAAGATGCACCAGACTTCAGTGAAGGTGATTTGACCCAATTTGATGATTTATTATTTGTGTTTCAGTAAGTTTTGGGGTAAAGTGTGCACCCTAGCTCACACCTATGGCAATGATCATAACATAGGTCATAGTACAGGCCCTGGATGACTTTTGGATTTTCTAAAGGTATATTCTTGGGAGTCTCTGGGTGTACTACAAATACCACACAATAAACAAAAAATTGGGCTGTGGGCAAAATTACATGTATTGTGAAAGAGGTCCTTTGTTATTTTTCTTTTATATATATACATAAGTTATACAGAAATCTATTGGTCTCTGGTGGCGCCAGGTACCATGAGCTCCACTGCCACTGCACTGGCAGCTCTGAGTGAAATTCTGGGAAACCACCTGAAACCCCAGACACAGAAATTAGGTCGGGAAAAGTATCCAGACTTCCACCAGAACACAACAAGAATATATACACAAGAGAAAAAGACACCATTAGAACAAGAAGGCTACAAATAAGAAGAAATTACACCATTAAAACTAGGGGCGGTCTAAAGTGAGTTTTTAAAAAGAGGGTGGAACCTTTGAAAGAAGGGGAGGAGCTTCAGCACTTAGGGCCTGATCTACTAAAGGTTTGCATGTATAACAACACATGCAAACTTGATACCACGTGCATACCTGATCTACTAACCGTGTGCACTGAGGATTGCGTCTGTCAAATGAGCAAAATAGCACGCGCAATCCATTTATTGTGTTTGCCTGAATATGCAGAATAGATGCAGATGATCAGAACGCGCAAACTACTGGGAGGAAGAGATGCAAATGTAATCATTTAGCACCTGCAATGTGATTTATCAAACCCGCAACTGATTGCTCTTGGTGTTTTTGCATCTAAATTTAGCACGTTTGAAAGGCAGGCACAACGTTACACACAGAGGGCTGCGGTCATTGTGGCGAGAAACAGGGGTCGCATTAATTGAATATTTTCCATCATTGACTGAATTTTTTGATGAATGATGGAAAGATTTGGGGGTTGTCTGTCATTATGATGGGCTGGAAAAAGAGGGAGGATCCGGTGTGCCATCATAATCATGCAGACACATGTGTAAAAACCCTCTTTGTTTTGTGCTCTACATCACGGACCTATGTAAAAGGTCTGGCTATGAAAGAGAATCACTCCATTTGTCACTGAGAGCTGACTGCGTCACACTCTCCATGGACAGGGAGTTTAGGAGTGTCAGACTGTCAGTGCGTGGAGAGTTTGCCGCTGTCAGTGTGTAAAAGGCAAGAGTACCCACATGATCTGTGGGTGCGTAACTGTAAGACTGCTCCTCACATGAGAGGTTATTGATGATGAAGCTGTCTAACTATGTGAATGCTGTCATTTAGATTATGTTTAATTGGAATCAGAAAAGGAAAATTAGAAATGACAGATAAAAATATGGTATGAGGGAAACGTGACAACCTTGACAACCTCAACGTGACAGACTGCAAAAAAAGGTTACTGCAAGTGTATTTATTCGCCTCCAAATCCATGGCTTCAAACTTCATTTTTCGTTTATGACCACTCTGCTCTCCCAAACTCTCCACGATGACAGCCAGTAGCACACGCAAAATCCTCATTTAAAGAGAGCTGTCCACACCACTTTGGTGCCTGTTATCAAGTAATAATAACAGTAATAGTAGGTCACCAGCAACATGCCCACTAATTGCAAGTGCAGTTTTTTAGTTTGCACATGCAATTTAGCACTTGTCATCTTAGTAGATCAGGCCCTTACAGTATATAAGATGGAGCCCTCAGTCCAGCAAGCCAGCCTTAACAGCCAGACTCACCTGTTTGTAACTGTATTCATGTTGCTGAATCTTTAATAAATTTTGTTGCACCAGACTCTTCCTGCCTCTGTGCTTTTTGTAAAGTGTGTTACAAATGGGACTTAGTAACACAGTTTCTCCTGTGCCTTTCATGAGAGATCTTTAAATTCAGTAAGCCTTCAAGTTGCTGTCATGTAAATAGGCACTGCAAACGCAATGCTTTGTCACTGTAGAGAGGTGAGTCCTAATGTTCATATCTAAAACAGCAAGCCAAATTTAGCAAAGGACCACATTACTACATGAGACAGAATATGGCAAAATTAAAAATCTGGCCATTACTTTTGCTTTTTTGTGCATCCCTTATAAATACAAGAGCAACCCATCAAGGGAGTTAGATTAGTATCAGTTTATGTCAATGGCTGCTACCTGTCATTGCTGCAGCCACTCTCTGACCTGATCTAATGGTAAATGGTAAATGGCCTTGAGTTTTTATAGCACTTTCTAGTCTCTTTAACTACTCAAAGCTGCTTTACACGGCAGGTCACATCTACCTATTCACTCTCACAGTCACTCACTGATGGTTGGAGTTTCTATATTAGTTATCTATCAGTATCAACTAACACATTCATGCCCTTTCATGTCTATTTACATGCCACTGATGCAGCAGTGGAAGCAACTTGGGGTTAAGTGTCTTGCCCAAGGACACATCGCCATGTGACACCTGGAGTTGGACTCGAAACTGCAACTTTCCAGTTACCAACCAAGCGCACTATTAGGCTGGGCCACTGAGTAGCCACTCGGTGGCATCTTGTACTGCTTTGCTGGCTACTATCCCCCTCCAGATATCTCCCTCCCAAGAGAATGCTCTTAAGTTCCTTTATTGGCACTTGTGTTTACTTGTGCCCTGTGTCTCCAGCGACCTGCTTCAGAAAACCTAAACTAACTTTTTAGATCTGCTATATATGTCTAATTGAAATGCCCTTATAAAACTGCACTCCAAAAAAATGAACTATCCCTTCAAGTGCTGCCTCAGCTTCACCTTTTTGTTTGTAATTTAGATTAATAGAAAGTTTGAGACAGGGTTTTCAATATGGAGGCCACTGCAGAATAGGTTTCAAAGTTTCCTTCAGTAACCAAACAAGTGAAGTCACTCAGGCTTTGTCCAATGTTTTCTTCTGGTCTTTGGTCTTTGTCAGTAATACAACAAAGAGTACAGTTGCCTTGGAAAAATAACAATTATTATGAACTGACTTTAGACGAAAGAAGACTGATTGATCAGGTGATTCAATGTGAAGCACACTGTACTGTCCTGTGTATGAATGTGCTTTAGAAATAAAGTGTGACTTTTCTTGTCTTGTTCATTAACACTCTCTGCTTGGCTTTGTGAACAGCTGCTCATGTTTAAATTGGGATGAGCGATTCATACAATACTGGCCTGTCTGTTCTGAAAGACCTTCTATCTCTCTCTTCCTGCTCTTTTGTTCCCTCATCCCCTCATTTCTCTCCATGTCCCTCTCCCTCTTCCACTGTGGTAAATAAGACACAACTGATTACTCTGGCTGTCAGGTGGGGCTTGCAGACAACTCATTCCTCCTTTTACCAAGGACTAAGTTAAGTGAGGATGGCATGGTGGTAGTGGTTGTGGTGGTGGACGCTGAGAGCAACAGCAGACGGTAAATCAGGAATTGGATGTGTGTATTTGTGTGTAGGAGGCTGTGGGGGTGTTGTCAAGCTGTGTCTTTAAATCTGTGCTCCCTGTCGGCCTGATAATCATCTGACACTCTCAGACACACGTGGCCCCGATCTTCCAAATGTCCACATGCTCTTGGTCCACTCGTCCAGGGGTTCAATTGCCCCCCTCTTGCCTTAAAGTCATTTTCCCCAAACTGCTTTACTAATGTTAGCTTTGTCGATAAGTGCCTTTGATGGAAGAGGCATCTGCGGAAACGATTCCCCCCACTGTTCCAGAGATAAAGGAGCTGTGGATGGGACGTGGCAGGGAAGACACTTGCATGCACACTAATAAGAGCAGCCCTGTTGAGCTGCAAATGCTCATCTTCTCACACACCCACATGGATGTACAGACGGGCAAATGAATCAAGAAGCATGTTCAGCTCAAGCAAGACATGATCCAACTTTCCCCTGCCACATGTACAGTACAAGATGCTAAACTGAGAGCAGCTTGTGCTCTCATACACACATCAGTGGTGTGGAAAATAATGTGAGCTGTTATCTGCACTGACAAACATCCGCTTTTAGGTGGATGTGTTGAAGCTGAGAGAGTCCCCCTGTGTACACTGAAATGTAGATATTCCTGCTGCTTCTCTCTGTTTAATCTGAACATCTATAAAATTTGCTCATTTCTCACTGTGACGTTGTGACATGTTCTGCCCGGTTAGAATCAACGTCAGCAAAGAGAAACTAAGGGCAGGGAAAACTAGAAAGAGAGGATGCAACAGAGACGAGACAGTCCGACAAACAACAAAGAAATATCTCCCATATTTTCAGCCCCTGTGTAATGAGACGGAGTTGTGAGGAAGGCAGAGAAAGCAGGGGGAGAGAACAGAGAAGCAAGATGGAATAAGAGAGACAATCTTGTTTCCAATATGCAGCATCTAAAGATCCTTCTGCCTTTCGCTTACACTAATGTACTGCTGGGCCAAGAAGTAGCTCATTAGTGCCAGGTATAGACCCTCAGCTCTGTTTAAAGTTTTAAGGGAGAAAAGGCATGAAACAGAGAGAGAACAAAGGGTGAATCGAACACTTCCACATCTGTAGTTGAAAAATAACTAGGTGAAGTTTTCAGAACATTCTTGTATTGTTAATAGATGAGTATACATATATATATGTATATATATATATATATATATATATATATATATATATACACATAGATAGATAGATATATACATATATATACACACACACACACACACACACACACACACACACACATATGTATATATATATATATATATATATACATTGAGCCCGAGTGGGCCTTGTTCTGGGCCTCTGTTGTTGAGGTGTGGCCGTAAGGTTGTCGGTGCCTGTCGTGGCGGCAACACATGAACCCGCTGGTGGACACCGGCGGTGAGGGATGCCGTCAAGCTGAAGAAAGATTCCTATCGGGCCTTTTTGGCCAGTGGGACTCTGGAGGCAGCTGACAGGTACTGGCAGGCCAAGCGGAATGCAGCTTCAGTGGTTGCCAAGGCAAAAACCCAGGCATAGGAGGAGTTTGGTGAGGCCATGGAGAACGACTTCCTGACGGCTTTGAAGAGATTCTGGGCCACCATCCGGCATCTCAGGAGGGGGAAGCAGTGTCAACACTGTCTACTCGGGACGTCCTAGATCGGTGGAAAGAATACTTCGAAGACCTCCTCAATCCCACCAGCCAGGGGTACTGTCCCCAAGCACGCGCTTGGGGACAGTACCCCTGGATTGGCAGACTGGGGTGGTGGTCCCCCTTTTCTAGAAGGGGGACTGGATGGTGTGCTCCAACTACAGGGGGATCACACTCCTCAGCCTCCTCATTGGGTCCTGTGGGGGGTGCTCCGGGAGTATGGGGTAGCGGACCCCCTGATACAGCCAGTCTGTTCTCTGTACGACCAGTGCCAGAGCCTGGTCTGCATTGCCGGCAGTACATCAGAACCGTTTCCAGTGAGGGTTGGAGTCCGCCCGGGCTGCCCTTTGTCAACGATTCTGTTCATAACTTTTATGGACAGAATTTCTTGGCGCAGCCAGGGCGTTGAGGGGTTCTGGTTTGGTGACCTCAGGATCGGGTTGCTGCATTTTGCAGATGATGTGGTCCTGTTGGCTTCATCGGGCCGTGACCTACAGCTCTCACTGGATCGGTTCGCAGCTGAGTGTGAAGCGGCTGGGATGAGAATCAGCACCTCCAAATGCGAGGCCATGGTCCTCGCCCGGGGGGAGGGTGGTGTTCCCTCTCCGGGTCGGTGATGAGATTCTATCCCAAGTGGAGGAGTTCAAGTAACTCTGGGTCTTGTTCACGAGCATAGGAAGGATGGACTGGGAGATCGACAGGCGGATTGGTGCGGCGTCTGCAGTGATGCGGACTCTGCACCAGTCCGTCGTGGTAAAAAGGGAACTGAGCCGCAAGGTGAAGCTCTCGATTTACCACGATCTTCACTCCTATCCTCACAAACGGTCACGAGCTGTGAGTCATGACCGAAAAAACACGATCGCGAGTACAAGCAGCCGAAATGAGTTTCTTTCGCAGGGTGTCTGGACTCTCCCTTAGAGACAGGGTCAGAAGCTCGGTCATCCGGGAGGAGCTTGGAGTGGAGTCGCTGCTCCTCCGCATTGAGAGGAGCCAGATGAGGTGGCTCAGGCATCTGGTTAGGATGCCTCCTGGACGCCTCCCTGGCGAGGTGTTCTGGGCACGTCCCACCGGTAGGCGGCCCCGGGGAAGACCCAGGACACGCTGGAGGGACTATGTCTTCCAGCTGGCCTGAGAACGCCAATTTTAGAACACCGCAATTTTTCCAGTTTTTTCAATGAAAATTATTCAGTTTAATGTTTCATTGGACTCTGAAATGAAAGCATAGTACAAATAAGCAATTGGAGTAAAAAAAAAAAAAAAACAGATACAACAGCTGAACACACTCGAGGCATTCTTTCTACAATAGAAATCAAATATTCTTCAGAAAGTTCTTCCCACATCTGTTGCAGAAGTTCCCATAAATTTGTGGCACTTGCAGGTTGCTTTGCTTTTATTCTTCTGTCCAGTTCATCCCAAACCAGCTCGATGGGGTTCAAGTCTGGAGACTGTGCTGGCCACTCCATGTTTTAAAGCTTATTATCTTGTTCTTTTTTCCTGACTTAGTTCTGGCATAGCTTGGACTTATGTTTCAGGTCATAATCTTGCTGTAGAATGAACCCCTGACCAATTAGACGCATACCAGAGGGTACTGCATGGCACTCCAGAATGCTATGGTAGCTGTTTTGGTTCAGGGTGCCTCTCAGTCTGTACAAGCCGCCGACCCTGGCTCCAGCAAAACAGCCCCAGACCATCACACTCCCTCCTCCATGTTTGATAGTTGATGTCACATACTGTGGAAACATCCTTTCACCTACTCAATGGCGTACAAAGATCCTGCGTGATGATTTCAAATTTTGATTAATCAGTCCATAGTACCTTTTTCCAGTCTTCAGTAGTCCAGTGGCGGTATTTCATGGCCCAGGCAAGCCTCTTTGTCTTATTCTGACGTTTTAGCAATCACTTTCTTGCTGCAGCTCTTCCTGTCAAACCTGCAGCTTGAAGTCTTCTCTTCACAGTTGAAACTGAGACTTGTTTACTACAACCACTATTAAGCTGTGCTTGAAGCTGCTGTCCTGTGAGTCGCCTGTCATGTTAACTCTCAGAAACTTGTTTCCCCCAGTTTCTGAGTGCCTTTTGATGGTGAAGAAAACTGTACTCACGGACAACTTGACTTTCTTTGCAATTTCTCTGTAGGAAAGACCTACATTTTTAAGTGTTATGATGGTCTGTCTCTCTTCCATTGTTAAATGCCTTTTCTCTTGCCATTTTTGTAGCAACATCTGACTTTCTGCAGTACAATGAGGTTCAAATGATGCTCACAAGGGTATGGTACCACAGGGTATGCTTTTATGCAGACAGAGAGGGGTGTAAGCAATCAAGATAAGTTGGGAGACCTTTAGGAATTAGTAGAGCCAGCTTTCAAGGCTTGATCAACCTTCATTGCTGCAGAACAGCTTTAAATTGTTAACCCATTTTCAGGTAGTGTATATATATATATAAATATATATATATATATATATATATATATATATATATATATATATATATATATATATATATATAATATATATATATATATATACATATATAATATATATATATATATATATATATATATATATATATATATATATAAGAACTTTTCTTCAACAATATGGTGCCATGATCCGAATGGAAACATACTTCCACGGAGACTCCTTCTTCCAGACCAAGGACACACAAGTAACTAGTAACTTCAAATCCAAATTTTAAAAGAGGTAAGGGATCCTTTTAAAAACCCAATTCCTGTTATTGTGAGTTGTTGGAGGTCTGTGGAACTGGAATCCCAAAGATGTTGACGCCATCCAATTTCTGTAAGTTTGCTGTGCGGTCGTGACAGGGGGCTTAGGAATAACTCTTGAGAAATGTTCTGGGATGACATTTCTCGATAGAGGGACAGTGTTTGGAACACTGGGAAATAATGGCCGGACTAAAGGAATGACTCTGGAGAAATGTTCTGGGATGACTTTTCAAGATAGAGGGACAGTGTTTGGAACACTGGGAAATAGGCCTATGCAGGACCGGAAGAAGTAAGGATGACTTGTTCTCCTGGGGATGACTCACTCCCCCAATACTTAGTAATATATTTCATTTTGTAAGAATCTGACTTGCTCTTCTTACACAGAAAAATGATTCGTAAAGTCTAAGTAGAATGCTGACTGATGGAAACAGTAAGTGAATTGTGGGCAAAAGTAAATGGGCATGAGTGCTGGTTTGGAGGGGTCTCAAAGATTGAAAATTTGTAAGGACTTTAGGTGAAAGGTGCGGGAAAGGTTTAACCGGTCCTGTTAAGTACATGTACAGTAATTGTGGTACCAATGGGGTTTTAAAAATGCTGCAACACAAAAGTATAAAAATAGTTAAAAAAAAGAAAGAAAGAAAGTACTGTGCAGAGGTAAGCCTAAGTTTAAGAGCCAGAATCTAAATGAAAGTCTACACAGATTTAACACAATTGGGAAAACATCATGATTCAGGAGATCGAACAAAGAGTGAGTGGAAACCTTCCTTACACCTCTCAAACAAAGGGTGTGTGAAGGGCTTCTACTATGGTAAGCCAAATTGCAAGGTGATAAACCCTCCATATGGAAACTTGCAGTCTAACTTTACCCTGCGTACAGCACCCGATTAGACAACCTTAAAGAAGGCCAACTAATCTTACAACAAAAACCATAGAGCTATTAGGACAGTGACCAAATAGAAACAGAAGAAAATGTTTTACAAGCTCCATTAATTAAATTGGCTAGTTCAGAGGAAGAACCTCATTTAATGGTAAATGTTAACGGGAAAGCCACATAATTCTTGGTAGACATTGGAGCTTTTCTTTTAACAGTAAAAACAAAATCAACTAAAATAAGAGCATCAGATAGAACAGTCAGAGCTATGGGGGTAGGAGGCATCCCTATGTGTTGCCTATATCTGAGCCAACTTTGGTCAGCATGGGTTTTCTTAGTGAGTGCATGTCCACTTAACAACTTCACACTCCTTTCTTCTGTCAGACTCCACTCCTGCAAGTCTGTTAGGAAGAGACTTGTTGCATAAGCTAAACTGCATTATCTATTGTACACCAGATGGCATTTTCTTAGAAACTAGTCAGGCCGACCCTACAGCTGTGCTAGCAGCCCTAATAGATCAAAATCAACCCACAACAACAGGAAAAAGTGATGTGCATCATAGGATAGTCTCAGGTGTTCATCGCTCTGTTTGGGCCTCCTCTTCTAATGATGTTAGATTAATTAGAACTACTGAACCAGTCCAAATACTACTTAAATCTAATATCTATCTCCCAAGAATCAGACAGAAAGACTTGAGAGCCATTAATGAAGTAGTACTACTCCACTTCCTTCTGGTCCCAAATCCATCTACAATATCGTCTTCAATACCAGCCAACTCCACTCACTATACTGTACTTGATCTCTGTAGTGCATTCTTCTTCATGCCTTTACATAAAAATATTAGTTGTTTGCATTTCCCTATGAAAATCAACAGTATACATTCACCAGGTTACCCCCAAGGTTACACTGAATCCCTTATAATATTTATTTGTACACTACATAAAGATCTCAAAGATCTTTTCACTTCCCTGAGGTTCTACTTAAAATACAATATGTAGATGACTTACTTTTAGCATCCCCCTCAGACTTTGCTTGTGAGACTTATAAGGTTGCTCTCCTCCAGGCTTGAGCTCTTAGAGGTCGCAAAATTTCACAGAAAACAGCTCAATTGTGTCAAACTGAAGTCCAACACTTAGGGCACACATTGCGTGGTTCATCAAGAGTCTTGACTCCTTCTAGAGTAAAATCAATGGTTAAAATCACCAAGCCAACAAATGTCACAGATGAAGGGCCCTAATTTCCTGGCGCAGCGCAGGGTGGTGGAGCCTGGCGCACCCTGTGCAGTGGTAATTTCATCCGGCGCACCATCGTGCGCAGCCAATTTGGCAATTTGGTAGACCGGCTGCACCAAGATGGGTGTGGCGGCGCACCAGGGGGAGGTGTTGACAGATTCAGCTTAGCGCAGTGACAATTTCGTGCCAAAAAAATGCGCGGAAGGTGCGCTGAAAGCTTGCCAGCTTCAACCTGGTCTATTCTCGGCGCAGGCGAAGCGCACCTGGTACAGTGGTAATTTGGCTGACAGGCTCACAGTGCGCACATGTCACCAAAACCTCACAGGCAGGTATCCAAAGTGTCAGGCACATTTCAATGCAATAAACAATCACAGCAATCACTATTTAATGTAACTGTCTGAACCAGCACATACATTTGTATCTATATTAATTGTCCCATCACATCTGATGTCAAATCAAAGACGTTTGTCATAATGGAAACTCAACTTGACGGCAGCTGGAAGATTGATGCAAACTAACGAGTTCACATCTCTCAAGCCAAACACAAACAGCCACATCATCCGATACAGAGTATCCGTCTTCTCTCATCTCATGAAATCTCAAAAGAAAAGAAAAGAAAAGAGAGAGAGACGCTCACTGTATAAATGTAAGTCACTTGGTGTCTTAAGGATTTACCTGTGATTGCCCAAATTTCTCTGTTTTACTCTTTATTCTTAACGTGATCTAAAAAGATGGAGTACATTATTGCAAGGAGGATGAGGAGGAAATACCGGGAGAGAATATTTCATCAAGGGTTCTGCTATTTGGCGTTGACAGACCAGGAATGCAGGTGGATCACAAGCATGATGAATGGATTAGCCTGCTGCTGTGTTTAAATTAAATTATCACTTAATTTTGTAATCCTATTCATGATACAGGAACAAATTACATCTGTCCCGCGAGGTGGTCCACAAGGTGACGTGCATCGTGGCCTCCGATGAGCAGCCCGGTGCCCCCTGCGCTCTCCAGAGTTGCTGTAAAAGTGACAGCAGCTCTGACCTTCTTCGCCACCGAGGTGAAATTGTCACTGCGCCTCGCCCGCCGCACATTTAAAGGCAAGGAGAGGTGTTCATTTGATTGGTGAAGATTACACTCGGCTGTGTTAAACCCACTCACGCCTTCTCTCCTCCCTCTCTGCCACTTGTGCCGATGGAAGGGACGGAGGTTTGGGTGCCTCGTGGGACCCGACTGTGCCATGCACGAAAATTGCAAAATGCCCTGGACACAGCCCGTTGGCGCAGCGCAGGGCAGGTGCACCGCACCTGCGTCTGGTCTACGAAATTAGAGCCCTTAATGTTTAGACTGATAAATCTAATTGTTTGTTTGAAGCTGTTCACCTATTTAAAATTTATGCCTGCAACATGTTCCAAAAACGCTGGGACAGGGACATGTTTACCACTGTGGAGCACAAACACACCCCCATACCATCACAGATGCTGGCTTCTGAACTTTGTGATGATAACAATGCGGATGATCCTTTTCCTCTCCTCCAAAAACAATTCAAAATGTGGACTCATCAGACCACAGCAAACTTTTACACTTCGACATCAGTCAATCTCAGAGGAGCTTGGGCCCAAAGAAACCAGTGGTGTTTCTGGGTGGTGTTGATAAATGTCTTTCACTTTTCATGCTAGAGTTTTAACTTGCACTTTTCGATGTAGCAACTAACCCCGGATTTTCACATACTCCGAAAGCGGCTTTGGTCTGACAACGGCATGCTACCTCACTCACTGGCAGTGGAAGCACCGTGCTGCGGAGTGCTGCAGCAAAAAACATAATCACGAGAGACCTATGACATTGCACGATAACAGCTATGTATATGGAAGAGCAACATGTAAAGAACTGGTTTACAGCAAGCTCACCTTTGAGAACAACTTTAACACTGATTACTTTTTACTATAATCTCTGTGACTTCTCTGCCTCTACAATGGGTGAGTACATTATGGAATTAAGAAGCTTTTAAGACTATATATTCTTAGCTTATTGATGCCTTAAATGTGTAGTATTTATGTTTTATTATCATAACTTTTAACCCACAGACAAGGGAGAAAGCACCGCTCATTCACTGGGATCAATTCTACTGAACTCTATTTAATTCCTATAATATGATATGATATTCTTCTATATATTTGAAATGTTCTGGAAGCTCTAGGAGGACACTGCTGGTTCGCATCGCGGATGCGAGGTACAGGATGTGGAAACGGACCAATTGAAGAGACTGAGGGTGATTTGTTGCGGAGTAATTGACCCATGATTACTGCACAGACAGGCCAAATCCAAAATGAATTAATATTTGCAAAAAAAAAAAAAAAAAATGAAGTTTATCAGTTTGAGTATTAAATATCTTGTCTTTTAAGTCAACTACAGGTCAAAAAAGAATTTGCAAATAATTGTATTCTGTTATTATTTATATTAAACACAACTTCCCAACGTCACTGGAATTGGGGATTGTACACTGAGCTATTCCTTCTTAAATTGTGGCCATAAAAAGTTGTTTATTAAGTTAAATTCTATACATAAGTTATACTTAAAAGACAAAATTTCACCAGAAAGACTCAAGAGCTGTGTATCTTACCCACAATAGTTAAAAAACATGTTATCAACTCTAAATTTCATGGAGTGAGTGTGGAGATTGGGATTTAGCCTTGAGGAGCAGACATCTTTATAGTTCTCTATCGTATCGAGACTATCTCTCCACAGCTACATATTCCATATGTACGGGGACTGACCCACTGGGGCAGTTGACATGGATATTTCTTTAAGACACACCACTACGTGGCCCATGCGCAGGTATAAAAGCCCCAGGTGCACATGATGGCACTGATTCATTGATTTCCACTGTGGAAGTGAGACGTGAGAAGCTTGACAGAATCCTCAGAGAAATACGGCGCAATATCCACTTACCGTTTGTGTAAGGAGAGAGAGCTGGTCTCCGGGCCCCTCTCTGGATAGCTGTTTCTCTCTTGATCATCTGAAAAGACCTGAGAGAGGTGTACCTTATGGCGTACTGCACGAGGAGCTCTGCTAACGCGCCCAGGTATAGTCCACTGCCGAAGCCGGTGTGGTCAGTATGGGAATTATTTGGGGCCAGAGGGGGGTCACAGCCTGTCTCTCCTCCCCAGAGTCAGACAGGGAGGTTGACATTCTCAGTTTGGACCCATCTGATGAGGATAAAGCGCTTCCATTTGGACAGCAGGGAACAAGTTTGGGGGAACAGGAGCTGCTAGTGCCCCTCACTCTCCCTGAGGTTATAAGTAGAGCGGCAGCAGCCCTGAATATTGAGATGCCAGACCAAGGGCCTGGGCCTTCTCTCTTCGATGACAAAGAGGGAAGTCGGTCCAAACACCCCAAGGTGCCTCTCCTCCCTGATTTTGAGGACATAATGAAACAGCAGTTTCAGTCATCATCAAGCACTAGTCACTGGTCTTCACTATGTCGGCGCCTAGCAGCAGTTGACAACCGGGAGAGAATATGCTGTGGTCCATTGCCCCCCATGGATCAGGCCTTGGCAGCCCTGGTGTCACCATCAAAGTCAGTGCTTGGGCAGGGATGGCTTCCCAAGCAAAAACTGCAGGGTAATGGACGCGCTGCCAACCAAAATGCATGGAGCTATGGCAGTCCAGACCCAGCTGGCTAATGCAGGAGCCATACTAGCCTTGTACCAGCGCCAGCTAACACAACAGTTAAGGGGAGAGTGGGACTCGGAGCTGCTGGGAGAGATACACCAGGTCTCCTCACTTCTTCCCAAGCTGATAAAAGACCAGGCAGTAGCAGCTGGTAAGGTCATGACAGGCCTATGGGCAGTTAGGCGCCACCTGTGGCTGTCTCAGTCAATGCTGCAGCAGGAAGACAGGGCATGTCTGCTCCAATTACCAGTGGAGCCATCTGCTATGTTTGGACCAGATGCCTCCAAGATGTTACAACAGGCACAGGAAGCTCGACGTTGTGCCCATGAAATGTCAGGCACTCTGAGGCAAAACAGGCCCTAGTGTCGACCGGGGGAAAAACAGCCACAGCAACCCCAACGTCCTCAGCCTACCCGGAGTCATGAGGATCTCAGGGTTCACCTCGAATCATCCCGAAGGGGTCGGGCTAGTCGGGGTGGACGGGGCAGCAGTGGCCAGGCGCCACGCCAGCCCTCGCACCAGTCCTGACAGTATGCTACCCCGAGCCTGCCACTGCCCGAGAGAGCCTTGTGCATCATGGCAGGATCTGGGGGCAGGCCCCTGGGTGGTTTCAACCATGACCAGGGGGTATCGACTACAATTTATGAGCACCCCTCCTGTGACAAAGGTGCCCTTTGCAACAACCATGGTAAACCTGCAGCACAGAGAGGCCCTGCATTTGGAGATTTTAGCCCTACTGGCAAAATCGGCCATCAGGGAAGTGCACCCACCGATTCGACAGGCGGGATTTTACTCCTACTTTTTTCTTGTACCGAAAAGGGACAAGTCTCTCAGATCTGTTCTAGACCTCAGGGGGCTGAACAAATTTCTCCGACCACTGAAGTGCTAGATGCTAACAGTGCCGAGAGTGAAGCAGGCTGTCTTTGTTGGGGAGTGGTTTGTAACCATCGACCTCAAGGATGCCTATTTTCAGATACAGATATGGGAAGGTCACAGGAGATTTCTCAGGCTCTCCTTTTGAAGGCAGAACATTCGAGTCCTGCGTTCTCCCCTTTGGCATCTCTCTGGCCCCACACACTTTCACCAGATGCATGGACGCAGTCTTGGGGCCTCTACGTCGCCGAGGTCTCAGAATCCTGAATTACCTCAACAACTGGCTGCTATGTGCTCAAACAACAGCCATTTGGCGATCTTGTTGTCACACATACAGAGTCTGGGGCTGCGACTCAACAAAAAGAAGTGCAGGCTGCAGCCTGCACAGACGACACAGTTTCTGGGTATGCGACTGGAGACCAGAGCTGGAATTTTGACACTGACGCAGGACAGACAAGATGCTCTATTCCAGTGCCTCTCTCTTTTTCACTGGGGAACCAGGGTAACCTGGAGGCTTTGCCTGCGCCTCCTAGGTCTGATTGCAGCATCAGTACAAGTAGTCCCACTGGCACTTCTGCACATGCGTCCAGTTCAGAGGTGCCTGTTGTGCCTGGGATTATGCCCACAAAGAAATCTACAAGCCAAGGTGAAGGTCACCAGAAGGCTGTGTGTGGCACTCAGGTGGTGGAAAAACCCAACCAATATCGCAAAAGGGAGCATACTGGGTCCAGTTCTGCGCCGCCAGATGGTCTCTGCGGATGCATCCTTGACAGGATGGGGAGCAGTCCACAATGGCGAGGGCACCGGAGGAGAATGGAGCGCCCCGTGGGCCGGCCAGCACATCAACATTTTGGAAATGAAGGCAGTTTCCCTGGCTCTGCAACACTTTGCACAGAAACTGCAGGCCCGTCATGTGCTAGTGAGAACAGACAGCGTAACGGCTGCAGCATACATCAACAGGCAGGGGGGCCTGGGCTCACCATGCCTCTGCAGAATGGCACTCCAGCTGTGGAAATTTTGATTATCACCAAATTTCTGGCCCTGAGAGCCAGACATGTGCCTGGACACATGAATAGAGGGGCAGATCTGCTCTCCAGAGGGGGCCCAACCCCGGGGGAATGGAGGCTGCACCCAGAAGTGGTCAAAGACATTTGGGATCACTTCGGAGAGGCAGAGGTGGACCTGTTCGCACCCAGGAACAATGCACACTGTCCACTGTTCTTCTCCCTGGGGAGGGACAACCCCCCTCTGGGCATAGATGCCATGGCACACGATTGGCCATAGGGGCTACTGTATGCTTTTCCCCCATTCAGTCTCCTACCAGCTCTGCTGCAGAGAATTCAAGTGGAGGAGATGAGGCTGGTCCTGGTGGCCGCAAACTGGCCCCACATGGCATGGTTTTCAGGGCTAACATCTCTCCTGGAAGGGTCACCATGGGAACTCCCAGTTTGCTGGGATCTCCTGCTCCATCCCTTCCCACAAGGCCTGAAACTCTGGGCCTGGCCCCTGAGAGGGACAGCTTGCTAAACCTGGGGCTTTCAGACCCAGTGGTGCAGACCATCCAGAGTGCTCAAGCACCATCAACGAGGGCAGCTTACTCCTACCGTTGGGGGCTCTTCAAGTCATGGTGTAGGGCGAACCAGGTTGACCCACTGTCATGTTTGGCTTCGGAGATTCTTCAGTATCTCCAAGAGCTCCTCGATGCCAATAAGTCCCCAGCAACCCTGAGGGGAATAGTTGCAGCAGTGAAAGCTGCTCGTGCAGGCAGAAATAGGCTCCCTGAAGGTGAGTGCAGCCTCATTTCACAGTTCCTGAGGGGTGCCCAAAGGCTTAAGCCACGCAGAAGATTAATCATCCCTGAATGGGATGTGGGCCTTGTGTTGGCTGCCCTCGACAAGAGCCCTTTGAACCTCTAGAACAGATTGATATGAAGTGGCTGTCGTTCAAGATGGCATTTCTCGTAGCAGTTACATCTGCTAAGAGGGTTTCAGAGCTACAGGCCCTGTCAACGCATGGAGCCTGTTGCAGATTCTTGCCGGATGGCGCAGGAATCATCCTACGACCAAATCCCTCATTCCTGCCAAAGGTGCTCTCAGATTTTCACCTGAACGACAAGGTGGAACTACGATCTTTCCACCGGGAACAAAAAGGGGGTGAAATGGATGATGACGAATTACGGCTGTGCCCGGTCAGGGCCTTACGGGTCTATATCCAACGAACAGAGGCGTCTAGGAAAACAGACCAACTGTTTGTCTGCTTTAAAACTCAGCGTCTGGGCCGGCCAGTTTCTTGACCTCGGCTGTCTCATTAGATTGTGGAAATGATTCAGCAGGCTTATAGGCAGGCTGGTGCTTCGGTACCCCTCAGGAGTTAGGGCTCACTCCACAAGGAGTGTGGCAACCTCCTGGGCCTTATGGCAGGGTGCTAGCCTTTCTGAAATTTCTGCAGCTGCCACATGGTCACGTTCATCCACCTTCCCTAGATTCTACAACCTGAATGTGGCTGCATACCCATCATTCAGGAGACGGGTACTCAGTCTCAGGGGATGTCTGTAATACCTGGGCTACTGAGCGACAAGGTCACCTCACACACACACCTCTAGCGTCTTGCGGGGCTTCCAGTTACATCGGGCACTGAGGTACTTTGCAGTGACATTAGCAGCTTGCGATGTCAATAGCTATTTGATGTGGGAGGTGTACTCTTTTATATATGTATATTTGAAAATAGCACTTCACATGGGGATGATTTTGTTATATACTGTTTTGTTGCACTCTGGTGGCGGGGACGTTTCATTCGATAACTAGAGCGATGGAGCCTGGGAGATGTGTTCTGGGAGTGGCATCTACTCCGTCTCCCTTGTCTCCTCGCGGGGTGTCTTACAGTGTCCCCGTACATATGGAATATGTAGCTGTGGAGAGATAGTCTCGATACGATAGAGATCGCTGGGTTACACTGTAACCCAGCGATCTCAAAGAGAAACTCAGGGGACATTAAATAAGAAGATCGTGATTTTTTTTTTTTTTACTTTTCAGGACTGATGTACTACCATCAACTAGTAAAATGACTACAACAGCAATCTGGATGGCAGGGATCATATTATAATCTCTTTGTTATTTGATTTTTTATGTCATCAGGATTTTCTTTCTTCCTCTTAGGTTGATTTTCAACTGAAACTATGATGCCACATCTGTTTAAGCTACTGTAACATCTACAACAAAATGGACTTATCTAAAGTCACAACTGTAAGAAGTTAAAAAAATCATCATAAAGTTATTAAAAGAGACAACCTGTAAAGAATTCATGTAGGAAGAATTTTCTTTCGATTAATGTAGCTCTGCCTGTTTTGAGCTTGTATGTTCTCCTTGTTGTGTTTTCTCCAGATTCTCTGGTTCCTTATGACAGATCATAAACATGCCCATTCAATTAACTGTAAATTTCTCTTCAGTGTCATCCAGGGGTGAACACTGCAAAGTCAGTTAGGCCCCCACCCCTCCACTGCCCTGAAAGGGATAAAGTGGCATAAATAATGGATGAATGGATGGGAACCTTGGGAGCGACAGCAGTCTTTAGGGACCTGGGTTTGAATCTGGAGGGTCATCACTTCATGCCCACATCTGGCAAGTTGTGATGTTAGATCTGGATGTTAGAGATGTGCCAGATCCCTTTGTGAGCGCTGCCGAGGAGCTGATAAGCAAAGAACCAGACACCCAAGGTGTCAAGGTGCTCTTTTGTATGCACCCCAACATCTCTCCATTGATGTATGACCATGACTGTGTAACCTAGGTCTGTGTTTGTTATATTCAGCAGCCAGATGTTAACACAGTTTCCCATTGGAGATTTTTAGAGTGTAACATCTTGGAAATAAAGAAAAAACATAAATTTAGATCATTTCTTGTGTCTTACTCCACATGGATGGTTGTTCAACATTGTTGTAGTATGTTTGAGGGAGCTTGAAGCATACATTTCCTCTTGTGTGGGACTCTTTCCATGAGATTTCAACAAGCTCTAACAAAGCTGAGCTTCTGGATCAGTGGGATGAGGGTTTCCTTGATGCTTTTCACAAGCTGGTTAATCTCTGTGCAGCTGACTGCGTATGAATATTTTCCAAATGATTTCCATGTTTGACAATTCAATTCAACGTGCGATTACTTATATATTTGTCTATTATAAAGATTTTCTGCTCTTGGGAGAAGTTCAGCAGTGCACCCATGCTTTCCAGCAAAGGTTGAACCCTAAACAGTAGAAAAGGAAGAATTTGGAGACACAATGTCATAGCAACAACAGCACCAGAGAGAGGAATGTGAGTTTGGGAAAAGGGCAGAGAAGTGTGGAAATACCATATTGACAGTCAGACTGCACTTCTGCTTGATCATTATTCAGAGGCAGTGGGAACTGATGACCTTTCCTGGTCAAGAGCTTAGTGTGGTTAAAATTCAATTGAGTGGAAGAGGGAAGGAAGGAGAAAAAATAACATGGTAACCTTTATTCTGCCTTTGACGCTAACCTTGAACAACGGGTCCCAAAGGGGATGAGCGCATTGTACTTATATGTGTGAGAGAGAATAGGCTTTAGATTGTGTGTGTTGTGTGTGCTCAAGTGTGTGTGAACACAACAAAAAAGCAATTATTGTGTGTGTGTGGTTGCAACAGAGATAAGTAGGCAGGGAGCTGGAGTGTGGGAAAAACGGGTATGATGAAATTGTTTTAAACACAAAGTCAGACACTGGGTAAAACAAAGTAATCATTGTGACTTTTTCTATTTTCATATGTCTTCTTTGTGTCAATAAATCACATAAATATCCATGAAAACAGCTCTTACAATATCCAGCAGAGCCCATCTCCTGCTGCATTTTTTTACACAGCCACTTCCTGACCGCCCTCATCTTGTTCTCATCCCCTGCCCTCCCCCCACCCGTCTCTTCCCTTCCTCCCCTCTGGAGGACTGAAACAGGGCTAATTGAAATAAATGAACTGGAGAGTAAATCAGAGTTGATTACATCGGCTGTGCTGGGATGCTGATTGCAAGTTTGTTGAGGGAATGTTGCAGAACTAGTTTGTAATGAAGAGCCTTGTTCATCTGTTACACCCTGACTGGACTTTGCAGACGGCCACACACTCTCATGGTCATTGTTCTGACCCGCCTACAAGATTCTGGAGAGGAAGAAAACAAAAAAGGAAGAAGAATTTCTCATTTGTTTTAATTTACCAGTCATTTTTTTTCAAATACACTTGTTTTTCAAACGGGCAAAGTGTACTGCTCATAAGGTTCTTAGAATAACTGTACAGAATATAAAATTAGCTCAACAAAAACTATACACAGGGAGACAGTGCAGGATGGGACAAAGGATCGGGTTAAGAACTGGAATGTTTAAATGTCATGAAACAAATAGAACAGCGGGAGCAGGAGTTAGCTGCAAAATAACAAGTGCTGGATAGACAGCCCACTGTTTGACTTGGAGGAGGCAGGCAGAGCACTAAGAAATGTCATTTGCTAAGGGGAAAATCATCAGTGAAACAGGATCACATAGATTTGTGGTTACAGTGATATTTCATGGCTTTTTTTGTTTATTTGAAGTCTCAGTTTAAGCCGATAGGCAGAAACAGACTGTGGTAATAATGTAATCTAAAAACAAATCCAGGAGCTGCTCCACAGACGTTGAATAACAGATGGAGTAATAGCATAACACAGCTATAATGGCATTCATCGTGATTTAACAGGGATGCGAGGACTTATTCTAAATCCCAGCTCAACATTTGTTAAAAATGTAACTAAAATGCCAGAATGGATCAGTGTTTCGAAATATCTCCTGATAATAATCCCAGTCTCTATGTCATTTATAGTGTAGGTTGTCAGTTGTCTGTTGTGAAAGTGGATGACGTCTTTACAATCTGTGGAACAACAAAAAGCAAATTGCAAATAGATTTTCCCTTTAAAGCAATAACCCACATTGCTCTGCACTGTCCCTGCCCTCCTTTCGCTGGCCCTGTGAAATTGGCACAATCAGCCAGAAGATGTGCAAAAAAACACAGTAGACTAGTCCCCAGCCTCTGAGGCTGCTTTGTGCTGCTGAAAGAGCAATAACCCGCTCCCTCTCCCATCCTATAATCCTGCCCACAGAGACACACAAACACAGTGACATCAAATAACAGACTCATCTTTAGCACCACTGAAGAGCAAATAATGTCAAATGAACAGCCTCATAATTTTGTTGAATTCCTCATATTAAAAATAACCGAGAAACAAAACCCTGTGAGGAGGCCAGAGGAGTGAGTACAGGTTATGTCAGCAGTTACAAAATGCTTTCAAGAGATGCATGACATGTCTCTTTGTATAAAGGACACCAAGACTCGACCAGAGAACATTTCAATCATCATGCTATTAATCCTTGTCCTTAAATAGCCCCAACCTAGAAGCTGAGGTATTTCACAGTGAGTAAATACCACAGGAGGAAGAATGTTAGTATGACAGGACTTTAGTCCTTGGAAACATGAGTGCTAAAAAGAATATTATCAGGCCCAAGGAGAGAGGGCATCCAATAAAGGAAACAACCTTATCCGTTCAAGTAAGTGTTGGGTTCAATAACTAGCTATGCCTATTGAATATTAATAAAGGTAATTCACTGAGCAAACTGCATTTGAAGGGTAAAAGGGACAATTTATCATTCCTGCACACAGGAAATTAATTACTTTGCTTGTGTGGAATTAATATGCTAGGCCTGTTCACAACTGCTAAGCAATTGTCATTAGGATGAAATCTGAGCATGCAAATGAGTAAGACAACATCTCCTTACTCAGATTAGCTCAGCAACAGTCTATTAAAAATATAGGGTAGCAACTACTTCAACCATAGTTCAAAAAGACTTGTTTGACTGATCCCAAATCGCAGGATTATTTTCTGTGATGCACAGATCTGACTTTACACAGAAAGAGGTGCACTCCACATCTAGACAGTATAGCACACTCAAACATTAAGATAAAAAACACTTAAATTAAATACATCTATCTGGAATTTTTCCCTTTGGTAAATTAGCTCTGTTCCCATGGTTGCATGTCCTCGTTCTTGATATTCTTCTCATTGCTGGAAAGCCATCAAACTTTTTTTCATTGGCTGCAGAAGAGTCTTAAATATTGTCCAAAAAAAAAATCCTCACACAGGAACAAAACACAATAAATATTACTTAGCAGGGCAGTGGTAAAAGTCCAGTTTTTCACACTAAAATTTGCTCTCAAGGTCCACTTTCTGAGTGTTTATTGGAGAGACATTAACCATTGAAGCAAACTCGTCCAACTTGGAAACCAAATTTCTGATTGTTGTTGCCGAAGTCTGCTGTAGCCACATCGATAATAGGCAGCAGCTCTGCAGAGGGGGAGTCAATCTCTAGAACTGTCCTTTCCTGACCTTGGCGGGACTGAAAATAAAAAAATGACAGCTATTGTTAGAATTTGCTTGGCTTACTAAGATAAAACAGTTATCCTTAATATCTGAAACACTTGAATGAATTCCTAGCTACATACTTTTGTTTCCAACAAATGAACATATACAGTATAGACACATCTATTTATTTGGGCTTATTCTTTCTCTGGCATGATCCTCCACTGACCTGGCATCCATCATGCACTGCGCTGATGAAGGGGCTTTTGGCTTGTGTCAGCTCCTCATCATTGCTGCCCCTAAAGCGGAGGGCATGCTGGTAAGAGCGGGTGGTGCTGTCAAACCAGCCTGCAGAGTTCTGGCAGGTGTAGGTAAAGCTCTGCTTGGCAGTGGCACTCAAAAGTTTGAGGAAGGTCAGCTGAACTACATGCACAGGGATCCCATCCCTGTCGATGTAGGAGAACTGGATGGCACAGTGACACAGGCATTAGGGAAATACATTGGCAAACAGCTGCAAGTTCCAAAGAGCATTTGCTTTAAAATCACAAAATCTCACTGAATGAGAAAAACTACACAAAAACTATTTTCTCTCAGAGAGATTAAGCCCTCCAAGACATGCCTAAGCCTATAATCTGAGTGGGACAAATATGAAATTACAAATGTCCCTGCATGTGCCTTTGAAGGAGTCAATGTTAGCACACGTGTCAAAAGTTACAACAGCGTCTCTTCAGATATAATAAAGGGAAAAAGAGAGTGAGAGAAAGAAATGAAAACACTTAACAGGTCAAAGGAGGAAGCGTAAGAAATTCAATGAATTGCATTTGTAATGGCAGCTCTGTGATAATCTGAGAGGGTTATGAGACATCTGATCAGGTGCAGATGAAAGGCCAGTGCTCTGAGCATGCTGCCCTGACTGCCAGTCAGTGAGACAAAGCTGCTTTGTGTGAGTCACCCACACTGCTGAAATCAGCCGCTGGCAACATCAAATCAGCTCTTTTTTGCAGATGGTCCAGTAAGTCAACACTTAATTTAAATACACAAATTGAGAAATAATCCAAATACATTCACACAGATATGTGCTCATGGATGGACAAACACAGGGATTGACAACAATCTTATTAACACACATATGAATGCAATCATATGCATCATCACCATCATTCATACAGTCTCGATTGAGATGAGTAATCCAGCTGAAAACTGGTTGACATTTGGATCAGGATGAGAGTAATGGCAGGATGTAAGTTATTTTTGAAGATGTTTTGTACCTGCTTTCCTTTCCTGTATTGGCTGTACCAGCCTCCTGGCTTCTCCTTGTTCCAGGCGGCTAATTTCACCTAGACACACAGTGGGATAGAGGGGGAGGATGCTGAGTCAAATTTGAGGCTCGAGGGATGGAGGGAGTGATTTGTGCTCTGATATGATATGACGAGGTCGGCTTTGTAAAGGCTGACAGCCAGAGATTGGAGACTTACCATCTCAATCCTCTTGTCAGGGTAAAGGCATGTTTCTCCATCAGCTGTAAAGTTACAGTAGACCTTGATGGAGTCTTTGTGACAGCCCTGGTTAGGATCAATCCAGTAGTCCCCTTCACAGAGCACAGAGAAAGGACATCAATCAAGCAGCAGATGTGGATATAATGAGGACACCTATGGTAACATGATAATAACATACAGCTGGAAGAGGACAAAAAACACTACATCAACCTGCAACATGCTTTCTTATCCTCTCTGAGAGTTTTCTGACAAATTTCTACTTCTGGTTCTGTTGATGGTAAAGTCAAACAATAATTACCAACTCAGAGGGCAAACACACTATTAGGAAAAAAAATCAACAACTTTCAAACTGTACTGTTATGCATGCTCTAAAGGTGTTTATAACCACATTGTATAAACATCTGACAGCTGATGAAAGTTTTCAAATTTCCGCATGTGGAGGCATTGTTACAACTGAATTGACCAGCTGTAGCAGGCCTTTTCAAAGCTGGTCATTTGACAGTAAACTACATATTAATTTCTCACCATCTGAAAACACAAACTCTGAGTTTACATCAGCAACCCTTTTCGATAACCTCCCTGATGTTGCCAATTGTGTGTAAACTGTGAGATCATTTTTATGAAAAAGCAGTTTGAATTAGTGGCAATGTCCACGACAGAGGAGATAAGTAGGACACAATATGATGGGTTATTTTTGCACAACAAAAAAGCTGTGAAAGCAAGTTGATACTGTGAATCTTGCTTATCAACATTTTAATAACTAAATTTTCTTGACCATAAAACGTGGCTGTTGACATTGCTGCCGCAGTGTTGTAAATGCAGAACTTAACTGGAATTTTCGGCCTTGTATCTTGAATGTTTTTAGAACAATTTTTAAATTATGACCCAGACAGTGGGGCAAACAAATAATTATTGGTTTTAAACAGAGCATTTCTGGCAAGAGCATTTCATATATGTGAAATTTATGATAGCAATATCTCATAAAAGCATTGAGGCATTTTCTTTAAGCTTTACAGAAGTTTTAAACAAGTATCCACTTTTTAAGATAAGATAAGATAAGATAAGATATCCTTTATTAGTCCCACAGGGGGAAATTCCAAAATATACAGCAGCAGCAGGATACAAGAGAAGTACTGAAAGATAAGGTAATTACAGATCACATACAGTAATGCAAAAATAGAAGTAAAATTCTTGAAAAGTGTAAAAAAAAAGTATATACTATAAAGTCAGTGGCATATTTACAGTCCTGATGTACATGTTTGTTGTTTGACAGATGGTTATATACATGTTGATATTTTACAGGATGAGATTTGTGATATTATAATATAAATATGGTGGCTATGTACATGTCTGGTATTTTGCAGTGATTTTACAGGTTTTACAGGTTAACAGGCTAAAGATCAAGGTTATACAGCCTCTTGTATATCTATTTTTTGTAGCATTTCTGAGATAATAGCTCAGAAATGCTTTGAAGACTTAAATCAACTTTGCATAATATTCACTCTGACTCAGACCTGGACATGTTACATTTTGGTGTTAAAAGGTCAAAGAGCATGGTCCTGGAATCATATGATCCCCCTCAACGCCCATAATGACCTGGGGCTTGTTGCCTTCCAAAGCCAGTCCCAGGCTGTTTCCTATTGGATGGGTGTGTCTAACTCTTTAGATGCATGCTAAAATGTAAATAGAAGTACCTTTCGTTGACTATGACGGGAATTCCAGCTCTTTATGGTGATCAGATTATTAGGCTCAGCTCAATAATAAGAGTCATATCTTTTTGTTTCCAAACATCTCTTAATTTTGCAATGTTTTCTTTATTTTAAATCAGCCAAATTTATTTTTCAAATGTATTTTCCTTTAATTAATATGTTTGCCTGCATTTTAAGGAAATGATACCTTTCAAAAACCAACCACTACATTTTTTCCTGAACATTATTTCATGTGATGTTTCATAACATTGATTGAGTTGTGTGTAGGGAAATTTAATGCCTTGTTTCCACTTACAAATATTTACAGAGACAAGTCAACCAGAAGTCAACATTTCTACTATAATCTCCATAATACTTATGCCTGCAAAGCTCAACCCTTCCATAATATTTTTGTGTGGACCTTAAATTGAGATTGAAAAAAAAAAAAACTTTTACCATGTATTCTGGAGAGACCATGCAGCAGTGTACTGACCAAACTACTATGCTACTTCATTCAAGTGGCCAGTGCTGTTTTTTCTTGGGATGTGCATTTTAAACTGGTTAGACGACATACTAAATCTGAACAATGCTATTCTGCCAAAGATATGGTCATACATTATGAACAATTTCATTAATATTAACCTTAATAAGGAGTATGTAATTGTCTTCAGAGGGAAATTGTAAATATATATTAAAATAATTTCCACTTATAGGTCCTGTGTCAAATTCAAATAACTGACAATTTATATGAGTATAACTTCTTTTTTAACAACTTTTGTCATAAATGTCATTAGTGGGAAACAGCTGATAGGAGCAGGACTCAACCTTTAGAGACATCTTTTATGGATGCAGATAAAAATATTTAATAATTCATCATATGACTGCAAAATCCAAAGTAAAACAAAACAGACAAGTTGTGTATTTCTATATTTCTAAGACAAAACTATTTCAAAAAATGATGCAATGAGGCATAACTAAAGCCTTCTGTAAAAACATACATACAGAGAGGAAGAGCATTAATTTAAAGTTTGATGTCTTTATCAGGAAACGTGACATGTGACAGCGAAAGGAGGGCAAGGACAGTGCACCTTCGGTGGTCAATGCCAGGGGCAAAACTGAGGGCAAAGAAAAAATGCAGAGGTGGAAGTAGGAGTTTGAGAAGCATCTGAGATTGCCTGCAAGACATGGAAAAATATTTGTCTTGCATTTTTCGGGGTTACACGAGGGGTGATAATTCCTCACAGCGCTGAAGGCAGAGAGACACCAAAACAAAACATTCTAGCCACACAGAGCTGGTTAAAAAGGTGTAGTATCCCTTTAAGTGACTTACTTTGAACTTTACACAAATGTTTACAATAACTTCAAGATAAATCTGTTTTTTGACATAGGTCAAAGGTCAAGGTAGCAGAGCTTTTTAGATATCTTTTGCTTGTTGATGCATTTAATCAAGTTCATTAAATTTAACATAAATGTCCCCTCTCAAAGTTTTGGTAAATTGTTATATAAAGGTCATAGGACACAGGCCATGAGGTCATTGCGCCCCATGATCATTCTTTGCTTGTGGGATGCATTATCTTACAAACAATTTAAAGAACTCCCATCAGCCCTTGCACAAATGTCTCCATTAATTCAAAGATCAAGCGAATAGAATTTTAAGGTCATGGGTCAAAGATCAATGCCATAGAGCACTGTCATTTTTACTTTGGAACAGGATCTTCCAAATGCTCACAAGGATTTTATCAATCTTACCACAAATTTCCGCAACAACACCAAAGCCAACTTTTAAGGTTTTGGAGGTCGAAGGTTAAAAGTTAAGGCTAGAGAGTCTTCTGGTCATCCTTTGCATGTGAACAAGATATTTTAAGACAGCTTTCAGGGATTTCAATAAAAACTTGCCCAACTGTCCTCTCTGATTGAAGAATGAAATGACTTAATTTTTGAGGTCATAGGTTAAGGGCCATCAGGTGTTATCATTATCTCCTGCTTGTAAACCCATTATTAACAAAATGCTAAAGGGGGATTTTCTTAAAAAAAAAAAAAAAAGAAAGAAAAATATGAAATGTCCACTTTGATAATGAACTAACTCAGTGATGAACTAACTGCTGGCATTATGGAGGTACAAGGTCAAAGGCCAAGGTCACTGGGTCTTATGTGTAATCCTCGCTTATGAGGTTTTAATTAATTGCATGATTACAAAATCACCCAAGCCCTTCTTGACATACCACAGTGCTTCTACTTTCTGGCTCCTATATTTCTTGCAGAGGCATAAAATCAGCAGAAACTAGCATTTTTGTTTAAGTTTGGAGAGGGTGAGAAAATCATCAGTTTTAAAATATAACCTTTGCTTACCATCTTTAAAGCTAGGTTGAACCATCATCAGCTCTTTACAGGTCCGGGCAGGACTCTCAAAGGTTCCTAGGGGTCTTCTCATCACCTCCACCTCTGTCTTCATGGAGGACAGGATGGCAAATACTTCTTCCATACCCTCAGGATCCTCCAGAGGCTGATCTCCTTGGAGAAACGTATCCATATCAAGAGTGACATCTTCTTCCTTGGGTGGAGCTGCTCTCTCCTTCTCAGAGTGTCTCCGTTTCTTCTTCTTGCCTTCTCTGATTGGAAGGGGCTGAATCATTGTTGCTGGGGGTCCCTAGAGAAAGACCAAACAGGTGAACAAGAGGTAAAAGGAAATGGTGGGGAATAAAGATAACTCAGAAAAGGCCATGTTGTGGAACACTGGCCACACTTACTGGGGGTCCTGGGGGGCCAGCAGGGCCGGGATCTCCTCTGGGACCAACGACACCCTGGAGAATAGAAAAAGACAAAACTTTATGTCATGCATGTATCACCTGAAGCCCCTCTCACACCACTTGGTTAAATCCTAGCTTTATCCAGCCAGATATGGCTGCTGCTTTATAGGATTATCCAGCTATGTGCATCAGCACTCTGTGGTCAAAGCCCGAGCTCTAAAGACACACTGTAGTGGTTTTCATAACATCGCACACACTAAAACCAAATCCTATTAAAAGGGCCCGATGGAGAAATCTCACACAAGGCAAGCGTGGCTGTACAGCAGGCTTTTAGTTCCAAAGACATGCAGTAAACACCAAACAGCATTATGATTATGGCGCATGCTACATTTAAGCCAACAAACACTTTCTCTCTTCCCCAGCATATGTTCATAGCAGCTGTTAACCAAGCAAAGGTGTGAGAGCACCAATGACAGAGTGTAAATAAGACAGATGACTGAACTCACCATTTCTCCCTTAGATCCCTTCTCACCAGGTACACCCTGTAATTAGAAGGCAGAAGGTAAGCAAAATGATGGAAAAAAAATACAATAGCTTGAAAACTTGAACATATATTTACAAATATTTATCAACTATTGACAGCAGACAATTGCTCTGTTTGTACAATGCATGAACACAAATTAACACTGTTTTTACTATAATTTTATCATTATCATTTATCATGACTATCATTTTATCTATATAGTTATTTTTCAATTCTTGGCTAACTGTTTATTTCTTGGCTAACTATTTAATACTATTATGTGTTGTCCTGCGTGGTTGATGATGTCTTTTGTTGTTTGTGTTTTTATCCTCTCTGTGCAAGATAAGCTCCCTTAGGGGCAATAAAGGTTTAATTCATTCAGAATATTAATTAAAATCTATGTGTGAATATCACAGGGGAAAAATAATATTACTGAATTTTTTTCTGCACAGTAATAATGAAATAATTAGTATCTGCATGTTTGGATGCATTTGAAAAATCTCAGCTCAAGAATAAATTAACTGAGGGGACGGTGTTGAATATGTGCCAGTACGCATCAAGTCATGACCAACACACTAAATAAAGGCACCAATATGTCTGCATTTACAGACTAAGTTCTACTATTTTGATCTACTATCTGTCTTGTCTCAAAGTCCTTTTTGTTTCATGCAACTTTTATGTAATTGATTGTAACACAGGATCAGCACATGATAATTCCTGCTGCTTTATGAGTCAATTTACGGGGGATAGTGTGTTTTTAAATGACCAAAAAAAAGAGAATATATTGATACATTTGTCAAGATTGCTTACTTAAAAGGAAGAAGTGTAAGAAATTCTACCTGTTATTTTTTTGGCAGCTAGAAACACAGTTGTTCATTCGCTGTACATAAAGAAGTCGTAGGGGCAGCAGTAACACTTACTGACAGTCCAGGAGGTCCAAGAGGACCAGTGGGACCAGGCGAACCGGACGCACCCTAAACGTAAGGACACAAACATATTATTAACAAGTCTACAGTTAATAGATCTAGATCTAGACTAGAATCTTTTGCATAATATAGAGACATGTACCCCATCTCCTTTAGGTCCAGGTGTTCCCTGATTCCCTGGCAGGCCTCTGTCTCCTTTCTCACCAGGTTCTCCAGGGGGGCCAATTAAACCAATCAGCCCACCGTGACCCTGCAGATGGAGACGGACCTCATTATGTTTGATTTGAAGACTTTAACTGGGACAGTAAATTCTCTCTGTCATGGGCTAAATACTCACTTTTTCTCCCTTAATTCCAGGGTCTCCTTTTAGTCCTAGAAGTCCTGGTGGTCCCTATTAATGATGTCACATACATTAGCAAAATCTTATCCTGTTATATATTCTGTTAGCTTTTTTACACCCAGTAAAATGATCTTACCATTGGTCCTGGTGGTCCAGTTTGTCCTGATGGCCCATTTAACCCTTGCTCCCCCTTGAAATAAAACCATAGCTTTATTACACCATCTAATAGTATGCTAGATATTTTATTAAACATGGTTTAAAACCACTTTGTTACTTCAAATGTTAAAACATCAGACTTTTAGGGATAGTTTAACATTTTCAAAGTGTACATAGCCATAGCAATTCTGGCTAGCTCTGCCCCTGTAAGGAGAGAACTGGCACAGAGGCTCAAGTCTACATTGCTACTGTGTGGGCCAAGAGGCTCAAAGTCATAACATGAGTTTGCGTTTCTATGAATTCACTAAATTACTCCAAGATCTTGGCCCCTACAGCAACATACTACCTAGCTTCAGTATTTCTCTCTTTACAGGGTTAGAGCTTATCAACACCACTGAGGTCAATGTATTTACTATTCACATGTATACTTCATATAACTCCATTTTAAAATTTAAAACAATCCCTTCAACAAAGACTGCATCAGTGTCAATGTGGCAAATATTAAGCTTCTAGTTAGAAGTAGCATTTTTTGTTTACAGTATACTCACAGCAGGACCTGGGATACCTCTTAGACCCTCTGGACCTGCCCTTCCTGGCTGTCCCTGCGGTCCCACTGGGCCTGTCTTTCCAACTGGCCCCTGGGTACCTTGGCCCCCCTGCAGAGCAAGGTGACCAAGTGTCAGATATAAAACAGTATGAAACAATCACTCAGCTCAAAATAGATTTCCTTACCTTGGCGCCCTTCATCCCCTGCTTCCCTTCTTTCCCAGTAGCTCCTATATGACCCTGAAATGGAGAGAGACATTACTCTTTATAAAATCAATACTTTTACTCCAATAAAGCTTTAACTTCATACACATGATAGCACATGGCTAAAATGTGCTAGACTCACCCTTCGCCCAGGAGGACCTGTAGGACCAGGCTCTCCAGAGGCTCCTGGAGGTCCCTAAAGAAAACAGACAAAACAGTAAACTCAAGTTACACAGAAACTGTACTACAGCAGAACCAACAGTATGTAAGCGGGAGGCTTCATTTCAGCATATATGTTCTACCACGTAAGTCAATTATGGTTCATAGGTAGTAACATAAAAATGGCTTACTGCTTTGCCAGGTTCTCCATTGTCTCCTTTAGGCCCTGGTCCACCATCCACGCCCTAAGTAAAATATTATTATAAAAGAAAATTAACCAACAATAATGGCAAATGAAGAGTGAAAAATATATAACTGGACAAGAATGCGTACATTAACGCCAGCTTCTCCAGGGGGTCCTGGGTCTCCAGGGAATCCGATCGGACCCTAAGAACACAAACAGCTGTCATTAGGTGCCATCTTAAATGTGGGATGACATTAACAAATTGACTGCTAGAGTAAGTAGAAGCTACTGAACCAATGAGGCAAACACTTACAAGGTGGCCTTTGGGTCCATCCTCGCCTGGTGTTCCTCTGGGTCCAGGAGGCCCAGCAGCACCTGGAAGGCCAGTGTCACCTTTCTCCCCAACATCGCCTTTACCACCCTGACACATGTGCATATAATTGACAGTGAACAAAAGCAAGACAAGAGACAGCGAAAAGAAAGAAATGATGCTAGCAATGTGACTCACAGCAATGCCAGTCTCTCCTGGTGACCCCGGGTCTCCAGCTTCTCCATCCTCCCCCTGGTAAAGAGAATATTTAGTGACATGAAAACACTACATAAAAAACAAGTACACAAATGCACAAAAACACACCACCACTTCACTAATGTGAACATTCACACAATGTCTAGTGACTGATGGAAAAGCTGACCTTCTCTCCAACAATCCCGGGCTGACCAACTCCACCGGACAAACCAGGTGCACCCTGCAGCACAGAAAAAAAACACCTTCAACACAAAACATCATAAAACAAGGCCATACTTAAATAATTCATTTTTTAAAATCAAGTTCTGGGTGCATTTTTGTCTTGTTGTTGTTTGTCAGCAGTTCCACCCACAGTATGCTGAAACTGGAACAAAATCATCACAACATGAGGAGAAATATTGTGTGTCAGGTTTGCTTACTGGATAGTGCCTGAGTCACACAGTAGGGTTTGTGCTATTTCCCCTCACTCAATCATTTTGTTTATTTGCTTGTGCTTGCGTGTGTGTGGGTGTTTGCATGCATTCATGTCAGTGTGCACGTGTGTGTGTGTCAGTGTTTTGGGTTTTGTGTCTTAGTACAAACCCAGTAAAAGCATGTTTTTCGCTAGAGTGCACAAACATGAGGGCTGAGTACAGCTACACACCAACACTGGGCTCCTGCTGTCAACTGCTTGGCTCACATGCCAGCCCTTCCCATTTTTTCCACTTTTTCTTTATCTATCCATTTATGAATCCCACCATCTCTGCTCAGCTGTGTTTCTATGCATTCTGTGATGGAGTACTAGCGTGGCTCATACAGATTCTGCAGCTTGCTGCTGAATAATTGACCGCAGTGAGAGGCTGTAGAGACGGCCATTACTTGAGGTAAATATAACTGCCTCCGATGATAGTCTTAAACTTTTTAATGATTCATAGAGCTGTAAATATAACTCTCTCACTGGGTTGATATTCTTATACTATTTAATAATTAAACTTTCAAAAGCAGAGGAGAGTCTGTGGAAGGAAGTGTTCATATGAGGAGAGGGTGTGGAAAGATATTAAGGGCTGGAAAATATCAGTGCTGCGTTAGGATAAGCTGTAGTTCACTTTGATACAAAATAATACTGTGTATTCAATGAGTGCTCAAAATCTCTTTGATACCAACACTGATACAACATCATGTTCTCTTTATGACTCACAAAATCATGCAGCTACAATTACTTGACAATACCAGCACACCAGTTTTCTCACAGGGAGTGTGCAATTTTAACATTGCAGTTCCAAAAGTCAGTTTTTGGAAAAAAAATTAGTGCAGAATTTAACAGAAAAAAAGATTTCCTTGAAAGATAAAATCAGGAACCACATTACTTAAGTGTTACAAATACAAGATAAATAATAAGAAGTCTAAGAGAAGAGATAAAAACGTGGGTTATAATTCTTTAATTCTGAAGCACTGATTATGCTGATTATCCTGATAAGAATTCTGAAAAAGATTGGATCATGATCATGCATTTGTTGCAACTGATTAAAGACAATTTTTTTTGCATTGTTTGTTTGACAATTCCACATGTTTTATTCATTGAATTGTGTTCTGAAGAAAAACATTAAAAGCTTGTTCGTATCAAACAGAGGCTGCTTTGTGCCTTTTGAAAAAGTCTTTGAATTAAATCTATCTATATGTGTACTGACTACCCCCCCTCCCTGTTTTATATTGCAACGGTAATGCTCAAACTCACGTCAGTAATTAAAAAAGAAACACACTTTACCTCTCCACCAATGGGCCCCTGAGGGCCTCGTGGGCCGTGCTGTCCTGGAGGCCCCTGAAAAGAGAGAAATAAAATGTTTTGATAAGGACCTTAGTGCAGACAGTGAGGACAAGCTGCATTATTGAAACACAGAAAAACAAACTGAATATGAAGTCGGGGTTGGTTGTTGCCTTCAATATTAAATGCGAGTTAGAATCAGCCTGTGGTGAATGGCTTACGCAATGGCCCGAGTATCTCTGATCATTATCCTCGTGACATGATGAAGACACCCAGACAGGTCATTACCCTCAATATGACACAGGCTCTGAATCTCCCCTCTGCCCACCCCCACCTCACACATTCTCTCATATTAATATGGAACCTCTAGCCCGCGATGTGAGACACCATATTCTTTCAGCTGCAGTGACGATATGTGACTTGACTTTTCTGTGCAGCTCAAAAGAGAGCCAAGCAATTAATCCTAGCTGTGCTCTGCTACAGTTTCACTTGAGTAGATGTTGAGCTGTGCTCAGAAACACTCTGAAGTCTTGGAGGGAATCTTGTGTTTTAAAGACACTGAGACAGAAGCACAGAGAATCAGCCCTGGGAGAGACTGTGTGGGACTGGAGGAAACATAGATCCTTCTGGCAGGGAGATACTTGAGCTTTAGAGGGGAGAGTTCTGTGATCCGCAACACTCATACTCACACATGAATGAAACTTCCCACTGAGTCGTCCCTCTTTTTTTCACTCCATCTCTGTCTTTCGTTTTTTGTTTTGGTTTCATTCTGATGCATTCCCTCCCTAATCTGGCTGCAGAGTAGAGGGGCTACAGAGGATCTTGTTGGGTGTGTGTTCACGGTTGACGGCGTTCTGAGATGACTGTCACAAAGGAGGATGCTCATTAGACAGCCTAGGCTGAGGCTAATCTGATTAGCAGCTGTCACACCGTCTTCCTGCTCACAATCGGGGCCCCGCCTCTTCCTTCCACTCCATTGCTCCAGTGCCTCTTCTCTGTCATCCTCTCCCTTCTTCTTTATCCTTTTCTTCCTTTTACATACAAGACCACCTCCTTCCTCTCCGGGCTCATCCGTCTTGCACACAAATTCATGGTCTGTTTTGTCATTCATACTCAGCCTGTGGAGTTCTCTCACACTGAACAGACACATCGAGACTGTTAAAGGTTTAAAAGGCTCCCTGTCTTTTCACACTCATTATATGGCTGTAATTGTAAAGAATAATAGGAAGACATAAGAAGAGGGACACACAGTAGATGCATTGAGAACAGAATAAAGACACCATATGACTGAAGACAGTTATGTATTCTCTCCTCCCTCATCTCTTCATTGTGGGCATGAGAACACAGTTCGTCTTACACACCAACATAATGTGGTTGACAAGTTAGCATAACGTGAACCCCTACAATGAGCTACTTAACACAGCTAAGGGAAGTGTTCTTTGCTTTGACTTACAGCTCAAACTCTGCAAAGTGTAAGCATTGTTAACTTGTTCAAAGTGTCACTTTGTCATAATTGTAACATGGCGATCCTTTTAGAATAATAGCTCTATTAATAGCTGCATAAAATTAAGTGTGCCATTTTCAGGGCTCTGACATTTTCATGAGGACCTGCTGGCATGGCTCACAACGATACTTACCTGGAGAAGGACATGATCAATGTTTTAAGCTACCCCTTTGCTGTTCCTGTTATGACAAGTTAAGTGGTCTGCTTTGAAAAAATGTCTAATGATAAAAAAATATAAAATTACCACTCTTCTTATTTTCTTGACAAACAAGGCATCAGTTTTAAAGAGGCTTTTATAAACAACACCAATCTTTAGCCTCTTTTCTGTAGTTTCAGGGCAGAACAGACAAATTTATCCTCTGTTCTGTTCTGATGGCCTACACTAGATACTGTAGGTGTTAATGGAATTGAAGCCTCTAAAGTAGAAGAGTACGACAGTCTTGTAGGCTGCTCTGTATCTTTGGTGTGGACGGCCTGCTGCTATGGACCAACAAAGCTTCAACTATTTGGTCTTTCTTTTAGCCCCATTTTATTATCATTTCTGTTCCCTACAATAACTTCAGAATGATCAATCTATTAAATAACATTGTAATTCCTGGAAATTTCACAAATATACTACTGTAGCTATGACATCAAACTTGATGACTTGACGACTTGCCGCTGTGGACCTAACTGAATCTTACTGTTATCCTATATCGACCATCATAAGAATTGCTTCTAAGTGAAGGCAGTGAGTGTTTTCGCGTTGAGCTCACCTGGGATTTGTTCCCAGCTTCCTTAGTTTACATACATCATAAAAAGATCAGACCATATTTTGAGTTAAAAATCTTTGATGACCTATGAGCAACAATCTCGGTGCTTAATCTTTTATTAAGGACTTTAATAAACTTTTTAACATTTCTATTTTTTTTCTCTGTGCATGATAGAAAAATTGTATAGCAATACAACTACACAATTAACAGACTTATTGGATTTTAAGGAAAGAATCATTGGATGAATTTACACTTTCACATTAATTGTGTATGTCTTTCTTTAAAATCCAGTTATTTATGCGTCCAAGCAGTACTACTTAATTGTTCAACAGTAAACAGGGGCTGATCATAACAGCTATAATTTCAAAAGATATACTGGATGCAACAGCATTTCAAAAAGGGTGGCCAGGGGTGGCATTACCTGCCCTAAGTACCACACCATAATCCTAAAAAATGATTGGGTGTTTGCTTTGTTAGAGGAGGGGCATATGGTACAATTAACTCATTTGGGCAGTGAAGTAGCTTTCCCCCTAGAATCTGTTCCCTCCTTGGTACTTTGAATAGAAAAGAATAACCTTCATCTTCATGATGCATAGGCGAAGAATGAGTCTAAAAAAACTGGCAACCAATTCCTGTCTGCACACTGTCCTTCTTGGAAACAAATGAGCCATTTTCCTCAGACAAAGCATTCTCAATAAATGCAGTTAAACAGTGGACAAGAGTTGTCTTGCTAAAGTTTTAGTAATTCAAATACTGTCTTTTGACAAACATCCACTTGATTGTTTGGAAGTAAGCTCAGATGATAAAACTGTTTTAATTATTGGAGACCAAAAATGGCTGGTACATTCAATGTAAAAGCTGGTATTGTAAAATTATATAAACACATCTGTGAAAACAGGAGCTTTGATTCAGTTGAAAGTGTATCTAATTTTTAACATATTGAAATTATTACCTCTTTACTTTGTTAATTATTGTAATATTACATTTTTCTGTCGTGGTCAAACAATGCAAAATCAAAATGAAACTGAATCACATGAAAATCTTGTAATTTTATTTTTTGCATTTTTCCATTTAAAGGTAATAGATTGAGAAAAATTCATCAACATAATTTTTGCTCTGGCATATTGGTGCTTAAATCAATGTCCCTATCTTTCTTAAAACTGCCTGGGACATTTTTAAGAGCAATTTTTTTCGAAGATGGTTGGTAAATAGAATGGTGCAGGAATGAGTCCAAAGTGAGTTAGCATTTAGCACTTCCTGGCTCCCAACCCCCCAAGATAAATGGGATTTAGAATACCCTATTTCAGATAAATGCCTGAAATAAGGTTTGTGGTGAACACATTTATACATGAAATGTCAATTTAAAGTGGGATTGTTTTTCAAAAATCAATTATTCATACATTATTGCTACAGGCCATCAGACTGTACAACTCCTCACTGGGTGGGAGGAGGATGTAACAGGAAGACAGAGGACTTGTTGATATTTTAATTTTATTTATATCTGCAAATTGTTTTACTCTGTTACTTTTTGATACCCTGTAAGCTCTTTTTTACTGTGCACTGCTATACAATGCTGCTAGAATCTTAATTTCTCTGAAGGGGTCTATCCAAGGGATTAATAAAGTTCTATGTAATCTAATCTAATCTTATCTAATCTAATCTAATCTCTACAGCCATGAGGACCAACGTGATCAGGTCACTCGATTATGAGAAAACTGCCAAACAAGAGGCCATACCAAGAAAACATACATTGGAAATATTTTAGTTGCTTCGACATCAAACTGCTGTGTTCCATAGTAGTCTTGGATTTGTTTGTTGAGATTATCACAAAGAGGAGAACATGTAAGTTTCATATTTTTCACTCACTACAGAGCTTATTATCAGCAATGATCTCAAAACACAGGGCAAAATCCCATAGGCTTTTTGAAGGCTTGCAGTCAAGGGAACCTGCACAATGCCAACTTCTGCATTAGCCTACAAAAATACACCATCCCTGCACCACATTGAGGCCTACTAAGGCTAAGTGAAAACACAGAGAAGTGCAGAAGAAGTGTTGCTGATGCTTTCGTTACTTTGCTTTAAATTAAAGACCTTGATGGATACTTTTATGAATTTAATTGAAAGGCTAAATTGCTTTTTATCAGACATTTAACCCGAGCTTATGCACTTAACATTAATGCACTAAGGAGAGTTTGCTTTAGCACTCAATCAGGTGAATAGCACAAGTGCATGAAAGTGTTGCCGCTTTATTTTCCAACAATTTCTTTATAATCTAATTGAGGATTTGGGTATAAGCTAATGGATGTATTTTCTGTCCATCAGCATCATTATCTATATACAATGTTGCTCCCTGCAAAAAGAAGTAACCGCAGCAGCAGAGAGCATTGCTATCCCATCCTCTACCTACACACTGCAGTAATGGGGAGAGGTTAAAATCTTTGAAGTGAATCTAAGTAACCAAATACATTAGGGAGCTGATCATCCTGTCACACCAGGCAGCAGAAAGAGAGGTCAGTGCAGTCAGCCACAGCTGGAGTGTTTGAGCTAACAATTACCGCAGCTGTACTGTGGCACTTTATAATAGGACATGTGATGGCTTGTTACAGTTACAAAAGGAAAATGGAGAGAGCAAGGGAGAGAGAGCTCTTGTGGATGATCTTCATGTAACTCAGTCATCTTTGAAGTGTGTGAACTTTAGGCTGCTGCAGACCTGATTCTCTGCTAATTAACAGAGCAATGCTGTCTCATATGGATCAAGCGCCAGTTGAATTAGTGTCAGTATACTTGTGTGCATGATATCCATGATCTTCCCTGTCCTGCATTATTATGAGCAACTGTATGATGTACTGCCCATAGGGTATCATCTCTTGTTGTTTATAAGCAATGTCAATCTGTTGTTCTGTACTGTTTAAAACAATAGCCACGTTTTGCTCTAGTGCTTAGGTTTAAATCTGTGTAGAGAATATATTCATGTACTTATATGATGTGGATGATCCTGGACACTAGAAAAATATAAAAAAACATACTGTTGTGCTGTATCCATCATAACGTTATCTAACATCATCCCAAACTGTGACAACAAAAGACCCCTTCCCTCAGTTGTTTTCATGTTCTTCTTTTTGCCATTATTTCATGGGCTCAGTGCATATGTGGCCTGGTGTAGTAGTCAGTACATTTACACACAATTTAGAAAGTCAAGTCATTGTTTTGGTCCAACAAAAACATAATGTTTAAAATGAACCAAAACTTGTTAGCCCCACTGATTAATTGTGCATGTACACCTCAATCAAACCAAAATTAGACTGGAAATGGGTGCAAGTACTCGAGTGCACATGCTGTACCCCCTTATTTAAAAATGTTTCACTACTCACATACTGCACACAAGCTGATTTGGGTCACAATATTGAATCTCATTTAGCATTACACATGATCTTTCTGGGTTCACCCTTTGACTGTAAAAGGAACTGGATGATACTAAGTGGCATCAGTTGTTCGATTTTTAAAGGAGGCTTTGGAACGTCATTGACGCCAACCTGTGGACACAGCCATACTGTACATGTCCCATCGACTGAACTTTAGATCAACCTACTCACAGACAGAGAGGCTGAATTCAGGCAGGAGTAAGGGTGTCAGTACCAGGGGCTGAAGAAACATTTTAGGTAGCTGCTGGCACCGCAAAGAGGGGGTGAGATCATAGTTTGTTTTTAAATGGTGGGGCATACTAGACAACACCTTTAATACCTTCTGATCTATTTAGTATGGATATAGAGTTTCAGCTATTCACTCTACTAATTTCTTGGTTTTATTTTTGTACAGGCAAAATATAGTTAAGCTTTTGACCAAAGACAACACATGGGCTAAAATGTGTATTTTGGCTGCCACAGCTCTCAATATTTAGCATGTTATCTAAGCACCATGTATGAACGTACAGCACAGACTCTTTTCATGTGTGCAAAAATTGATCCATTCTGTCTTTCCAGCAACTGTGCATGAACTACTTCTATTCTAAAAAAGTTCAGTGAAGTGGTGATCCCCTCCTGCTTTTTGAAACTGTGTATAAATCCATCAATTAGACATCTTTGTATTTTTGTCATTTATTCCACATCTATTTGTTAAACACCAACATTACACAACATTTCTCTCAACAAAATATTCATCTCTGCCTGTATGAATGAGTTAAAGCCCCTCACAGTCAAAACATCAACAAACAGTGAAATGCAGCTCTACAGCTTATGCTGTAGCTATATGTTTGAACTTTAAAAAGATTGATCCCACTCCTTTTAAACTAAAAAGAAAAGACATGAATTAAGTGGGGAAATATATTCAAAGCTTTTTGAAAGGTAGGAAAATTCAACTTGATATTGGATATCAGACAAGACTAAGACAAGTTAATCTCATAGTAATAAAGCAGCAAAGTAAATTATATAAAAGAAATATTGCGGAGAACAGATTTGAGGTTAATAGTGGGCCACAGCTGTGGGCTGTGGCAGATGTTCTGGTTTTTCGCCACAGAACTTACCATAGACCCAACGTGTCCACTATCTCCCTTCTCCCCTGATGGGCCTGGCATTCCCTACAAATGAGGACATGGAGATAAATGCAGTCTAAGGTTTGGAATGAGTTTATACATAGAAGTACATTTATGAAAGATAAGGGTAGTTTTGAAAGTGCTACACCGTACCTGCAGTCCAGAAGGACCAGACTCCCCCTTAAAGCCTCGCTGTCCTTCGTCTCCTTTTGCCCCATTCATTCCCTGCTGCCCACGGGGACCTGGCTCACCATCTGTACCCTGAAGTATTAGGATAGGTCAGTACAGTAAACACTGTAAATATGTAAACAAAGAGATATGATGATGTATCTAAGATGAAACGTACTGTTGGGCCTGGCTGGCCCACGGGTCCTTGGATTCCAAGAGGTCCTGGGGGTCCCTAGGAAAGCAAACACAAAGTTTAGTAACTTGAATTGAACTCAGTGCCCCCCTACACCCAAAAGGTTGTCTCTTACACCCTGGTGATTGCAGGCAAGTCCAGTCACAAATGGGGTAAAAGGCGTAGGGTTTGGGGCCCAACCCATTGGGAGGTGTCATGCTTATCCTTTGAGCATAGACAAGGTCAGATGCCTGTTTAACAATATGACAGATGTGTATATTTACCAAATGTTTATAAAGTTGTGATACAAAAAGTAAAAAACTCTGTGCATGAACAAAAGTGTTTTAACACTTGCTCACTGGTAGTGGTCACAAAGGTCATTGGTTAACAAAGTCACTGTTTACACTGAAAAACTTTCAGCAGTGTCTGGAGAGAAATTCTGACATTGAAATGGTAGGTGGGTACCAGCTTTGTACAAGAGAAGGTTTATGTTTTATGAAAAGCAGTAATTCTCCTGCTGTAACAAGCTAGTCAACATATGGGGACTGAATAAGTTTTTTAAGTGATTGATGTTTTCAAGTCCTGGACAAAAGGAGTGAATGCAGTCTAAGATTTTATAGCTATGTCATAATCAGAGCAGTGGTCAGGATAACAGAAACAAAGGAAAAAGGAACCAAGGCAACTTTATGGAGAATATTTGAGCCCCGTGGTATCTTAACATACTTTCCAGCTTTAGAAGAAGGCAAATGTTGGCCAACAGAGCCAGCATCAACAGTTCTGATCCAATGCAAATACCTGAATATTAATAAATTAAGTCTGAGAAGAGTCCATTTACAGGACTTTTCAGAAGCCAAGCCATTTCTGCAGATGGGCCTGATTTAGACAATTCACATAAAATCCACACTCACAGCTTCTCCTTTGTCTCCTTTACTGCCCTTCTGGCCTGGTCCGCCAATCTCTCCCTGTGAAAATAATTGCACATGTATAAATGTATACAGACAATGGAGAACCTTACTCAGCAGGCACTTTACAGAAGTGCTGCCACATGCTGGTTAAGTGTGTAACTACCTTGTCTCCGTCCTCTCCTGGCGGCCCAGGAGGTCCTGCGGCCCCTGGCAGCCCAACAGGTCCTACCTCCCCGTCATGCCCAGCTGGTCCCATGGGTCCCTTCTCTCCCTGTAGAACAGATGGGAAGACAGCACACATTTAACAAATGCCACAATAGTTATTGTCCTCATACAGCAGCATGACATATTGATTAATGTATCACACTGGGAAGGTAACACTGATCCGAGAAAGCCTGCTTGATCACAGGCATATTTTCTCCCTCTCTTGGTTCACTTGTCCCCTTTGCCTCTCTTCTGCTCTGCATCCCATAATCACACAATCCAAACAAACATCTGTGGTTGATTACTAGGTGGTGGGAGATGATGGCACAGTATGTGTACATGCATATTGTGGGCAACCCCCCCCAAATAAAATAGCAGATTTAAAAATCTTACTGGCTCGCCTTTCTCTCCCATTGGCCCAGCTGGACCCACGCTGCCGGGTCGTCCTGGCTGGCCAATCGCACCCGCCGGTCCGGCAGGGCCCCTCTCTCCTGTTGCACCCTGTACATGAGAGGACACATACAGGTGAAGTGAGTTTGTCACATGACTCAATCTTTGATAAAATGCTATGGTGATCACTGATCACCATGGTAACTGCCTCCTGCTTCATGTGTCCTACTATATGGTATATCAGAGGAGCTGAGCAGAGATGAGGGGAGTGAGCGAGAAGCAATTTAAAATCTAACTTACAATAAGACCAGCAGTACCAGGTAGGCCCTCTCCTCCTTTTAGTCCTGCAGGACCCTGAAATGGCACACACACAAAAATATCTAAATAAATGAGACAAAAGAAAATTTCCACACAAATTTAATGCAATGACACTGAGATGTTTTTTTTTTTTTTTTAAAACACAGTGTTGTTTCATCAAGAATTCATGTCTTATTACAAAGTACAAAATCTACACAGCTCTGATGTTAACATGTAAACAGAGATGATGATAAGAATGAATGGTGAATAGATTTCTGCATTACTGTAGCACCAGGGGTCCCTCTGCTCCCTCTGAAGCCTTGAAGACCAGCGGGGCCACTTTTCCCTGGAGCACCTGGTGGACCTGGGTCTCCCTGGAAACCGCACATACACACATATTTGATTAAATGTGTGGTAAGTAGCCAGCAGACAGCAGGTCCTTATGCAGTCATAAATCACACCAACCAGCAGGTCACGCTAAGAAGGAGGTGTAATACACTAAACAGTGGAGGTTTCCTCCGTTATTTATTAGCAAATTAGAGGATACGATGAGACCCAGGAGATAAGATATTCAGGTAGAGCTGAGAGAGTCCTTGGACATTATCTAATAAAACAGTAATAAGATGATGCTGGTAAGAGATTATAGTTTGACATTATGATGAAAACCACTTACCTTGGCACCCTCCTTTCCGGCAGTTCCTGGTAATCCATGCTCACCTGGTGGCCCTGGTGAACCTGGATGTCCTCTATCTCCAGTTGGCCCTGTCTCACCAGATTTACCCTAAAGATGATCAAATGACTCAGTTAACATCACATAAAGGTTATAAAAAAATGTAACATTGTATCTGAAACAGCATGATCTAATGGAGAGCCCAAACCTCTGAATCAGCTGGCAGTCCAGTCAAGGCCCTGCACACACAAGATTACTATGTCCCATGGACCTCTAGTGGACACGTATTAATAGCAGATGACATCTTTGTTCACAATTCTGGGCAAATTGACCATGTCTGTAATTTCTGAAGCAAAAATCCAGAAGCTAAAAAAAAACATCATATCTTAAACCACACCAAGGTCCTCCGATTATCCATTTTCTGTTTTGTTTTGGATTTTGGACATCTGTCCAGCTTCTTCTTCTATTTGTCCAAAGTAAAATGGAGATTGTAACAGATCTTGATAAATAAGGGTATTTTTTCTCTACAGCTTGTCTCAGCAACTTTCTACACCTTTTTTGTATAAAAGTAAAATTTATTTGCTATTTGTTTTCTCTTACTTTACTAAATGCACTTACAAGTAGCGACTCCTGACATTTTTATGGGGTGGCCAAACAGGGCCCCTAAAAATCTTGAAATGGCACATCAAAACTGCTAAATACTAATTTTCCTATAACATATTGTTTTTTATTGTTCATTTTTCTGTAGAGTAATCCTTAATTCATATGAGTAAACTTATTTCATTTGAAAAAAATGGTAAATGTGCATGAAGCTAAAGATTTAATCTTCTGAAGCAATAAAGGTCAATCATTTACGTGAAATGATGGTCATGGACAGGTTTCTTCTTTTTATTATTTGACTAAATTACTGGAAATGAGATCCCATGCATAAAGCCTCGCTGCTCTCCAGGAAGTTTGTGTGTCCTTTGCGTCTTTCCCCTGATCTTGTTAAACCAGAGTTTAATGAAAAGTATAAGTGCACAATACAAGAACTGCATCATCGAATGCTGCTTTCACTGACACTCTATGAATACGGTCAAATTAACGGACACTTAAATGCTGAAGTCTCAGTTGATGAACCATCTGCACTTGGGCTTTTTCCATCAGAACCCCTCAAGGAGATATGGCATTCAGAATGAGTTACATCTTTTAAATCATTTTTTTCTCTTCCAGACTTGCTTTAGATGATGTCCCCATATTTGTTCTCTCTGGCCATTCCTTTAGATTGTTGTATTTACTTATTTGTTTATTTATTTATCTATTTTTTATCCATGCTGCCCTTAGTCTTTCTCCCTATTTCTTGTCCTTTTTTCTTGTGTTTTAACATATTTGCATGTTGTTACTCACTTCTTTATCTGTTTGATCATACAGTATTTGTTTATTTTCAATGATTTGATGCAGATTGCTTTTCTACCCATGATATTTTCATAGTTCTTTATATTATAACAATGATATGTTGTCATGGAAATCCAAAATTTACAAAGTACAGAAAAACATCAACGGCATCAGCTGCAAACTTCTATAATGACTCCTTAAAAGGTTTATATTCAGTCACTCCTCTCATAAATTAAGAGTTGGACAGCTGATGTCCTTCTCTTACTCCCTCTGAGTACACCTGCACAAGTAAGAAGCTACCTCCTCAAAATATATGATCGGGGCATGAAAGGGAGATCGCTTTCGTGATCATAGATTGTGATTCAATATAACTTTAAAAAAGGGAAATAACTCTTGGCAAATACCCTTGGACCAGGTACCATCTTATGGGAACATCTGTGAACTGTATCAGTGCATGAAGGCAAAGTCAAAGGTAAAACAAGGGGTGCACCAGGTTGCTAAGTGACTTTGGGAAAATCATGGACCTCTCTCAACCAGCGTGAAATACTCCCAATCCAACACTGACGCCACGGTTTAATCTACAGGTTACCAGAGGGCCATAGGTTTTTCTATTTCTAGATGATTTGAAAGCACAGCTAACATATATTGTATGTCTGGGTGTAATTCCAGAACTATGAGATTTCTGTGGAAATATTAATTTCTTGAAATGAAGTTCAGTTACGATGTTATTTAATTCAAGAATCCTCCGGGAAATTTGATCTTTCTATGTCATTATTGTAAGACTTACTACATACAAACAGGGGCCTGACCCCATGCTGTTGGGGGTTTGGTAGCCCTCCAGCTACCAGTCCCAGTCTCCATTGTACAGGTCCAGACTGGGATTGAAACTCTCCATTTCACAACGAGGTTGCAATAGCTTAGGAAGTCTCTGGAGGAAAGTTTAATCATTAATTTTATTATATTTAACTACAGCTCTGTAGACAAAACATGACTTGTTTGTATTGTAATACTGCAATAAGTGTAGATCATGTGTGTTTAAATATGCAATTTATTTTGCAGAAGTAATACAACATTTTTGGGTTTTTATGTTTTGAGGAGATAGCTAAAAGCATGTTCTTTGAAAAATGTCTGTAGTGTTAGAGAAGTAACAGCTTTAACTTCTGAAATAAACAAGCTCATCCAAAACTGAGAATGCTGTGCCAGGGACAAATCAAAGATGCGTCAGTCAGTGTGATCTCCTGGAATTTTATATTTTCTATTTTCTTCCTTGGCTCATGCTGCACTGCTTGGAAAAGTTTTATTAAAATCAGGGGTTTAATCAGTGCTGGTGACTGATCAGCTATACAGCTCAGAACTCAAGATTTTCTCACCTGTGGTCCAACAACACCTGGTGGGCCGGGGGGTCCATTCTTGCCTTGGAAGCCCTAAGAAAACAAAACAAGAGTGTCTGTCACCCTCAACTTAACCACAGATGCCTGTGCACAGACAGGGATTTTTCATTATAATTAGAATAGGGGACTAAATGTACTGGCAAGTTTAATTTTTATTTATTTTTGCTCTTACAGATGAGAGTGTGACTAGCAGGAACATGGGACAAGGAGCATACAGTATTTAGCACAAGTTGGGCTATTTTAAACAGGAGAGGACACATTACAATCTATTCAGAATACCAGAGATCGCCCTCTTGCTCTCTCTGCTCTGGCTCGTTTTTGCCACAGAGCATACAAAGCAATTTCTCCCCACGGCAAAAAGAACACATAATTCAGAACCTGATGTGGGTATAGGGTTCCAACATTTGCTAGTTCCCTTGACATTGATCTTTAACCAGTTTTCAATATTTGAAGAACATTTATAGATATACCTTTATGGTGCTTCTATAATATTTAATTCATAAGACTGGGGTGGGAGTTGCGGTCAGTCACAGGGCTAATCTTACCCTTTACTATAACAACAATCTATTGTATAATATGCCAGTTTATTCCTGGAATGTGGCAAACTATATATTTCAGCGACCTTGACCCCCTATTCTTTAGTATGAGCCAAACTGAAGAGGATAGTATTTCCAGGTGTGTCTGAGATTTCTCTTACAGGAGTGTTTGGTAGGACAGCAGAAACCTTAGTGGTTTGTCTGTAGAGAGGTTTAAAGATGCTATCTGCTAGTAAGAAGTACTGTTGTCATTAAAAGTGACTCACTGGTTCTCCTCTCTGGCCTGGATGACCGGGTAATCCATCTTTTCCAGGTGGTCCCTGAAAGAGAAGCATTCCTTTTGTCATGAGGATTAAATGAACGAGTCCAAAGGTAAGCATGAATTATGAGACTGAAAGAAAGAACAGTAATTTGCGGGGCAAACATGATACAGTATATCATATTTTACATCATATATTGCTCACATTAGGTCCTTTAGGTCCTGGTTCTCCATTTCTTCCCTGTTGACCTTGAGGACCCTGGAATACATGAAAACAGATCGTAAAACTATGTCTAACACTTCAATTATCGATTAATGGATGGATCATTTTCATTTTTTTTCTATTTGAATGAAGTATTTTCCCAGCTTCCAGGTGTCAGCTAATTACCTGATCTCCAGGCGATCCTGGGGGGCCATCCTGTCCAGCAGAACCCTACCAGGGGAACAGGGCAGGTGAAAAAATAAAAAACTAGTTTCAGTACAAACACATGAGCCACTCAAACATTTTTAGTTTTCTATCCAGAATATCGTAAGCTTTCCCAAGATGCTCTTAGAGAGTGAGAGTGTAAACTGAAGCATCTTCTGCCAAACAGTAGCTTCTCACTGCACCAGATGGCCTGTCATCTCCGAGTGAACGGCAACAACCAGTTCCAACTCAGTCTGCTCACTCATCTATACTTTATGAGACAGCCAGGTGTGTGTTCATGTGAGTCTGCACTGCAGGTGCATGTGTCTTTGGCTGTGTGTGTTTGTGTGTGTTTGTGTCTCTCACCTTCTCTCCGGGCTTTCCAGTGGGCCCCTTCCCTCCTCTGCCCCCCCGGGCTCCCTATTGGAAAACAAACAAGAGTCTGATTAGCACATGCATAACTCATCTGGAGGAGGAAGATAAACGTCTGGTGATGTGAAAACACTGCAGTGATGTAACAGACTGCCTCCCACACGATGCAGTGAACTGATAGTATCTAATTTAAGCAGCCTAGTTCATAGGATAAAAACAGTGAATATGCATTTCACCCATAGGTGTACTTACATTAGGACCTCTTTGTCCCCCAGATCCTGGCTGACCAGCTTGTCCCTGAATTGTAAAGGTTAACAATTATCCATCACTCCCACAGGAGGCACTGACATATTATGAGAAGTCTAATGTGTTGTGTGTCACAGTCCTCACCCTTCGTCCTTTCTCTCCTATGACCCCAGCTACACCAGGGAAGCCAAGAGATCCCTGCAGACACACGTAGAGGTTAATCATCCTTAGCCCTCCATTCATCACCCAATACCCCAAACGTCTCATTATCGTATAATTAACTACTGTATCAAATTAAAGCAAATCTAATCCATGAGCCCAACACAGCTTTAAATACACTATTCATCAACATATAATGAATTGATGTCACTAATGAACTATTAATAAAATGGCTTTTTTTCAATAAGCTATTTATCATCTTTTATTTTTAATCAGACAGGAAACAGTCCAGGCAGAGACACACACATCTTAATGGTTAAGCTCTGTTGAAGGAAACCAGAGGACACATTAACTGATCATAATTGCTCATCAATGCTAAATCACCTTAGAACCTTGTCTTCCTGGGTATCCTGGCAATCCAGGCACGCCAAGTTTACCCTGCAGAGACACAGGCAGAATAATGTGGGAGGAGGAAATAAACCAGAGGAATATTAAAAAGAGCAGTGCATGAAAACCATTAAATTAAGACTAGTATGACTCACTACTGAATATGCATGTACCAATACAGCAGGATATCTCTAACTTAACGTGTTTGAGGATGGCAGAAGATTAAATGCTTAAACATTCACACTTATTCAGAGGCAGATCTGCATTAGAAACAGGGAGTAACAAGATGTAATTAATGCTGGGGTAATTAAATCTTCATGTTCTGTGATTTCATGATTTTCAGACCGTCATTTAAGGAAAAAAACCATCACAACAGAAATAACAGCATAGATTGCAGAAACACTCAACATGGTGAGATTTTTCAATAATATCTGAAAAGGTCTCCAGCTCTAGATGATTGTATGGTATGACTGCAATCCCTGTGTAGTAGCTGTGATAGCACACCTGCTCATGAAGTGTACCTTTCCTCTTGGAAAACTGCATTTTGAATGCAATGGTGCATATTTCGGTATAAGCTCACAGACAAGACATTATTCAATGTAAAATAACAATCTGTTGGGTAAAACAGATCTTGGCTTCTACTAAGGCATAATAGTAAACCTTCCAGACAAACACTGGGATCAATCAAGCCTTTCAAACAGTCAGTTATATTTTTTTGTTTTCTTTGTCAGCTTTTTGACATCTAACAAATCTTACAGTACATAGTTAAATTACATAAAGGCTGTCACGCAGGTTGGGAGTTATCGCAACAATGACAGTCCACTCAGTTTCTCTTTTCCTCTGACTTTAAGGTCAAAACCTTATCATGTAGGTTATCTTTGAAAACATACCTTCTCCCCTGCTGTCCCTAAAGCCCCTGCCTCTCCCAAAGGTCCTGCTTGGCCTTTTAGACCCTCTGGTCCATCTTCTCCACGAGGCCCAGGAGCTCCATTATCACCCTAAGAAAAGCAAGGGAGTAGTGGTTTAAATATTCACTAAGACAGAAAAAATCAGAAGATGTTATACTGAGGCTTGTGTTCTGTTGACGCTCATACCCTGTCTCCCTTGATGCCCATGTCACCTTTAAATCCAGGGAAGCCATCTTCTCCCTGTAATGAAATAATTACATTCAAATTAAAACATTTCATTCATCCATGAGGACTAATTTCTTGGGTAGGCATACTTAAGTGAATAAAAAAAGGACTGAACATAAAAGCAGTGCATTAAAAGTAAAGGGTACCGGGAAAGATGGTAAAGCATCATAGGGCCTGATCTACTAAGATCCAAAATAACGGGTGCTAAATTGCGTGTGCAACCTTAATAATTGCACGTGCTATTAGTGGGCATGTTGCAGGTGATCTACTATCACTGTGTGCGCAATTGATAACAGGCACAAAAGTAGTGCGGACTGCCCTCTTTAAAGGGGGATTTTGCGTGTGCTACCAGCTGTCACCATGGAGAGTTTGGGAGAACAGAGTGGCTGCAAATGAAAAACCAAGTTTGAAGCCATGGAGTTTGAGGCAAATAAACACACTTGAGATAATTTTTTTTTGTTCTCTGTATTTTGAAGAATAAGGTCGTCACTTTTCCCTCATGCCATATTTCTATCCATCATTTTTAGTCAGTTCTGAGTGACAAACAGAGTGATTATGGCTATTTTTTTACACAGGTTAAATTACCTCCTCCATGATGTATTAAGAGCGCAAAACAAAGAGGGTTTACTTACGCGTGCGTCTGCATGAGTATTACGGTACACTGAATTGTCCCTCTATTTCCAGTCCATCACAATGACAGACAGCCTCAAGTCTTTCTGTTTTCATAAAAAAATTCAGTCAGTGATGGAAACCATTCCATTTATGCGACTTCTGTTTCTCGCTACAATGCCTGCAGCCCTCCGAGCGTAACGCTGTGCACCTGCCTTTCAAATGTACTAAACTTAGACGCAAAAACACCAAGCGCAATCAGTTGCAGGTTTGATAAATCACATTGCAGGTGCTTATTGATTACATTTGCATCTCCTCCTCCCAGTAGTTTGTGCGTTATGATGATCTGCATGTATTCTGCATATTGATGAGGGCAAACAAGCTTAATGGTCTGCGTGTGCTATTTTGCTCATTTGAAAAACGCAATCCTCAGTGCACCCTGTTAGTAGATCAGCTTTGCATGTGCTATCAAGTTTGCACGTGTTTTTATACACGCAAAACTTTAGTAGATCAGGCCCATAGGGCCAGATCCACAAAGACTGGATTGCTCCTGCTAATAGCGCCATCATTTGCGCAGAATTAGCTCACGCAATCTGCCCCGTTTTAGCACCTTATCCTCAAAAGAATTTGCTCTAATCATATGCCGGTGCTAACACGCCCTCACAGTTTGGCATCTGAGCGCACTTTGCGCCTCTGATTGAAATAAGCCGCCTGGCATATAGGTGGCTTGTCCCTGCAAACTCGAGGACATTGACCGTCTTCTTTACACTGAGCAGCAAAAACAAACAACGGCACAAGAACAATATGCAGTAAACAGCGAGGCACAAGACGTGAATTTGCAGCTATAGCGAGTAGTTCACGTCAGCTGGTAAGTGTTCTAGCAGGTCTAAACCAAAACATTTCGGGCTTGAGAGCACAAATGCAGGCAAGTCATGCAGAGATGATGGGGGCCATGAGTAGGATTGCTGCTGCTCTTGAGGCCAGAAATGCTTCAGTTGCAAGGAGGGAGTCAGCCTGAGCCGCATGATGGCAATTAAGAGGCAGGAAAGAAAAATAAATCTAATTTATAATGACCTTATTTGACATTCACGTTTGTTGTCGTTTTCATGTGTTTCCAGAAATGCTCAAGGCTTTATATGTTGATTAATTTTTTTATTTATTATATTGTCCTGATGATCTTAAGTGTATAAATGGGTTAAGGTCGACTTGTAGTATACAGTCAATCAATTTTTTCCATGACACAACTGTCATCGCATCTTAACAAAATAAACAATTTGATGCGGAGCTGTCTATGGTCCTGAATCTTTTATACTGACCTATTTACATTAGAGCACAGCTGTCCATTGTCCTGTCTTTAGGTCAACATAAAGCCCACTGTGACCTACCACTGAGGCCACTGAATTACTATTGTCAGGATGAGAAGTTGAGTTGCATTTATTTCTTGGGTTTGTTTGGGTATCACTGATTTATCCCCTTATTTAGTGAAGCATTCCACATTTAGTGGATGACCCTTAACTCCTGAGACACAGCCGCCAAGTGTATAAATGTCAAAGTATTAATTGTGCCCCTTAAGAAAAAAAACTTCAAACTATTTATAATGAACACAAAGTGGTTCAAAGTGGTCAAAGGACCATATGCCCATAGGTGTCGTTTTTTTTGTCTTTTTTGTTGTTGTTCATCCCTGTTTTTTTTATTTTTATTTTGGCCTTTGTTATTGAAACTGCCAAAACAAATGCAGAAAATACAACTCAAATGACCGAAGAGTGGTCAAGGGGGTCACAGGGATTTTTAACAGACTGTATTTAGACAAATTATTCATGTTTACTCAAAAGTGGTGGAATGGTCGCAGAGATGAACACAGTAGGTCATATTACTGTCATCCTTGATGTCATCTAGTGCCGCACGGATCATGCAGCCTGGCAACCGCTATCTGCAAATGATTTCATTGACACTTAAATGAAAAAGTGATACTCTCCGATAAATCCTTTCTTGAAATTAGAAACTGCGCAGATTTAATACACGGGTCTCAATGGCGTTAAATAGCACTGCTTTACTGCCTGTGGCAATTAGCGCTGGTATTTGTGGATAAGTTGGTATTTGCAATGAGGCTTATTTGCATAGGAAGGGGGCAATTTTGCGCTGAATTTATGAATGTTCCCTAATTTACATGCATGCAAATTGGACTGGTGCAGCTAGGAGTGGCAGTGCAGTTTGTGTTCAGTTTGCGTGCATTTCACCCTTTGCGTATGCTTTGTGGATAGCACGCTATTTTCTTCTGTCATTTGCACAGGTTTAGCGGTCACAAAAACAGTGCAATCCTTTTGAGGATCTGGCCCATAGTGTCTTATGAAAGCATTTTAACAATGTTGACATCATCAAATTGTAGTTAATCATTTTTCCAGCATTGTTTATTTTGTCCATGAAAAATATAACAAAAATGGTCAACAATTCTATATTTGTTGATGAGGACAAGCCAAATATAAATCATTGATAATAAAAGCTCTGACCCCGCTGACCTGTTTTTTTGAAGACACAAGACTGAAAAGTTATTTCTGAGGTGACAAATACTGGTATATGAAATAAAAATACTTCTCCTCTGTGTGTGTGGTCCAGTTAATTTAAATAAACTATGTGTATGATCTGAAATACAAGCAGAGGTGAAAGAGCAGAAGCATGTTCATGTGCATGTGTGTGCATGGATTGTGGGAAAGTTGTGAGAGAAGGAGAGAGAAAGGGCACAATTAATGGGTTGAGCCTTTAGCCTCTGTGTGCGCCATGGCCGAAGGTCGAATTTTCATTAAATTCAGAACAACTTTGGTACCTTGACTTGTTAAAAAACAATAAACTTCAGTCAACCCTGGCTGCTGCTGAGAGTAGTATTCTGACTCATAATATCTGCCAACTCCTGCAGCAGGAAAGTAAGTGTTTTCATTCTTGCTCGAAGCAGCCTTGAAGCAACACCACCAAGACTTTGTAAGTACTCCCTCTGGTTAAAAATAGCAGTCAAATGTTAAAATCTGTAATAAAATGTTCAGTATAAAACTAGCAAGCTCATTAAACCAGGTCCCACAGTATAGACTGATGTGTCCAAGCTCGGCTCGGTAAATGGGTAGGAGAACTGCACTCTTCTTCCCATTAGCAGAAAACATGCTCTGTCAAGAGAGACTTGTTGCATCATTTTCACCACATAATATACAGGTATGAGTATTTAGATTCTTTTCACAAACTTGGATTGTTAATTGTATTTCAATGCAATAAACAATCACAGCAACCACTATTTAATGTAACTGTCTGAACCAGCATATACATTTGTATATATATTAATTGTCCCGTCACATCTGATGTCAGATCAAAGATGTTTGTCATAATGGAAACTATGCGATGTCCTCTTCTGAGCTCATCATGAGGCTGGTGGAGGGGTCGCCTCCGGTGGCCACCGTGTGCCTTCTTTGATCTGAGAGAAGGCACCTCATGAATGTTTTTGCATCGCCAGCCTGCAGTCTTTTCCCGACACTGTTGTGCATCAGAGGGGGCAGCGATACGCCTTGGTGATATAGTCTTCCGAAACCAAAGAAGATGAAGAAGCTGTGCGTCAGGATGAATGAATCATGTGTTGACCCAGGCCACCGTGCCACTACATTTGTCAAAACCATGTTTGAGGAACAAATAATTTCTACGCTGATTGCAGGCACATTTTTTCATTTTCACTCTGAGTTCTTATAGCAACGTGAGTGCAGACTGTCATTGGCGCCAGATCACATTTGGGAAACCGGACATTGCTGCAAATTGCTTTTTTAATGTTAGCCTGTTTGCCCACAGTGTAAGGAACCCTAATGTATCACCTGGTCATGTTTATAATGCCATCCAAAACGGCTGGCATTAGTGTGCTGAGGGATGGCTGCAATATCCCAGACCTAAGGACAGAATTTAAGTGTATTATGCCATACCCAAAGGGGGCTTTAGACAGAAAATATAACATTATATATTGTTCATCATATCAAACACACACCTGTCAGCTAATTCCCACTGGAAGGAGGTGGTTCCCGGAAACCCCAGAGTGGTCTGCACCTGTATACACACCGGGATGGCGCGGTTCCAGCGTGTGGTTCTGTTTAAAACTGGGACTGGTTCAGCGCATGGATCCAAGAGCACTGCTCTGGGGAATCTAAATCAGCTAATTAGCCAGTCATAATTATGGGCCAGGAAATCTTCATGGTCTCTAAAAACTATCTCCATCCTGATCCACAGTCTGTGTGATCTTCCAGCAGTGACAGCGCATCCACTGTGCGTGGATGAGGTGTTCATTTGATTGATGAAGATTACACTCAGCTGTGTTAAATTCACTCACGTCTTCTCTCCTCCCTCTCTGCCACTTGCGCTGGTGGGAGGGACGGAGGCTTGGGTGCGCCTCGCCGCGCCAGACTGTGTCGTGCACGAAAATTGCAAAAGGCCCTGGACAAACCCCGTTGGCGCGGAGCACCTGCCCTGCGCCGGGTCTACGTAATTAGAGCCCAATGTCTTTAAAAACAAACTCAAGACCTACCTTTTTAGTCTGGCTTTTACCTAAATTACCTTTTAGTGTTTTTTTACAGTACCCTTTTATTATTTTCTTTTTTTTAAGCTTTATTTTAAGATATTTTTTTATTTTATTCTATGATATATTTAATTTTACAGTTTAACGTAACCTCCAGTGTTTACTCATTTTAAACCTTTAAGATGGGGTTTCCTCAGTGTGTACTGGGTACAAAAATGTTCCTGTTCTACTTTTGTCTTTTATTTGTGATGCATTTTGCTAATACTGTGTATGGATTGCAGGATGGGGGTGTTCGGGGGGTGGGCGGAGTGGGTTTGGGTCATACTTCCTTTTATCTTATTTCAATTTTTGGTTTATAAAGCACTCCATGCTACATTTTTTTGTACAAAAAGCGCTATATAAATAAAGTCTGAATGATTCCATAATAACTATCTTTACAACCATACAGCAAGGAGGACCCTCTTGAAAATAAGATGTCACATCTCAAGGGGCCAACCCTTAATAAACTTCAATTCAATAAAGGGGAAATATGATGAGGACAAATTAATGGTCCAGACATCTATAAATTTATTGCGATTATGAATTCTTATTCTAGTCTCTTTGTCGCTGCCCACCTCCCTACATGGTTTTGATGGATGTTAAAATGAGCCTGGTTCTGCTCAGGATACCCACTGCTTAACAGAGGTTTTTTCTTACCACTGTAACTACATATGAATGTCTAGTAGTCTTTAAACCTTTGCTCCAATTAAAGTTATCTTAATGCAGTGATGTCAGAATTTAGAATTTGGTTGTGTACACATCAATATTAAACTTATACCAGTGGTGATATCTGCACTCCAGATTTAAGGACACAGGCTGTAATGTTTGATGAAGTACCAAAAAAAAGGCTTGCTGGCAGAAATGTAAAGTGTCATCAATGAGTCTGATACAATATACTACTATCCAACACAGATGGGCTTGTTTTCACCTTGAATTCACTAAATTGTGCAGCGTTTTTTAAGCATTCAGCAGCAATGTACAACCCAGGTTCGTTGCTGGCTCTGTCCTTTAGGAGCAGAGCTGACTGCCATTACTGTGGCTTATGTGTGTACTATTGACAGCAGCCTCACAAATCCCCACAGCAAAAGTTCTGGACTATTCCTTTCAGAAGTAATAAGGAGGATATTAGTATTACTAAAATTAATTCTCTGCTGGAGTTCACCAGTGTGTTTATTTGCCTAAAACTCCAAGGCTTCAAACTTCATTTTGCATTTAAGACCACTCTGCTCTCCCAAACTCTCCACGGTGACAGCCGTTAGCACACGCAAATCCTCATTTAAAGAGGGAGGTCCACACCACTTTTAAGCCTGTTATCAATTGCGCACGCAGTGATAGTAGATCACCTGCAACACGCCCACTAATAGCACATGCAATTTTTTTGGTCTGCACACGCAATTTAGCGCTCGTTATTTTGAGTGGTAGTAGATCGGGCCCTAAGACTAAAAGTCCTTTATTTAATGTAGTGAAGAATTGTCATCAGTGGTTTTAATTTAGTTATTTTATTCAATTTTTGCAAAAATGACAGTAATATAACCAAAAATAATGAACTTTTTTTTCAAAAGACTAGGGCCCAACCAATCTATCGGCCCGCCGATCAGAGCCCTTTTCAAAATGTTAAACATCAGCTGGAGTTTTGCAGATATAATGCCAATATATTCTTATTTTCTCATAAAACAGTAAATGCTGTTCAGTGTCCAAGTTGAACAGAATGATGTTCAGTCCACAGTCCCCTCCCCACCACTGTCTAATCAGTCACTTACAGGAGTGGCACAGCCAGGCAACAATACAAGAGTGGGCTGAACAGAGCTTGCTGTGTTTATAACGACACTGTGAAATTCACAGTGACTCAAAATGTCTCCCGTTTCAATTTAACTCTCTTTGCCATGTGTCATGACAAGTGGCGCGTGCTTCCTGGCATCGGTTATGCTTTTCAATATGTTACATTGGTTAAGCTGTGCGTTTTATATTTACAGAGCAGAATCTGAATTTGGCTGAATTATTTGATCCCTTCCCTTTTATTGGGAGGGGATCAAATAATGCCTCCATCCTCTCTACTCTGAGGACACATAGAACACTGTATGAAATTAATGCTCAGATTCAAGAGCTTTTTATCAACAAAGCATTCTAGAGTAAGAAACCTTAAAAGGGGCCAGTCAGACACTTTGTCATGAGCATTAACGTAAAGCCTTCTTAATTATGAAAGTCTCCAGTTAAAATCGGCAGGACCAGGGGAGTTTATGTTCATGCTAGGCCTGTATGGGCTTGAAACAATTTACTTTCTCATTTTCCCAGCATGAATCCATTGTGCCATTCTCTACTGCCTGGTTAAAACACACTAAACAGCCTATATTATTTCTAAGCTTAATTAATTCATTGGTATGTACACAAATATTATAAATGTAATTTATCAACAATGCTCTGATATTTAACAGCAGAGGTGTGCTGTTGTGCATCCTGAGAAAGCTCAGTAAATTGTGTTTTTTGATACTGCAGATGTGCCAATCTCTCAGGCATCCTAAAAATAGTGGAAACACTCTGCACCACAGACATTAGACTTAAGACCAGGTTTTTCTGCATCCTCATGTTAGGAACACACCAGCTTTGCACATACTTACTCATCATTTCAGACAAACACACCCCTGGCTGCAAATGGGAGCACATGATCATTTGCTCTTTAAACAGTGTGACTGCTGGACATGAAAATGACACCTGCGTCAGGTGGAAATGAGAGAAGACACTGCACCTCATGAAAAGCTTTTTGCTGGGCATACTGTATGTTAGGGCCATAATCTGAATAGCTCAAAAAATTACATTTTGCAATCCAGTGGAAAATTAATGACTCACCTTCTCTCCTTTGCTCCCCTTTAGACCCCTGACTCCATCTGCTCCCTGAGAAATATAAAAAAAAAAAATAACAAGAATCCAAAGTCGAACAGCCTAAAAACATTATTTTTATGTAGGTCTTTCCAAGAAACATCACAACTTTAAACACTGTAATGATTTCTAAGTGAGTATTGATATTCTCTTAACCTAACGTTGTTCTGTTATCGAGCAGTTATTGACCTCATCTTCATTTCTTACTAATGATGGTCAACAAGGGCAGATTTTCCTGAGGGACACCGAGCCAAACTACCAGAATAAATATCAGGAATGTGAACTCATCAGAAACAAACACCAAGCAGGTTGTCATTTCGTGAAAACTTCATTTTGATGTCAATTTCAGTCAGAATGAACTGCTCAACACTTAAACAAACAGCTCTGCTCCATGTGACGCTATCAGCCCTTCCATCTGTCAAATGTTCCCTGCTCTGTTGTTCGCAGTTCCCCTGAGAACTGAGATGCTTTCCCTCTGCCTGTCATCTGTCAGTCAAAGACTCAAACAGCTTGTCCCTCACAGGTATACATACATGCAGACTGAAGTGTGCAAGGGGATAAATATCTATGTGGACATTACACCTGAGATCATGATTTGTGCCTCACCTTGACTCCACGGGTCCCTGGGTACCCAACAGGCCCATGAGCACCTGGTAAACCCTACAATAAAAAAATAAACACAGCGTTAGCAAAACAGCAGCAGCCAGCATTTCTTTGACTGTATATGAATAAGCATTTTAGTCAGCCACAGCATCACGTAATGCTGACTCTAATGAGCTCACAGTCTTGTGAAATTAAGATGATGACATTGTAGGAACACAAAGACTTTATGAGTCTAAGCATTTTTAAAACTTTATGTAAGTGAGAGTTCTGTTCTTTGCAAGACACAGCATTGAACTTTTTATATTTTGCTGTGACACTCATACACAGCTACCCACTTGAATGCCTTTCTCTCCAGTGGGTCCTTCTCTTCCTGGGTGACCCTGAAACAGAAAATACACAAACAAACATGATTCAGACTGATTTGGCAGTGCCATAAAAAACAAGCCATAATACTGCTTGATAATGAAAATTACAAAATGCAGTAATTAGAGAGGAAGGAAAAAACAGACACACTAAGATGACGACATCAAACAAATATCACAAATCTCTGAAAAGCAATACAAAGAGCATCAACCCAAAACATGTAACATTTCCTCCTTGAAAAAAGTAGTTTCACAGATGAGCTAAAAGTGCAATAAATTTCAAAGCTTCATTTAGTCATCTTCCTCTATCTCATACCTTCTACCATTACATTAAACAGCACCACTACTGGCCTCTTTTAAGCATGAGGCTAGTTTGTGAACTTGTGAAGCTGTACAACTGTCATAATATCATGGCCGGTTAACCTACTTAAATGCCAATAAAAATAGGCCAGTATGGGCATCCTACCTGTTAAAAGTTATGGTATACTCAAAGTTTAAAAACTACAATCTTAAGCAGGAAAAGTCACATTCTGTATTTTCTTTAAAAGCATACACCAACATTTTTTGGTTTCTGTGTCTTGCCTCACTCCTGAGTCAGTGACAAGCAGATAGACACAATTCTTTCAACTGTGCATGTACTGTTGATACTGTGCAGTATCAAGGAAGAGATGGGCAGAGCTCACCCACCGCTAATTAGCTTAGCTCAAACATCAGTAGCCTGTACTATGTTACTTTATCTATTTTTAGACTAAGATCAGCACTTTATCTAACTTTCAAAAGAAAAACACATGAAACCACATCGCAGGTCGTGCAAACCACCATGGATGTGCTTGAAAGTTGGTCAATGAAACAAAGTGCATCTGCAGTGGTTTGTGCATGCATCCTACAGTTTAGTGTTTGTGAAAACAAAAATAAAATATTGGCATATCCCTTTAAGAGTAACTCATTCAAATGTATCTGACTCAGATGACCCACTAATTCATCAATTAAAAAACCCTGGCTCTATGAATTTTTGTATACACATCACGGTAAATTAAGGGTCAATCCCAATTGTACCTCTTAGCCCTCTCCCTTCATTTTACCCCTTTGTCTACCCCTTCCGCCTGGCCAAAAAGAAGGGGTGAAAACATGCCCCTAGGAAACGAGACGCCACTTGATTCCCGCTACGTCATCACCCAGAGCTGGCTGTGTCATAGGCAGATAAGACAATAGCTGTAGCTACAGCTGCGAAAGCTAGCTCATTATAGCGAGCAATTTTAAAATATGACCAACAATTCAAAACATGATTAATATTTACTTAATAATTTAACAATCACTTAAATTTATGCGCTTCCTTCAGTCTCCACTCTGCCGTCTTGTCAGCAGGTGCAGTGTATCATGGTAAATTTCTCATACCCCTTCCTTTCAAGAGAAGTCGTGCTTTGTCTTCGTTTCAAGGGCTGTGTAGCCCTTCTCCTTAACCTTACAGAGAATTGGGAAACCCCTTCATTAGATGTGAACGCACAAAACCAAGGGCTAAGAGGTAAAACAAGTGCCAAGGGGTATAGCTGGAATTGACCCTAAATTTATTTAAGAAATACCTCATGTAGCCACCTACTGGCAGAAATTACTAGGTAAAGATTTTTATCCTCTTGCTTAGCAGCATAATATCAAGTCTTATTGTGTGTCTTTGTCTATTTTTTGTCAGAAATACTTAATGTAAGCACTAATCATCAGATATTTCCAGACATTTTTTTTTTAATTTAAATCATTTATTTTAGATAAGAATTATACAGATAAGGCCTGTGTAGCTTGTAGTATGCACAAATGTCTGTAAATACAGTAATTAGACTCTACTTTCAAGTGCCTTGAAATAAAATGTTACTAAAAAGACATTTGGCAAAATTTGCTTCTTGTAATGGTAGATATGTTGTACTCTTTGCAAAGAATCTATGTCTAATTTTATGCTTTTAATATTTTAAAAACAAGATGTTTATCTGTACTTGTTAGGTTATTGAAAGTCAGTATAATGAGATCCTTCTGACCAGAAAGTAGAAAGTTTTGATGGCCAACAAATTCTGACTGTGGTTCATTGCATAGAGATGACTCTCAATGAAAAGATTGGGAGTTTTATTCCAGCTCTGGGCAAGATATTGTACCCAAAATTGCTCTCAAGGAGGCTGTTGTATAAATGGGTATAAAAACAACTAAAATGACAAGCAAATACTGATGGACAACTCACATAGAAACCTGAACCATCAGTGAGTGAATTTAGTGTGACTGGATAAGTGTGTCCTGTGATGTAAAAACCAGTACAAAGAACTGGTAAAGCACAATACAAGCTAAGGCCATTCCAGGTGTCCATTTAGTGGCAGTACATGACCCTGTACCGAAGAGTTGGGCAGTCTAAGTCTCATTGGGTTTGTAAAAATAACTGAGTCTCTTTCTTTTTGTGTTTCGATGAGATTTATCTTGTAGCCACTTATTTACCTATCATTGATTTTTTTTAATCTAAGAAACATTTCAAAACCGATAATTAGAATTTCCCGTAGCTGCAGCTTGTGCAGAATAAAGCGCAGCCTCTTCCAAGAAATCATTTGATGAGCTTTGGTTGAAGTAATGCATCTGATGAGCCAGCAGCAGCACATGCTTCTCTCAGTAAGTACATACTTGATGTGCAGAATCATGCGTACATTCTCTTGGTCCCTGTGTGTGTGTGTGTTTGTGTTAATGCACTCGTGTTCTTGTGTGTGTACTTACAGGAGGGCCATCAATGCCTGGTAGTCCCTGCATGCCTTGTTTCCCCTGGGGACCCTGTAAAGAAGAAAGAGCTATGAATGCTGGAGTTCTGTTTTAAATATGATGTAGCACTTTAACCTATGCCTAAGAGACCATTTTCCAATGTTTGCGCTCTTCAGCTAAGCATACTGTATTAAATACTGGGTCTCCTTTTTATTTTTATTTTATCAGTCTCATCAGCCTCATGATGATTACCGGCCAAGGCCGTCCCTTGAGCCTGTTGTGCCTGTGTGTTTCTTGTGTATTGATTTCCTGTCTAGCCCTGTCTTGTCTGAATGGGAGCCAGAAGTGGTCAGGTCGTACTCTCCAGCTTAGCAGACTCCCCCTGGGTATGTGATGACAGGGGTCACAGGGTCACAGTTTTAATTCTGAAATTAGGTGGAAGACATGATACATACCTTCTCTCCCGGCACTCCAATGGGACCCTGAGGACCAGGCAAGCCCTAGAACAGAACAAAGCATCAATCAGGCTAAGTGTCACCAGACCAGGAGAAAGCTCACTGTCAAGGTACGTGAGTATGTGCGCATGTAAGACGTGTGTCATGTTGTCATGGAGGGCTTGAGTGTATTCTTTTTTGAGCAGTGGATTGAATGATTTTTGAGATGTTTAAACACTGACAGGATGAATGAATCTTTATTCTGTAAGACTGTGATATCTCTGATGACATTTTCAAACTACATGTTGTTGCTGAGGGGTAAAAACCTCTCATATCCCAAAAATTCTTTTCATGAGGTAATTGAAATGGCCTTGTATCTAGAAAACATTTTAGTGTCATTGAGTTAGATGAAAGAAAAGGTTTATGTGCATAAAAACTGAGGAGATTTACAAAAACCAGGGAGACAAGCAAACCTTCACCTTGAAAGCTGCAAAAAAATAAATAAATAAATGAACTTTCTGTAAGAGACGGCAAATGTTTTGTGGGGTTTAAGTTTTAATTGACCATGTATCATGGGAAACAGCATGTGTGGATGACTTGAGAAAATGTGTAGTGTACATGATGAACTCTCTTAGTTGTATTTTGAATTAGTGCACTACCTGAACTCCTGGATTTCCCTGCTGACCTGGAGGCCCAATCTCTCCAGATTGACCCTGACAATAAGAGACAGTGATTGTCACATTCTTCACAAAAACATTTTCATGGGATTATAAAGACATTAATTATATAAAGAAACAACCTAACATGTATAGATTATCATTTAGAACAAAGACTTTTACTTTTACTTGAGAGAGTAAAAGAGAGAATAATCATATTTACATTTGTCAAAGCAGGTGGGTACTGAGTAAAAATATATACAGTGAAGTTTTGTAATTGAATATTTAATAAATCATACAAATGACAATTCATTCACATGTTGTAATACAGTTTAATTAGGCAAAACTAGTATGTCTCTCAGAGTGTACAAATTGATCTATAATTTTGGTAAAATTGCAGATCTTTCATAATATTCCAATATTTTTGTCTAACATTTCATATATGCCATGCTATTATATACTACAACAAACAATTACTTGAAGCATCAACACCTCAACTGTTGATCTTTTGACACAACACAGAAAAAAAGTTATTTAAATATTATCAGAGTACATTTTAATGGAAGTACTTTTTACTGTTGAAAACACACAAAAATCTGAGGCACTCTGATGAAGTTAAAATCCTTTATTGTGTTAGGGACATGTCAACGCGTTTCGACTCATCAGAGTCTTCATCAGGACATGATAAACAACACGAAACGAATGTTTAAAACACATGGAAGATGTCATGTGATTGTGTCATGTGACACCATCACATTTTTTACTTTTATTTGAGTTCAGTCAAATGGTGCTGTTTGTACTTGTAAATGAGCAAAATTTCACTTGACACAAGTATATAATTTTTGAATATTTTTTTACCATGATCGTTATTTATAAAAGTAACAGTTAATCTAAGAGCTGCTCATCTTTGACTGCTACGTTTACTTTTTGTAGAATCCTCCCCTTCACTTATCACGTGCAGATTGATTGTTTGACTGTCATGACAGGTCACAAGTCTATCAGAAAATCACACTACACGGCTGTATCCAATTACGTGTTGTATTATAAATAAAAACCTTATTTTTACAGGATGTCTCATGTAATGTTTATTGGAAAATGTGTGCTTAACTTATACAAATGCTAAAACAAACAAAAAGAGTTACCAAATGAAAAATATGTATTGTAACCATATGTTCTAAATTATCAAAGGTCATTAAGTGATTAACGGCTATGCATGTTCTTATAATTATCTTTTGTCTTTGTTGACAAAGAAGGCTTCTGGTGAAGAAATGTACAGTACATGATGTCTATCATTTGAGCATCTTAGAATCTTAGGTGGCTTATGTTTTGATATACAAACAGCTTGGAGTCAGGCTACTGCTAATGAGTTTAAAGTGTATATATGATAAGCACAGACCTGGTTTCCTTTTGGCCCTTGTGCTCCATCAGTGCCAGTAATACCCTAAAAAATGCAAGCATAAAAAAGCTGTCAGAAAGATAAGTGTGAAATCTTAGAATCAAATAAAAGAAATAGAGACAGCTCAGCAGTTCTCTTATTTGTCTGGAGTGGAATAAGGTGATTAAATAAAGTAGAGGGTCTTTGATATAGCCCAAAAGGCTGATTTTCTGAGTCAGTAATCAAGATGTTGTTGACTCACCGGCTGGCCAGGTGGGCCAGGTGCCCCCCTTGGTCCGACAAGACCCCGAGGACCCTGGAGACAAAACACAGCAAATAGTCAGCAGCTAGCCTGAATTCATGATGAGCTGGGGTGACTGTAGAATACTAAATCATGAATCAGAACTAAGAAGAGGACTGAAAAACAGAGAGACAGATAATATATTTCAGTGTGTGAGTGTGGGCGCAGCTGGTTCGTATGCAGTAGCCACAGAGACTGCGCAGGCCTGTATTTGCGTGCTCTGTTTTTGTCCGCCTCCCTCTTTGTAGGCTGGCCAAGCCACCTGTTCCAAAGCCACATCTGTGATCTCCTGGGAAGTGATTGATATGGAAATATAATCATTCGGGCCAGGATTTTATCTCTTTCCTCTCCGACTCCCTCTCTCTCCTCTCACCATCTCTCTTATCTCTCCCACCACCAACCAAATTTTAATCTTGCATTATTCTCACTGTCTCACTTCTCCCATCGCTTCCTTTTTCTCTTCAAAAGCAGCCAACTCTTCTACCTTCCTGGGTCTTTGTTGTTAAACACATCTTTCCTAAAGTGTCTTATGGCACTCCATTGGAGGGACAGAAACCTGCAGAGTCTGAACCTCACCTACTGGGAGAAAAATAGAGTGTAAGTCATAGCCAATCAACCAGTGTTCACCCCTGAGATACACAGAAAATAACACATCTTAAGGTCTTGGTCAACTTAAAATGATCCAAAGCTACATCGAATCTACTCCATCTTTGATGGATCTTTATATGGAATATGTGAGCATGCTTTGCTGTTGTTCATGGCTGTGACCTTTTCTGTCTAAATGATAGGTTGAGCACAGTGGCAGGATGCATTACCAAAGTTTGACTATCCTTGCTTTTTCATAGTTGCCATAAATTGTTAAATATTTTGCAGTGTTTCCATTGTTTTCTTACATGAGGAGTGCCGCTGTGGATGTTGCACTCATGTAAATTCTTCTGTGAGACTTTGGCAGCAACCTCCGCTGGAGCTTAAATCCAGTGATCTCCCCAAATCCCCTCAGGGTGTCTTGCAGAAATCTTTTGTTTCAGTGATTTTACATAGCGAATAAGGTTTTTGTGTGAGGATACTTTAAAATCCCCAAACACATGATAAATTCATCCTCTTAAGTAAAGTAATTTGGATGTAGGGTTACTATGATGTAGGTCTGTATGTGTGTGTATTGTATGAGAGTAATACAATCATTAAAATGTGGTTACTCACAGGTTCACCCGGTTGCCCTCTTGGCCCCAAAGGTCCGTCAGATCCCTAAAATAACAAAAACAGGAGCAGATTCACCACATAAATCTCATGCACACTTCTTGTCATCTCCTGGAACATTCATATCCCTGCAGACATAAACTGTGAAAACAGCCCATTAAAGAAATTCGCTGTCTGGCAGATAAGGCTCAACTATCCTCAAGCAAAGACTAATAGACCGCTCTCAGAATTTGACGCCTACATGGATTGATAGTATCTTGATGAGGCTACTGTATTTTGTATTTTCAATTCCATGTCAGGGATGCACTGCTCTGCTCTCATGGCTCTTCAAGGTTTGATACCAAATGAACTGAGGACACCACAGCAGAATTTAATTTTTTTGAATTTTTTATTAATTCTCATGAAGGTCTTTCTGATCTGTGTTGCTTTAACATGTAAATGGTTTGCAGAAATAACTCATGGATCTGACAGGATTTTCTTTTAACCTTGTGAGATTAAAAAAAAAAAAACTATAACAAAGTACCGCTGCAGGACGTGTTTTCTGTGAAGAATAATACTGTGCACTCACCTTTTCTCCCGGCTCGCCAATGGGCCCGTGAGGACCAGGCTTTCCTCTGTCCCCCTACAAGATAAAAGTATTAGCAACAAGCCTCAAGATATTTAGGACCTTTGTGTTCACAGCAAAAAAATATCAAGCAGATGCCTTTCAGTGTTTGCTGTCATTACAAGAATCACTACAATCAGCAAGTTTATAATATGCAAATAAACATCTGCCATATGGTGTATTTAAGGTACTTGTGCATACTCTGCTAGTGTGTGATTGTCTAAATGACTGGAGATTAATATAGTTAAAATGTCAAGTCACCAAAATCTCACTCACTCTATGTCCCTTGTTCCCTGGGAGACCTGGCAACCCATCAAAACCCCTGTCACCCTGGAAAGTAATAGAAAAGCAAGTGCATTAAACCCTGAAAGCCACATACATACGGTAATGTGTAAACATTAGCAGAATTGCAGTGAAAGTCTCCCCTGGCAAAGCCTCCCATCTGCTCTGAGTATGTGCTGAGGAGAGGGGCTTTCAGATTAGCTGTGGGTCTGCTGAAAATGTTGCTTTGACTGATAAAGACTCTGCTGTTCTGTCATAGTAGCCATCAAGGGAGCATGATTTATTTACTAAGCTCTTCCTGCAGCTGTTAGGTATTGAGTTGTTTCCTTGTTAATACATATAATAAGCTGTGGGCTGTTGGATACCTTAAGGCTTAAACTTGCAAGACGTGTTTGCCATCTAACAAGAACTGTCAGCTCTGACACGTGTGTTACTGTTTTCATTGACACTGGAAAGTGAATTACAGGAAACTAAACACCAAACATCAATCATGTTATCTTACAACTGGCAATGAGGCATTATCAGGATTGTTCAAAAATAGCATCCAGATGTGCTGAAGGACATAAATCTATGGATTCTTTGTTATACCAAAAATCTGAGCTTTATTTCAGAACCTTATAAGATATTTTCAAGACCCCCCCTTACATTATAAGACCCCTTTAAATTCCTTACTGGTTTTTATTAGCAACATATTCATAATGTATGTTTTTTTAAGATACTTCTTGTTTTTTTGGCCTTTACTGATCATGGAGAGATGGTGGATAGACTGGAAAGGCTGTTCGAGAGAAGGGGAAGACATGCTGCAAATAGATGGCTACTTGTTGGAGTGTAATTTGGATTTCAAAGCTGGAACACTACAAGGGGAGACAAAAAATGAAAATGACCCAATGCAGGATTAATTAGGACCCCTTCCCCCTGGTTTTACAAAAAGAAAATATACAAACTGGCTTCCAACCAGCAATAATCCTGAAAAGGTTTTAAATCTTAAAAGAAGATAAATGTAAACTATCAAATTTGAACATATTGTTATTGCTTTAATGACTATCTACATACCATAAATAAAACAGTAACATATCCTGAAAACCAGAATAAAAAAACTGCCCCATAACCTTCTTTGATGAATAATAGCCATGAGATTTAATATTCTTCAATTTTACTCAAAGACCTTTTAATACTTCTAAAAAGCCTTACTGATTCATCGGCTTTATATTTTTTAAAGGGTAACCAATGGGCACCCTGCCAGTGCAGTGAAACAAGGACCACTACTGCAATGCAGTGTGACACTGAAGAGTTTACCTTAGCACCTGTTTCACCTGGAGCGCCACGACCTCCATCCACTCCTGCACGCCCCTACAAGATACACAGTCTGGTTAAAAAGGTCTGGTTTGCACATGATATTTGACACATTATGCTTCTCACAAAAGGTGCAGATAAAGGGATTTTCACTTTAGACACTTGCAATACTCAAGATATCTTACCCTCTTTCCTGGCTTGCCATTCATTCCTGGAGGACCTGGAAAACCACGTGGCCCCTTCAAACACAGAGAAACACGAAACGTGAGAAAAAAAGTACCATACATAAACAGTGTGACTAGTAAAAAGTGTTGTTATATAAAAAGGATGCCTGGTCTTACAGGAGGACCACTGTCTCCACTGTCTCCTTTGAGCCCAGTGGAACCTGTAACACCCTGCAAAACGAAAAAATACGAATTCATTTAGCATGACAAGATGTACAGGAGCCATTTAACTTTTCACTCACATTTAACACAAAACAAACAAAATGTAAATGAGCTCACAGCAAATCATTTTAAAATTCTACTCACTTTGCAACCCTGTAGTGATTCCACAATCAAAACAAATTGGACAAACTGAGCATGCATACTGATGAGGTTAGCAGTGGAGGAAGAGAGTAGAGGTTATGCCCGGTCACACACATTGTGAAGGTGAGCAAAAGGTTGCAGGAGCTTTAAGGGGTGTGATGCAAATGTGGTCAACGTCAGAGATGGGGTCTTACCAGCGGTCCTGGTCGCCCTGTGAGACCCATGGGACCCGGAGGTCCCTTCAGTGACACCTGAAAAGAAAAACACAATTTAGTGGTTCACAGACACTGTGCACAACAATATTTGGACTTTTGCAACAAAGTTGATCTTCATTTAGATAGTGAGAGTTTCTGTATATTCTACTTGAGCCTGTTGCAGAATAGCCTGAGCCTGCGCCTCCTGGGGAGACACCACTGGTCCTTTCTGGGAATCACCACCATACTGGAACTGGATTAGAGGAAAAGACAAATCAGTTCCCTCTGCATGATTCCCCAAATGTAAATGAAGTTAAGTCACACAGCCCCCCCTTGTGGTCATGCCACCACTCAACACCTGAAGACGATGTGCTCTGTGTGTGTGTGTGTGTGAGGGAGAGAGAGAGCCAGTTATGGCGCAATTTAAGTCTTACTGGTAGCATCAATAGTGTTCCTGGGGGACCTGGAATCCCATCAGCCCCAGCAAGACCTGGTCGTCCTGGGGGGCCCTGAAAAGAGAGGAAAAGAGGGAAAGAGATAAGCTTTGGTGACTGTGTGTGTGCTCGTGTGTGTCCTTGTGTGAGCCTCTGTGTGTCTCAGATACAGAAAAAGAGATAAGAAAAAAGGTAGAAATAAGAGAGGTTCTCAATTGAGAAAAATAAGCCCTGCAATCTAATCACTGCAAAATAACCTTTGCTGTATATCCACTGGGCATATCTCATGCACACATTTCCTTATCAGCTGGCTATGCTCAGTACATTTCAAGTTAAAGAAGTCATCTGAGGATATGTTGAGTCAGAAAGATTATCTGACTGCTGCAGCAGGCATGTTAGAAATATTCAAATTATTGAAACATTCATGTTCAAGTCATCAAAATACATTCACAACAATATGCTCTTTAGATGTTGTGTATTTATTTTACATACACAATACAGTGTGTTGCAACAGTGGTAAACAACAGTTATGGTAGTGAGTTTAACTCTGATGCATTTAATGTCTCCTGGATGGTTCTACAAGTATTACATAAATCATTAAGGCCTTGATCAACACTTGGGTTTTAAATTGGAATATGTGGTAATATTTTTTTTAAAATATGTTTGTTGATTAAGCTAATGATAAGAAGCGATGGTACATACATGAGGTTTTATGCCCTACCTAAATAAATCATTTGAGATTTTGCAGATTTTCTCCCTGTAAATTCAGTTAATAGTAATAAGATTTGCTTCTCATATGGCCTGAACTTGAACAGTATGTAGCTACTTAAAATGTGTACAATGACTGAGGGGGATGTCTCTGTGAGCCATGCTGATCTGCATACTAATAAAATGCCTTCAAAATCATTGCCAGGCAAAATGACAAAAAACATCAACAACTGTCAGAGCATCTGTTGGGGTGTGTGTAAGTGTGCATGTGCATGTTGGAGCGGGTTCAATTTTGATGAATCATGGACTAATACATTTTGTCAAGCAATAACCCACGCAAAAAAATCAGGTCAAGCATGTGTGAGTCAGCTTCCGGCCCCCAAGTCCAGCAGGTTCAGTTTAGGACTGAACCATTACATTGTGATCCCACAGACATGTTTCAGTGTGAGTTTACAGATGAACCCTTTCAGAGAAGTTAAACTGGGATAAAACTAATCCATTGAGCCAAAGACCCAACCTATGCCATACTCACCACTTCACCAGAATCTCCTCTGGGTCCTGGAGGGCCTATTGGTCCAGCAGGACCTGCAAGACCCTGTTAGGAAAACATTCACAGTGTTTATGTGTTAAATTAGTTTTCCTGTACATCATATCCTTACCCTGCAACTGCTTTACCGTAACTTATTACCTTACAAGGATATGAACTTGTTGCACAGATATGTTGTAAATGGTTATATTTCAAGTGCTACTCTTAAACCCCTGACACTTCTTCCAAATACACAGTTGCCTGATTACTTAGGCTCAAATTTCTCAACATGATACCCCAAAAAAGGCCTGTTCACATGTCACATTTTACAACATCCTGTACTTTTATAGAAACAAGAAACTATCAAAGTTTTACACTTTCTTTCCTTTCAGACAGCGGTTGACCTACCTGTTGCCCTGGTAGACCTGGAGGTCCTTCCACTAATGTACCCTAAAACAAGCCCAGAGAAAAAGCCATGAACATTAGAGTGCATCAAACTATTTTAATCATCAAGTCAAAAGCTATCTGACTGGCCTTCTATTGCCCCTAACAGCTTACCGGCTCAATAACAGCTTGCTCCCCCTTCTGGCCTTTTTCTGCTCTGATGCTGACCTGAGGAGGAGAAACATAAGTAGAATCACCCCACACTGCCATCTGAAGATGTGACCATTCACATGATAGCAAAGTTCACTCTGAGATTTACCACTCCATCCCATGACTGTGCTCCTTCCCGCTCTGCAAAGTCAAAGCCATCCTCGTATATTTCATACTCTTCATACGACGACTCTGTGTCATTCTTGAAATCTTCATATTCAAGAGTCTTTTAGGGAATAGAAAGCCTTCATTAGTGACGACTGTGGAATATAAAAATAACTGCTCGGTGTTTTAGTGCTGAGGTGATGACACTTTATACGTTTGCATTTAACCTACCTCATATTCAGTCACATTTGGACCCACTGTTACCGTGGAAACAGAGAGATCATCATAGAGGTCTGTGAAAAGGTCGTCTTCATGCCTCTCCACCACTGGCTTCTTCACTGGCTTGCCCTCCTGCAGGCCAATAAGCATGCACAAATGAGTCACAGCAAAGGTGAACAAGGGGACACTGAGCATGTCCCATTAGTGCTTAGTGTTGCTAAATAAATACACATTTTTGTAATGTACAATATGAATGCAGCATAAAAGGTTGTTATAATGGGAAGTGTTTGATGATCCAGGCTACACGTTGGCAGTTGTGTGGGTTAATAACAAAGCTTAAATGCGATTTGCTGATGACCTACATCATTTTCACGTGGCAGCATGGCAGAGACTGAGACAAAAACACTAACAGCATGAGCAGGAAAAAATCATTCACTTGGGTACTTTGACTGTTTATCTATTAAGGTGGTATTTTAGACAGAGCTGGAATATATAACACGTTTTTTGGCATTCATATTAACTGAAATATAAAGTGAAATCTACTGTAATTAATTTAAAATGATGATTTAGATATCAGATGACAGGTCAAAGATGCAGTAAGAGACCGTTTACAGTAAGAACCACAAACAGGAATGTGCTTATTAATGACCTGTATGAGTGTACGTTTTATTTTATTTGTCTACCTTATTTTTTCTCAGCTACATTTATTTCAAATAATAAAGAAAACAAGTTGATTATAACAGGTGATGATAAGGATGGTGCTGGTTAGTGGCAGTGATGATGGTAAGAAGGTCAAAGGTGCTCTCTATGGTTAGAAGGCATTAGGAGGAGAGGGGTTAGAGCCAAAAACAGCTGGGGGGGGGGGGGGGGGGGGGGGGGGGGGGAGGTTGAAGGAGCAAATCTACAGGTACCTCCTCTGTAACCTCTGATTCAGGAAAAGCACTGGGCTCCACAGTGAGGGCCTCAGTGGTGGAGTCAGGCTTATATGTGGGCATCTCCATGATGGATTTGTAGAAGAGTTCAGTAGGAATGATAGCCTCTAGGGTGCTCTCCATTTCCGGCATCTCTGTGGGCTGATAAGGTTCCTGAGATTGATACTCAGGCAGTGTGGTGGACACCCTCAGGAAGCCGTCTTCAAGACTATCCTCTTCGTGTTTTTTCTTTCTGGATCCCTTCTTCCCCTTGCCTTTGCGTTTGCCTTTACCTTTAGAGCCCTTGTCCCTCTTTTTTTTGTTCTTTTTGTCTTTTTTGTCCTTTTCCAAGTGCTCCTGGTCTTCGTCAGGCTGGTCACTTCGCATCATCATGGCATCAACCCCAAGTTGGGTGCTCTTTTATAAAAAAAGGGAGTAACAGATAAGGGCAATGGATAAAGAAAGAGTAATTAATAAAGGCACAAAAACAGTGGAATCCTGCAACAGTAAGAGAAGTAAACAGGTCCAATGATACCATTGCAGCATGGAATCCCTACTGGGATTCCCACAGAGCTGTCAAAAACCTACAGCAAACAATGAAATGAGAGAAGGCAAACAAATGCAGAGTTGCTTCCTCTCTGTCAAGCAGGGGGTATGTTTGCTGTTTGGGTCAGGGGTCACCTTGTCTTTAATTCAGCAGAGGTGCTAATTCTCAGCCCACTCTAGCAAGTGACCTAACACAGGCTGAGTCACCCTGCAGAGTGATTTCCATTGAGAGTGAGTAATATGACTGGCCTGGGCCTGAAAACGACGCTGAGGGCGCAGTCTGTAAAAGACATCAGTGATGTGAGTTAGATCCACTTGTAAACAAGGTCAGTGTGTAAGAGAGAATGATGGGAAGTAGGTCAATGGGGGGACAGATGTTGACATGTTCTGGATCCAGACCTCATTGCTCAGCTGTTGTTATGAATCCAGCTGGAGGGATATCCTAAGGGCTGCACGCTACCATTAAGGATCCACCTCTTGGGCATTATCAATTATTGTCTTGAACAAACACATATGTGAGTGTACACACATAACAGACACACAAAACATAGACTCAAATGTAAAACATTAAGAAGATTTCTTAAACTATGCTTCCATTAAGGCTCATATACCTAAACAAACACACACACAGCCATTTCTCTGCCTCTTTTACTTCTCTAGTCTTCTTTCACATAGCACCACACAAGGATACATTCATTTAAATCAGTGATTGATATAATAATTTCAAGAGTGCCCTGAGGATGGGGAGTCCTATTGTGTCATGTCTGTGTTATCAGCTTTAGCTGTGTGTATGTGAAGGCATTATCTGAGTGTGTGTGTATGTGCATCCCAAACCTGACCCTAAGAATGCTCCACTGTTGGCAGCATGTGAAAGAGGACACTTCTCCTTTGACTGATAGCCTTCTTCACCTTAATCTCTCAAATACTCAGTGTGCTCACACTACACTCAGACCTCTGCTTGGCTCTGGTTGGTGTCTACTTGTAAATCATACAGGTCTTAGGGGCATGTACTTAAGGTCTATTGATAGATGCATGCTTTGCTGCTTTTGCTGACTGTGAAGCAAGCCCATTTTAGTGTTACGTAAAGAACAGGATAATGTTTTAACATGAGCAGAAATAGCAGCTTCTCATATTGCCTTAGACTTTTTATAAAATACAAGGCCACTCAGGATAACTGTGCTAACAAAATATATAATATTAATTTGGATATCCTAGTCTGTTACAGCTTTGGGTGACCTAGAGCAATACTTCATCATTTGAACCACTGTATGACTGTGTGAAAAATTTCTCTGAGCTGTTTCAGTGTGCACTGACTCATGCTGGTGGAAGTACCGACCTCCTCCAGCTCCAGGGCCTGGCTGTTGTAGGGCAAAGCAGAGCCGCAGTCTGGTATGTAGCTGACACAGTAGTTGGCAGCAGCCTGGGGGTCCTCCAGAATCAGGAGCTGCTGAATTTCTCCCTGATATAACCCAGAAAACAGAAAAAGAGACAGACAAGTGTCATGTTTCACTGAGGGGAGTACAAGAAGAGCAAAGGAGTACTGACAGAAACATGCAGCATCGGTTACTGCAGGGGAAAGACATTTTAAAAAACCATGGACTGTATCAATACACCTGTTAGAGCAGCTTATCTATGTGTATACCTCAATACAAAGCATCATGCACTTTGCCTTCACATCGAAAGACTGCCACTTCTCATACAAATGCTAAAGTCTATGGTTTGATTTTTCATTTTATTGTATTGTGTTCCTAAGACAGTCTAACCCTACTGTCAGGATCTTTTTCTTCCCATCCCATCCTGCAGGCGTAGCCAGTGTGTACAAACACACACTGAGACTGCACCGGTGCAGCACTCCACCAAGGGCCTAGGTTGGCCTCAAATGCCTTACTTTTAAAAGTTAACTGCACTTCTATGATAGGTGAATACTACAGTATGATATTTTATTACAGGCTGTACAAACTGCTTGTCACATAGCTTTTTAACTTGAATGTTTCCTTAAGATCCTATTTGTAAAATATAAGGTAGAAAACTGATTCCTAGTTTTAAAATGCTACCATGCCATTGGGAGGGTTTTCTGTGCTAAGTTTGCTTCTTAATATTTTTCTTAAGTACATAAAATTTATTTTTATTATCTAAACTATTTCTTTAACATTAAGGTCCTTAGAATAATTTCTTTTTTAAATGATTGAAGATTTTATTTACTTTGCACATATTCCCTTTATAATAATGTCTTAAATGCATAGTTCTAGTTTCAGTTTAATCATTTTTGCAAGTTTATGAAAAAATAAAAGAAAATGGCCTCATCATAGCACAAATCAAACTCAAATTTTCCTTACTTTACATATGTGCAAATGGAAATAAGATTTGTTATTTATTACCCCTCTGACTAACCTGGAAACCCTGTTTCTCACTGTTGGCTTTTGTTTTTCTTTACCTACAGTGCAAAAAGAAAATATATTTCCCATTCATCTAAATTTCAGAAGAGACACCATTTTGTCAGAAATTCTGATAAGCAAGGGGAGGGGAGAACAAGGTTTCTCTCTGTCTTTTGCAAGTAGTTGTACTGTGATAATCTGTATGTACAATCTTTCTCTCTAACACTCTCTCTGTGTCCTTTCTCTATATAAATGCCTTTGCCCTTTTTTTTGCTCATGTACTCGTCTCTGGTTCTTGTCTTGTATCTTAGGTGTAGTCTGCCTTGGTGTAGCCAGCCTGCTGTGGACTTACGAAGCTTCAGTAACTACAATTACAATTATTTGGCCATTCCTTTAGCCCCCAAATTGAATACCTGGTAGTTCCTGCAAACAGCACACATATATTAGTATGCCGTGGACCCGTTCAACTCCATGTTCTCTATCCTGCATCAACTGAAATTACATTATTTAACATTAATTCATAGTTTTAGACCAGTTAAGAATAGAATAGAATAGAATAGAATAGAATAGAATAAACCTTTATTCGTCCCACACAGGGAAATTTGCACATTTAGATGCCATTTCAATGGCAGTTCCATTAGATGCTGCTATATTAATCAACATCATTCCTCTCCAAATTATATTCATTATCGACATTAATGTTTATATTAGATTGATCTCTCTATCCATGGTTGTATTGATTATACGCTGATAGTATCTTTACAACCATATAGAAATGAGGTACCTCTTGAAAATTAGATGCCACATCTCAAGGGGCTTACATTTGATAAATTTAGACTCAACAAAGACAAATATGGCACTATACAAATAATGATTGATTAGCTGAATGTATATTCAGCAGAGACAAATGTAATGAGGACAGATTAATGATCTGGGCACCCATGGGTTTGTTGCCATCACACATTCTTTTAGTCATTTTTAGTCCCTTTGTGTCTGCCTAGATGGATACATCCCTGGATGTATGTATGTGTATATACAAATATATTTATAATTTATATGTATTTTTATATGTGCATGTACATATGTGTATCTATAAAATGAAGAGTATGGCTTCAGCCTGCTCTATTGTAAAGTGCCTTGAAATAACACTTGTTATGAACTTGCCTAATACAAATAAAAAAAGTTTGATTGATTAATTGATTGATTCTACTTCCACACTGTTAGTCTAGTTCCACACTGCCTGCATTTCGAAAGAAAATCACAAATTGTTGTTGTTTAACTGCAAAGCTTGCCACAAAAATAGTCAAACACAGCTTTTGCTAACTCGCCATAAAATTCCACCCTGTTAATTTATCACCATGGAACTTATATTTAAGTGCTTAAGCTCTTCCAGCCTATGTTTCTGATGGTAAATCTCATCATTTACATACATAGTTTAACCTCAAAAACTTTTCTTTCACAAGGGTTTGAACACTGGAAAGTGTTCAGTGACCAGGCATGACCCTGCTCGCTGTTTCATATATTTAAAGGATTAATAATTCAAAGGACAAAAACATTGTTCTAAAAAATTAACATATAAATGTATAAAGTATATCTCAAAGATTAACTGATGGTGAAATAACAGTGTGCTTCAGTGCTTACTGACACTGAGGAATGAGTCAGAAAGTAATTCAATATAAACAAAATGCAGGCAGCCCCACGGCACAGTGTTTGACAAGGTCTAGATTAGATTAGTGGAAGGGATCTATGTAACTGACAGGCCATTGCGAACATGTTGCCGGGTGAAATGTTATCCAGGGACAGCTGGGCAATGATTTGTGATAAATCAAGTTAGATTAACCGCTGGATGTTGTGGTAATTATATTTCCATTGTAATCTCTTTAATTAGGCTTAAGTGGCCAGAGGTGAAATAAATCACAGCACATTTTGTTCTCCGATACTCTCCACCAGCTGATGTTTCCGCCAGTGCAGTTAAATCATTCCTGATCACTGATGAATCTCCGAGCAAACTCTAAGTCAGCATGCACCAGAGTGTAAGACAAGACCGTGGAAACAATCGTTTATGCAATATCACATCAAACATGAAAGAAGTTGTTACCCACTTATACTTTTTCTTCCTTTTTGGCTACAAGCCAGCACCAAGCCAAGTAAATTACTGCACTTTAAGGTGACAGACGGAGAGAAAGAGTGAGAGAGAAAGGCATCAGGGAGTAAATCCAATCTAATCCAATCACCATTTAAGATCAAAGCAACACTTTTACAGAGACGTTTGATTTGTTTTTCTTGCCTAGCAGGGGCCGTCTATTCTAGTAAGCCACAGAAGGTGAAGTTTAGCCAAAATTCATGGTTGCACTGCCGTTTCCGATTGAGGACAAGGCACGGATGTCTGCAAAGGACGTGCTGAAAAGAGAAACACCTCCAGCAAATCCACAAATGCCTGATGTCTCACTGACGTCCTGCAGGGGGTTGCACCTCTTTGATCCTCACTGTGCTCTGTAATAAGGTGTGTAGTGCCGGTAACCAAGATCATAGTCCATAATCAAATCAAAACTAATGAGACTGAATATCACAACCAGTTCATTCTTTTACAGTGCCTTGAAAAAAGGGCTGCAGATTCAATTCAAGTTCCTATTCATGCCAACATTGGCAGTAAAAAACTTACAAGAGTATACATTTTTTGTATTAACTAAGAAAATATGTTATATGTTTCCCTGTATATCTAAAGACTGCATATTACAACCATGCTTTCACACCATGCAAAGGCAATCAAAAGACACTCTTGCCAGATGTACTTAAATTCATTTGTGCTAATAAAGCAGAAAAAGCACCTTTGTGGATTTGTTCTTAATGCAGAAATAACATGGACGATTGGAAATTATTATAGCCACAGCTAATATGGACTTTTTAATTGTATTGCACTTCATATTATTATCCTAGCATCGTTAAGTATAATTGCACATCACATTTTATGTCATATAGTGCAAGCATACATTAGAAAGACACTAAAAGTGCAAACTTGCTGAACCATGATTGTATGATTAAAATAATTATTGCCCACTCACACTCACTGCTTTGTTTAGAACAAATTACTGTATGTTTTAAAAACAAAATATTTATGGCTGGAAGAAATAAATGACAATGTCGTATTTTCCAGTTTCATTCAGACTTAGAAGTAAATGACAATGCCATATCTTCCAGTTTCATTCAGACTTACTTACAAACTCTTAAACTGATTTCCAAGACAGTTTGGCTGGAAATCTCCACTCTCAGGCATTTATGTTGCAAGCTTCACTGTGAGGTCACATCTACCATCAGACAAGGCAGTAATGAAATTAATAACAAAACAAATTTAGAAAGGTATCTCAAGAAATCTAATTGACCAAGATCTAGAGCTGAAAAATATATGGTACTAGCATCACAATTACAATGAGTGCATTGGCAATAGGTCCACCACAGGCCATAATGTCAGTCAAGTGACTGACAACAAGTCATGCTGCCATTTACATGTTGTTTTGTAGGAACCAAATCTGCTGCTTGTTTCGTTTCTTTGACTATCTACTAAAAACTCCCTGAGATATTGACAACAGTAACCTGAGAGACAGGGGCATTGAAAATTATTCTATAATGTATGTATTGTAATGCAGACTTTTGTGATTATGCCTTGCTGCTGAAACAGCATATAATAATTGAATGCAAATTATATTGCTTGAGTCAAGTCATACCATTTTAACATATTAACAATATTAACACTGAGTCATTTTCATCCATGGAGAAGCATACAGCAGTATTTAAACTGGGGTGCACAGTGTTGGATTTTGGCCATTATCCAATGGGCCGAGATTTCTGAGCTCACTATCACCAACACTAATATTAATACAGATATTTTTGTCAATAGCACAAAGCCTCCAATTTTCTAAAATGTACCTGTTCTTTTTATGGTGGTGGTCTATTTGTGTAAGTAACAGGTGAGAAGCAAGAAAAAACAACATTGCATTCTTAAATAAATTATAGTTTTGGTTTATAAAAGTGGACATTCAGCATTGATAAGGTAAACAGCCCTACGAAGAGACCACTTCATGCAGTCCATACATGCATGTTTCCTGCACGTAAAATGTAAAAGCTTCAGATGACGCTTGTCACAGACACATCCTCGTTACAGCACAGGGAGTAACTGTGTTAGTAGAGACTTTAGCTGGTGTTTTTCTGTCTTTAACTTTCTTTTAGTCATTATTAAAAAAGCTCATCATTATATGTGTCTTTCCTGAGCTTCTAAACAGAGGACACTCTCTGTCTTCAAAAACTGTCTACACTGCAACAACCACACTCATCTGAGCAACCCAGTGACCTTTAAAAGGTTGAAAACACACAGCTGCTCATGGATAATTAAGTTCAAACTTCATCAGAAAAGGTTAATAACAGGCTAATAGTAATGCATTTGCAAGACACAAATTTATTCGTGAAGTCCACAAAGAAACATATTAGTTCACTCTCCTTTTTCGTGTGTTATGATTATACTCAAATGTTGCATTTTTCTGGTAGCTGTCCTTAAAAAATCTGGTTATGTACCGCAGAAATAAAGAATGTTGCCGTATCTTTTTTCCAACATCGGACAGCCATAGTGGGGACTCATTTTTGCCTTTAATGCAAAATGGGTTGATTCACAAACTCTTTAAAATGTAACTTTAAAAACTGCTTTCACTTAATGTAGTTGAACTAAAGTGCAACCTGAAGAGCAGATGGGTACATATTTTTCTAACTTGGTCCATCTAAAGGAGACACAGACTCCAGCCTGACTGCAGAGGCCTGCAGCCAGACACCTCTCTAACCTGCTTTCATGTGCGAATGGCTGATAATGATTGAAGTACAAAAGATGCTCAGCAGAAAGCCCTGCAAAGCATCAGATATGAGCCATTACAAAGCAAAATATGATGAAAGAGACCATGACTGTTAAAATGCGTATGTTAATTTGTGTGGCAAATCAATGGGGTTGCTAAACATTTAAATAAAGCAAGCCTTTAATGATATGCTTGAAAAGTCATGGTTTCAACATGCCGGTAACAGCAAGCCAAAACATTTCCTACATCCAGACACAAATGGTCTGAATTTCCTAACAAATAAATGCTGTGCTGGATCTTATCTAAGCAGTCAGCATGTTGGAGGCAGACACAGGGCACAAAGCCGCCAAGAAGCAGCACTACCAGCCAGACTTGTGGACAGTTTCATGTTTACTTTCCTGCAATTGAAAGCAGAGTGTTGAATTTGAACACTGAACTTTTCTAACAGACAATCTGGAAGCAATAGAGGCATTAGTGGCTGACCACAGTCCCCATGCTCCCACGCTGAGCTCCCACGCTGGAAGAACTGGGCCGGAACACAGGCCCTCTCTCCGAGAACCAGGGCCTGGGAACAGAGGCCCTTAGGTCAGCCTACTTAATCTCTCCTCCCCTGGTACTAGCTTCACCCTGAGGTGTACAACACTAATGCTTAAATATAGACAATGAGTCGTGTGTGTACACTAAATTCTGTCAATACACAGAATACTTTAAAAAAGTAAACCAAACACTCATTTAATATCATGTCACTTACAAGTTTTGCCCTGGACAAAGCTAATGTAGACCACAGAAAGTGAACGCATTAGGCTGAAGAACAGAAGTGATCAACAGATTCTCTCAAGGGAATTAGTAATCCCCTTAAATACTGCATCATCATCATCCTCATCATAACTCTTCACCATATGATGATGGACTAGGACACAAAAGTGTTTTGGGATTAGAGCCAAAGATTAAATGGTCTCCATTGCCTCTGAAAGGGGGGATTTATGGAGCCCAAGAGGAGACACATATCTCAACTGAAGTGGGATATAAAGTTATTTTAAAACTGGAACATCTGTCAGTAAGGGAAGGGCTGGAGGAAAGTCAATTGAAGGAAATTGGAGCATAAGAGCAGCAGCTTAGGCTAATTTTGTCTTCTGGGATTGTAAAGTATGAATAAAGGTAGTTATTGACTTAACTCTAGGGCTCAAGTCTCAGTCAGGGACTCTCTCTGTGGAGTTTGCCTGCTCTCTCCATGTGTGCCTGAGTTCTTAATTGGTGACTCTTAATTGCTCTAAACTATGTGTGTGTGTGGACCTGGAATCTGTCTATATGTGTCTGCCTTGTGATTTACCAGGGGGTCATTTACAGATATAAAAATTAAAAGGTTAATGCTGCTGCTCCATGCAGTGCAACGGATTCATTCTTGAGCTCTTTTTGCCCCCCTGGCCTTCCTGCATGTCATGTGACTAAAACCTAAAAAAGGAATAATTGAGTATTTACTTAATCAATTTAATTGACTTAACCTAAATAGCTGTTAATTAAGTATTATCTAAATCAAGTTAGGTAATTAATAAGTTTGAAGTCTGGCTGCATTTTTTATTGAAAAATAAACAGCCAAACATACACACCGTCTTTCTTGTACTAAAATATTGGTTTTCTTAAAATTAAGTTGTTGAGATATTTCATATTTGACTCAATGTGCTGTGAAATGATATAATCCATTAGGTACAGACGCTTGATAGTCATCAGCCATATTTTTATGTTTTTGATTAAATTACACATGTTCTCACCATTTAGAAAAGTGAGTGGACCCGATTGAGTGCATAGGAAACTCATGCTCCTTGCCAGTTCTTCCCAATAAAAATATCAATCTACCCAATTCTGGGTGTGAAGGACTTTAGTTTGTGTTACCTTGGTTTCAAACTGGTATCAATATCATTTGATTTTTGGTAATAATACAAATACTTCTTGAATGAAGTAAAATGATAACTCTACATATAGTCTCAACATTTAAAATAGGTTATTCTGTGGTCATAAAGCATATCACTGTCCAGTAGATGTTCTTCTTTCCTTGGTTTGTTTAATGGTGGCCTGATGAAGTCAGAAAAAAAACATGTAAACATTAGTTAAAAAATAACTTTATCTGTTTAAATACTATAATATTGCTGTATTTCTCAGTACATCTAAAAACTATAAACTGCCCAGCCTCCCCATAACAGGGGGCTGTATAAGGCTGGTCACTTGTTTGGGCTGAGGACAGCTGTTTTCTCCCAGTAAAAGTAAAGAGGGCTGGTCTGGCTGTCCATTAGGCCAGTAGGGAGTGATAAACTCCTCCCCCTGTACTGCCTTAAAGTTTTACAGTTCCCTGTTGCAGACTGTGGGGTACTTGAGGACGGGGAGGTGAAAAAGGGTTAGAAAGATGGTTAGTTCTCTGAACCTGAATGTGCCACATAGTATTGTCAATCTTTCCTTCTCTTCCTTTGCTCCAATGCTTGACAGACACTGAGCCCTGAGGACATGGAGGAAAAGTGGCTTTGGCTGATCTTCATTTCATGCTATAAGAGAAAGATATAAAGATATAAAGGGGGGCCTCAATGGGACCCACACTGGAGCACTGGATGTATACTGTCATAAGAAGATGAAGGAATGATTCATGATAATAAAAGATGCTGCAAAGGAAAAGAGAAAACTGGAACCTCTCCCAGAGCTGAGATTAAATATTTTTACACCCCCATCTTTCCCAGCATATTCATATATAAGTGGACTCTTACTGTAAGTGCTCTTCAGCCTTAAAAAAGACCCATTTTGTATTTCAAGTAGATGCATTTTGAAATGACTCCAGCAATATTCTAAAATGTGCTACATGTCTCCAATAAGAAGATAAACTCGATTCAAATTCAATCATGTTTCTTCACTGCTAGCCACTCAGACTCCCATCAACAAATCTACCACCGACACATCTACACAGACAATCCAAAAAGCAAAGAGAACATGTTTTTTCTTTGCTTTGCAGAGGAAATGAGAGAGCTGGGCATGCCTGGACACAACCACAATTGTTCACTTCTTCCCAAACAACTTCTCTTTCTCCTCACTGCTTTATTTCTAAGGCTCTTGATTGACAGCAGACCCTTGTCACCTTGTTACTTTTTGACCCCTGATGCTCCCTTTCAGTATTTAAATAACTGTCTGAAAAGAAAGTTGAGGGGCAGGGTTTCAGCAGTGAAGAGCAATTTTGTTCTGGCTCTCCCAACATTCCACCCACATGACTATACCACCCACTACACAATAAATAAAACACAACATGATCTAGATTACAACAGAATTACATTAAAGAGGAGGCTGAAACAAAATATTCTGTCTCTTTCTAATCCCCACCCTAAATTTGAGCTTTTGATGAGAGTGTTCTGTTGTGTGGGTGTCAGCACTGCCAGGCATTGAAGCAGAAAAAATAAGTCATTTAATTTGACAAAAAATGAAATCCTTCTAACTGTACCAGACCACTTACAGAACTATTCACACCAACAGCATTTGTTACATCTGAAGAGAAACAAGACATAAGGTGATCAATAAATTCAAAAACAAATAAGACTTTAATAAAATTGTCAGGGCATCCCCCTACAGAGCCTTATCAGACAAATCAGCCGATATCAATGGTATGTTGGCAAATTTCAACAGACTTCCCTAAAGCAGAGAAAGAAATAATCAGAACACTGAAAACAGCCTTTATCAGGCCTTTTTTGTTTCAGTATGACTTTCAGTGTGTTTAACCTGTCTTCTCTGTGTGATAGAGTACCTCTCTGAACAAGGGAAAACGTTTGCAGCATTCGGACTTAGCAACAGCGACTGCCTAAAACATCGTGTTCCCCTGACCCCCCAATAAGACCTACCAATGTGACATCCTACCATTGTTTTGTCTGCTGTTTAAACCATAGGCCATTGGCCTATGGTAGCAAGCCAATTGTAGGGCATAGAAGCTGCAAGGAATACAGAGTTGTTAAAAATATGGTGCTGTGCAGCGCTGTGCTGATCAATTTAAGACCTGACAACCAATCAAAGCTGACTGGGCCCGTCTGAGAAAGAGAGAGAATGCAGCACTATCAGGGGTACTCAGCATAACAAACTTGAAGGATTTTTGTGCTAAGTGAGCTTACCCATAGTAGTCATCAAAAATTAATACACATTTAAGGCAAAGTATGACCCCTTTAAAAGAGTGAAGAAAACAGCCACAAAGCCTTTTTGAGCTGAAGACACTAAATACTAAAAACTTATAGAAAATGTGTTAACATCCCAAAATCTGCAAGGAGGGATTGGGATACAACTTACCAATTATACAGAATGGCTGTTATAAAAAAAAATGACATTGAGAAAAAACATGCCTTAAAAACAGATGATATTTTGTCTATTAAACAAAAGAAAAGTTTAAATTAGCCTGAATTCTATTTTTCCATATAACATTTTGCATAATATTCCGCCTTTTTGTTTAAAACTTGAATTTTGTTTGTAGAAATTTGATGAGCACTATATATTAGCTCTTTTTGTCCAGTTTAGAGTACCCTACAATATATAAAATTTTGGCTCTCTGGGAGTAAAAACAAAATGTCCATCCCATACAGGAACACGGAATCCTGCTTTTTAAAATTAATACTTAAATATATCATAAGATATTAGAAGTGAAGTTTGAAGAACTACCAATAAAAAAATACGAAAAAGAAAAAAAAAAGGTGTTAGATCATTTTTAGAGGAAAAAGGAGAATTACCAATGTTAAGCCTAGTAGAGGCCCATGTGATCATTTTTCTACTGCCTGTTATATCTGTTTCTTTATTTTAAGGGTAATATTGGACAGCTTACTGAGCACAGAAGGCTGAGAGGATAGGGTTTGGGTTAGGGTAAGGAATCTTTGGCTCTTCAGTGAGAGGTGCCTAAATGAACCACCTAATTCTGTGTTTAATTTGGTTCTGTAGGTTTTGGATGTGTTGGTACTGGTGCCACATTGGTAGCAGATTCTAAAATACACCCTACTTATTTTCATGTACATCAGTGTAGCATTGCCCAGGAAAAACACAGTATGCTTAAACACTTACTCTACTGCTGAAGATAGGACATTAGAAATGTAAAATCTGGAATACACATGCTGTCAGAGGCCTCCAGAATAGATGCATGAGATAATTTCTCACCTCAAACACAGCCTCATCAAGCAGTCGTGTCCCAAACACTGTGACACCCTCAGTGCTGACAACAGCATCGTCCCCTCGCAGCAGATCCAGGGTCTCTACCTTCTGACAGTCCAAGTACAGAGTCACAGACTTGTCCTGTACACTGTATGCTATCCTGTGCCATCTGAAAACACAAAGACAGAATGAATACACAGTTAAGCCCTGGCTGGAGTTCAAAATTAAACGGTGCAAGTATTTTCTATCTAATGATATGTCTGTTTCCCACAAAGGGATGCTTCACACATCTTTAAAGTAAAGCAAAAAAAAAGGAATTGAGGCAGACTGTCAAGGATTGATTTCCAACCCACTTTGATCAAGTCAAATCATTGTAAAAAGCTCCATGAGCATCTTACCAGTCAAGGTCAACACACACATTAAAGCTTATGAATAAGACTGCAGCTATTACAGGCCTGTTACAGTATTCAAGGTCGAGTAAAGTGAAACGCAAAATTGATATAAATTACACAGCTTTCATAAGGTCATTCTACTGCTAAATCAAAAAGGGAAATATTTGTCTAAGCACACAGTGTTTTTCAGGGCTCAACCATAACAAAAGATAACTTGCGCAGACAGTAAGCTCCAACCACCCCTGCTTCTTGCTTGTTCTTTCATATTAAGCACTCTTTTCAAACATAATCTGTACTTTGGAGGGAGTATTTAAAAGACAATAAAACAATAGTAACAATTCAAGGAGACATTTCAAATAATGATGGAAAAAGCTCTTAAAAGTGACTGCAAGTTAGTTGCTAGCGATGTTAACCAGGTAATTTTTAATGGCATTCCTCCCTCAATATGTGAGGTTTATCCATGAAGATAAAACAGCAGTATACTGTTGAATAAATTTGCTTAATGGAGTGTACTTTTTTCCTTCAATTAAGTATGCTGTGGGTTGAGGTGGGTGGAAATGACCACAGTATTATCACTGAACTTGTCTGATCGGGCCACAGAGTTTAAAGGGTAATTGAGTGGAGTTATGAGGGGGGCTTTGGCAAGAAAATCCACAGCCAATGGAAGATAATAATAATCATGGTCTATCAAAAGTAAGCAGCAAAGACCACCAATAAGATACATAAACAAAACAGCAGATTACAGTAGTATTTACTGTTTGCCCTTATAGCAGTCTTTGACCAACATCCAGTGCTTCCATGGTAAAACGAAGTCATCTTATGGTGGCTCTGTTATGGTAACAACCACAACAAAACAAGCAGCCTTCTGACTAGGGATGCACTATAATGGATGTTTGCCAATATCTGATAAAATTTCTGAACTGCTGATATCAATACTGATTTATGTTTGGTCAAAAGCACGCAGTCTCCACTTAATGTGTTAGAAACAGATGCGAAACAATAAAAAACAACATATCATTCTCGAATATCGATAAGTAATAATAAGGTGAAGCGTTGTGGTACATTCATATATGCTGCATATATTTCAGCTGATACAAGGGATACACATGGCTGATATATATAGCTGACATATCTGGTGTAAATCTCGAGATATGTTCATACCTTTAGATGCTGGTATTTAACCTTTTAAGTTACTATCTGTTTATACCAATATCATATAAATAATTCCAGCATCCCTAAGACCACAAAAAAACTGGATTTTCTCTGGCTTTGAAAGCGATTGAAATATTTGAAGAGATATTGATGCTCAACCTATAAGTATGTAAGACATGATTAGTCATTTTCTCCTTAATTCGTACATTTTAGGGCAAATTTCTCCCTTTCTAACCTCAAACAGCATAAATGAATAAGTCAAAGGCCTCTTTTCTACCCACTTTCCATCAGCCAGGTTGATCCTCTTGAAGATGGGGTACATTTGTGGCGTGGGCTTTCCATGCTGATCTTCATACAGGAAAACTGGTGACCGGCCCACTTCAAGCCCCAGCTGCTGCACCCCCTGGTCATCATAGACTGAAAGCAGGAAGAACTGGGAGCCCTTTTTAGCTCGCAATGTAGCCATCAAGGAAAAATTTTCAGGAAATTTGGAACCTGCTTTGAGAAGAGAGGAGAGGAGAGGAAAGGACGGGAGAGGAGAGGAGAGGAAAGGACGGGAGAGGAGAGGAGAGGAAAGGACGGGAGAGGCTGTTAAATTGTACAAGACTGAGCGCAGCAGGAAGCAGACATTTTTATAACATGCAGGCACCTCCCGCTGACCGTGAGACCTGAGTTAAGATAATAATGATGAAAAATATTGCCCGTGAAAGCAGCAGGCACCCATGAGGAGGAGGTGGAGGAGGAGTTCAAAGTCAGATATCTTACGGTTTTACAGGGAGCAGAATATCTCATAAAATGACACATTTGATTGCATTTTTTACTATTTTTGGAAATCCTCAAGTGCTTCATGCATCATGGAGCCGGGGGCTTTGCTGTCTTGTAGGGGATAAATCCTGTACCTGGGAAGAGCTGTTTGGTAGGAGCACTGAGCTGGATCTTTTTCTCTATCTTGTAGGCCAGGTCTGTCTCCTCTATGCCTCTCCGACTTGTGCAGAGACCTGCCTCGAAGGACACTCCCTCCATTTTTTCTGACAGTTCCAGCGCTCGCAGAACATCGATGGGATCAGCTGAAATGAAAATAAATAAAAATTATTAAGTATCTGCTTTTTTTTTCATTCAGTGATCTACATTAGCTTAATTTCTCTTCATTGATGAATGATTTCAAAGATGCTCTAGAGGTTGAAAATTCATTGATATTTCAGGATATAACAACACATTTTTAAACAAGATATATGGTAAGAGAATATCAATTGTCATACATCGTGATGATCTAAATGCATTCTCAAAAGCATTAGAGGCCCAACATTAAATAAAAAGTTATTTTTTAAGTAAGAATCACAAAAAGTAATATTCTTATCCACCACCAGATCATCTATTTGTGTGTAGTCTAAAAACTGAATTCTATTTTTATCTAGATCATTTTAATCTGAAGCATTTAAGATATCATAAGAAAAAATCAAATGATACAGTCAAGAGTAAAAATTCTTAACACTGAATATTTGGTAATTTCCAGAAATTGCAGGTGTGTGATTAGCAGTTGATCATCAGCTGGAAGTTTCCTTCACTCTTGTTGCAGTTCCACCAACATCTAGGTTTAACTTCTGTAGAGCCCTTCCTCTATTGGTTAAATATACTGTATGTTTAAAGGGTATAGGTACATATTTTAAGGTCAAGATAATAAAGTAATTAAGAATTTGTCATTTAGAAATGTGGTATCTAAGATTATAAGGGTTTTGAGATTCTAACCATGCTGAAAGGTACTGATGTTTTGCAAAGTTTAGTGAAAAGAAGGATTTTTTTAACTTTTGGTAATTAGAATCTAAAGATTGCCCATTTGGGTGTCTAGGACTTCTTTATTTGTTGTTATTTTACCAAATAGGTATCAGTAAGGGTTGATTTGAATTCAGATTGTATTAAAATACATCATTCTTGGACTCTAATAATCATTTGTCAATCCTTTCCTGAAAAATATTGACATATGCATCAGGGGCCTGATCGACTAGGATCCCAAATAACGAGCGTTAAATTGCATGTGTAAACTAAAAAACTGCATGTGCTACTAGTGGGCATGTTGTGGGTGATCTACTATGACTGTGTGCGCAATTGATAACAGACAAAAGTGGTGCAGACAGTCCTATTTAAATGAGGATTTTGCGTGTGCTACTGGCTGTCACCATGGAGAATCCGGGACAGAAGTGTGGCCGTAAACGAAAAATGAAGTTTGCAGCCATGGAGTTTGAGGCAAATAAACACTCTGGTGAACTCCAGCAGAGACATCTCTGCGTTGCCAGAAAAAACTCAATTTGGGAGGCCATCTGTGAAAAGCACACAGCTGGCATTGCTGGATAGACAATATGTCTCTATTGTTTTTTATTTCTGACCAGAGGTTGCGGTAATCTTTTTTTGCAGTCTGTCATTTTGATGGACAAGGTTGTCACTTTTCCGTCATGCAATATTTCGATCCGTCATTTTTAATTTTCCTTTTTCTGATTCCAGTTAAACATAATCTAAATGACAGCATTCACATAGCTGCACAGCTTCATCTTCAATAACCTCTCATGTGAAGAGCAGTCTAACAGTTACGCACACACTGACTGAGCATTTCACATCCTTAAACTGAAAATCCGCACAAACCATTTATCAGCTCTGAGTGACAAACGGAGTGGATCTTTTTTAACGGAGGGGATCTTTTTTTACATAGGTTACATGACCTCCTCCACAATGTATTCAGAGCACAAAACAGAGAGGGCTTACTTTACACGTGTGTCTGCATGGCACACTGGATCGTCCCTCTTTTACCAGTCCTTCATAATGGCAGACAGCCTCCAAATCTTTGCGTCATTCATCAAAAAATTTGGTAAATGACAGAGTGAATTCAACAGAATGAAAATATTCCTTAATGCTGTTTATGGCAGTCCAAATATGTTGACACACACACAGAAGATTCTCTCTCTGTCGTCAGCCCTCTGTGCATAACACTGTGCCAGTTTGCACCTGCCTTTCAAACGTGCTAAATATAGACGCAAAACACCAAACGCAATCAGTTTCGGCTTTGATAAAAGACATTGACATTGCGAGTGCTAAAGGATTATATTTGCATCTCCTCCTCCCGATATTTTTGCACGTCCTGACAATCTGCATATATTCTGCATATTCATGCAGAACGCTAAATGGATTGCGTGTGCTATTTTGCTCATTTGACAGACGCAATCCTCGGTGCACCCAGTTAGTAGATCAGCTTGATCGCTACCATGTTTGCACATGTTTTTATAATAATAATAATAATAATAATAATACATTTTATTTAAGGGCGCCTTTCACGACACTCAAGGTCACCTTACAAAAGTACAAACCTTTAGTAAATCAGGCCCCAAATGTCTACTGGTTGGGATATTTTCAGGCAAATAATTTCACATCAAGCTAAATGCAAGTTTAGATTAAATTCATCTGATTTGTCTAAAGAAAAAAATGAGTAGATGAAAAGCTCAAACTTAACAATCTTCAGGATCACAGCATCAGTGGGTTAACAATGCAAGTTTGATTAACAGAGTGAAGTGTGGCTAGCGCCCATGTTAGCAGCACTGGCAGTGATAGCCTATGGTCCTCCTTTTAACTGATCATTCATAATTTTTGCTTTATGTGGTAACTCACTGTTTCAGTTGTATTATGCAAGTAAAGACTGGCACAGCCTAAAGTCAACTAAATCTCTATTTTTAGATCAAAATACTGCCATACCTTGATGTTCCTTCCAAATGCTACCAACGCAACCTTGGCAGCAAAGCGGGCATTAAGCTGAGTGACAGTGGTCACTAGTGGTGGGCGTCTGAGGAACAGATGCCCACTATACAGTTAAAATTCCAGTTATAGATGAGTACTGATTAAAAGAAGGAATAGTTTGAACAACTTGCTAATCTGTTGCCAATTATTCTACCTAGATTTAATCATTTACCCGTGTGCATCCCCACATTCTATAAGTTTATTAAATCATAACACATAGAATTTTTTTTAATGTCTGGCTACAGATGCTGAACCTCTCTGCCTTCTCTGCTGTACAGGCAACAGAGGAATTATGAACGGGCAGTGACGGAAGTTAACATTATTCAGGCCAATTTGCCCCTAAAAGTTTTAATGTGGTAACATTAAAGTACTGACACCATTCAAAAACAATGACTCAGTACTAGTGTCAGAAATAGCCTAATCAATGCCCAACCCTTAACATATATCATACATCAGTGTCAGCCTAATATTTAGTATTAAATGACCTTTGGTCATTATCACCCTGCCCAAAAAATGTTCATAACCTGCTTTCCTTTATTTCTGTTTCCAGCAACTTGAGTAGGACTCTTTATGGAAGGGTGGAGCCATGTGGATGGCAGCAGCATGCTGTTAGTGGAGTCAGTGTAACATTTAAACTTTGCCAGTGTGACAGCACTTTGTTGTCTGGCCTGGTTAAGTGCTGGTTGTTACTGAGCTGAAGAGCAGGGTTTAGTATGGCTGTCTTAAAGTGTGGAGGCTTCCTGCTTCCTCAGAGTCGGAAGAGACGAACTCCTCCGAGATGTGGCAGCAGGTGGTCAGGCTGCTGTGGGTGTTATTACAGGATGGAGTTGGTACACAGCCTAACCCATAATCTGACTGCAGTGCACCTGACAGCTGACACCTGCACGCCTCTCGCCCTACAACAGTATGTCTGCATCACATTTGAGCACTTAATTCAGATGATAAGATATTTCAAAATTCTTGTACAAAAACTCTGCAAAGCGTTTTTTTTTTTAAACAAGAAACTGAACTTTTATTAACAATAAAAATAATATTTGTGTCTTCCTCTAAAGTACACAGTATCAAATTCTGAATACATACATTAAGCTTTGCTACTGTTCCCCTATGAGGTTTCTCTCAGTCTTTGCTCTCTCATTACAAAGAGCCTGTGTTTTATTAGCAGTCTGCTGGTCGTGTTATTAGATGTTCTATTGATAAAGCACTGCCGTGAGCATTAGCCAGGATCAGAGCTTTGTGCACAGCCAGTCTCCCACCAGCTGCTAGAGAGCCTGTTCAGAGCAACTCAGCATTCCAGGCATCTGAAATGAGGATCCTAAACTCAAATTACCTCTTGTACCTCTTGCTGCTCATACAGAGTTTGCTTTTTATTCTCTTTGTTAATTAAACATGTGGACGGAGTTTACTGTTGCCAAGGCATTGCTTGCAGGAACACATAGCTTTACATTTTATGGTATTATTTATTTGAATAGTGGGGGTTGTTTATTCCAAGCAGCTTTGAGAGCTCCCCCTCACAGTCCCATAGCATGGCAACTAGGCTGTAAAGAGGCTAAGCTGTGAATTACAGCTGGGCTCCAACAATGGATACATTAGGTGCAGATCTAAGGTATTTAAGACCTAGGGTCATAAATTCTGCATCCATACAGGGTCATTAACAGGCTGTGTAATTTAAATTATTACGGGAGCTGTTAGCCTCTAACAGAATTAACTTATTGGTGTTATATAACGACGGTGGGTTACAACCTGATGTGCAGTACATGACCCACAGTAATCATAATATCACAGCATAGCAGTTCTGCATAATTAAAGTCATGCAAAACAATAATATGTTGCACAATGACCACATTAACTTGAGAATAGAAAGTACAACTAAAAAGGTGAGCGCAGGTCGGGTTGCCGATGGCCTGTTGGTTTTTCTATGCTCACCCCGTGCACAGAGGCTCATGTCCACTGCAGGCAGTCTGAAATCAAATCTGACCTACAAAGTCTCTGTCTGGTGGTCCATTCCCCATTCTCTTTCCCTGTCCCATCCGGTCCATCCTCTGCTCTATCCTCTTAAAGAAAGATACAAATGCCCAAAAATAAGTAAAAGAGTAATGTACTGATGCAGTGTGACTTTATTTCAGTCTTACCCTTAAACAAATAAGGGTCTTTAAATATCAACAAATTTAAACATGAAGGAAAAAAGACAAAATCTGACAGAAAATATTAAAAATCAAAATATTACCATAATAACCTTAGGCTATTGGACTAAAGTTAGTTCTTTGAAAGAAATTAGCTGTATAGTTGATTTCTTGTTTCTTTAATAATATTGAGTAGGTGCCATTAAATGTGCTGGTGTGAAAAAGACCTGTGATTTAAATATTTTAGAGAGACAGGAGCAAGTTATCATTACACTAAAATAGAAGTTTCAATTGGCTTAAATTCAATGTTTTGAGTGTTATATTTGCAATTTAACCCAAAAATTGAATGCTGGTAAATAAAACGCTATATATGTTCATTTTTCAATTAAGAAAGAAAGCATATAGGGCCAGATCTACTAAGATCCCAAATAATGAGTGCTAACTTGCGAGTCCTAACTAAAAACTTGCATGTGCTATTAGTGGGTGTGTTGCGGGCTATTGACTTTGACCGCATGCACAGGACTGCCCTATTTAAAGAGAGATTTTGCGTGTGCTACTGGTTGTCACCATGGAGAGTTTGGGAGAGCAGAGTGGCCATAAACAAAAAGTTAAGTTTGAAGCCATGGAGTTTGAGGCAAATAAACACACTGGTAAACTCCAGCAGAGACATCTCTGCATTGCCAGATGAAACGCGATTTTGGAGGCCATCTGTGAAAAGCACACAGCTCAAAACTGGCATTGCTGGATAGACAATATGTCTCTACTATTTCTGACCAGAGGTTGTGTTAACCTTTTTTTGCTGTCTGTCATTTTGACGGTCAAGGTCGTCACTTTTTCGTCATGTCATATTTTTATCTGTCATTTTTAATTTTCTTTTTCTGATTCCAATTAAACATAATCCAAATGACAGCATTCACACAGCTTCATCACCAATAACCTCTCATGTGAAGAGTAGTCTTACAGTTACGCACACACTGACTGAGCATTTATCTATCACGTCCTTTTTCCACACTGACAGCTTGGAGAGTGTCAGCTCAAACAGAGTGACAAATAGAATGATTCCGGCTATTAAGGGGATCTTTTTTACATAATGACCTCCTCCACGATGTATTAAGATCACAAAACAGAGAGGGTTTACTTTACGTGTGTGTCTGCATGAGTATGATGACCCACTGGATCGTCCCTCTTTTTCCAGTTCATCATAATGACAGACAGCCTCCAAATCTTTGCGTCACTCATCAAAAAATTTGGTCAATGGTGGAAAATATTTGGTTAATGCGAACCTGTTTCTCACCACAATGACTGGAGCCATCTGTGCGTAATGCTGTGCCAGTTTGCACCTGCCTTTCAAACGTGCTAAATATAGACGCAAAAACACCAACCGCAATCAGTTTCGGCTTTGATAAATCACATTGAGGGTGCTAAATGATTACGTTTGCATCTCCTCCTCCCAGTATTTTGCACGTCCAGATAATCTGCATATATTCTGCATATTCACAAAGGCAAACATGCTAAATGGATGCGCGTGCTATTTTGTTCCTCGCTGCACCCAGTTAGTAGATCAACTTTGTGTGCGCTATCAAGTTTGCACGTGCTTTTATACACACAAACTTCTAGTAGATCAGGCCCAATGTGTACAGTAAAGTGCAGGTGAAAAACACAAATGTCTGTAGTTAAGCCCACTTCTTCCTTAATTTGATTGGCTGGTTCAGCTAAAAGTGACACTGACAAGCACTGCAACAATGCGCTGAGAATGTGCCGAAGCTTTTTTTCTTCTGCACATGCTCAAAAAATGATAGAAAAATCTGTTATACCGCAATAAGAAGGAGCACCAAACAAGTGCAGTGCATCAAAAACAAAACAGTTTTTCCTGGATAAGCTTCACTAGCAGCATATCTCTTTGTATTTAGGCCCTTTTACTTAACTTTAGGTAATCTGAAAAGGCCTAGGCCTAGGTCTAGCACTAGGATATATGTAATATGTCTGAAAGGAGTGGAAAGAAGTTAAAATGTATTTAATCCCACTTCCTCTCATTTATTAGCCAATTATTTAGCATCCCAATCTAAACAAACATAAAACTTATATTAGTCATTATTTACTTTCATCTAGTCTGGCACAATAAGACTTCTTTAAAAATAATGTAAAGAGTAAGTTCATGCCCTCTTTTTTGTCAAAACAGACTACAATACACACACACAAGGCATCACAACAACATCTCTGACCAGTTGCAACTGCTGTTACTCACTCTACAAGGATAAAAGTAAGTTACTATTAAGCTCTGCTGACAATTGACCGGGACCATGGGATCAGCTAGCAGATAAAATTAATTGTAGGATTTGGTTTCAACCTATTGAGAGCACTCATTATTCATAATTCTAAGTGTTACTTTTGACTTAAATGTCAAGATTTTGGACCAGAACTGATCAACAATACATCTCAGTTTCCATTTAATTAATTTTTTTTTTGTTTTTTTGTTTTTTTTTCTGGCTGACTTATTCTTTAAGTAATGAATATTTTCAGTATGTTGTGCTTTATTGCTTCATGAAAGCATTCAGTCTATGGCCCTGATATGGTCAAATGATAATCAAACACAACGATTTAGTCAGTCAAATAAACTGACCTTTATGACATCTTTGCAGAACTATGGCATTTGCATGAGACTGCCTTTCATTCTTTTGCCCTTCTCTCAGGAGAAAACATCTACAATTCACACACAGATTCCCTCTCTCCAATATTCTTTGCACTTTAACGTCATGTCTGGGTCCTAATCCTTGATGTTTGTCTTTAATTGAATTGGAAGGACTCTCTGTGTCCTCGTTTAATCCAGTGTGAGCTCTTGTAGCCTCGGTGTGGCCTTGTTCATTCCTGACTGCAAATCAATTTCCTTTTGAAAAGGCAGTTGGAGTTGGAGGTTTGTCTTCTAGTCAAAGGTCTTATACAGTCACTATTCATGTTTCATGATCTCTCCTTCTCTCTCTATCCTGCTCATTTTCTATCTCTCCCTTGTAAGGGAGGAGGACATGTCATAAGGCAGGGGTGTTTGGAACAGTCTGAATGCATTTCTTAATTGAAACAACATGGATTTAATTTTACAGGATTATTGAGTTTCATTCAGAAACTCTTGCAGAACAGCACCTGACAAAGCTGCTTCCAAAAAAACTAACAGAATCAACTTTTTAGCAAAAATGATCAAATTTCATGCTGTCCAAAAATGACATTTAAGTGCACCCCAGGATCCGAAAAAAGAAAACCTCCTCCTTAGACAAACAATGACTTTGAGAAAAAACATTGCTCAGTCCCAGATATGTTCCTGCTATGCATTGACAGAGGAGTGTTGACCTTTGGCACTTCAGTGACAACAAAGAAAAGTCAAAATGTGAAACAATGCCACAGGGAGAAATCTGAGCCAAGTAAGAGAAATTCCTAAAAGGAACAATTGACAACAAACTGCCAGTTAAACTTGTGAGGAATAATAGGCATCCCACACCAATCTGTGCAAAACAAACTGTTGAGAGACAAGTTTGGCAAGAGCATTCAGGGAACGTAGGAAAACAATATACTGGATGTAACTTAGATAGCTATGGTAGAAAAAGATCAGACTCCTGTTCAATACAAGAATGACCTACATTAAATACAGGGAAGTTTCTATTAAGTATTCTGTATTTCATAAGTTCAATACCACCACTCTTGATTCTGGTATCAAGACAAAAACCCCAAGCCACTGGCATTCAGCCATGTAAAGTCTGGATCCAGGCAGCAATCTTTAAAGAAAGCTATCTTCTCTCCTTTTTGTATTCAGCTTTGTCCCTTAAGTTGAGCCAATTCTTACTGCCTCCATACTTCTCCTGCAGCACTGACTGTCTGAGCAGGTTTTGCTTGCATCTCATTAAGGTAATTGTTACCTCGTCTCACCTGTCAAAAAATGTTATTCATAAAGGTAAATACTGAGGATTAATGAGCATAAAGCAGATCAGCAACTTTGAGAACAGCTGCTGACTGGAAGAACTTGGAGGCTGACCTTGTTGGTTTTTCTTAGTCCCATCAAATGAAGATATGTTTTCTAATAGCATTCCAGAATCTCTAGGGACAGATGATTCAGAGTTCTCTCCATGAACAACAAAAAGTCATAACATTAAAGAAACAGCTGAAACATTCAGCTTTTCCACAAACAACTGTCAATGCACTTACAGAGCCAATGCATGCTGCAAAAAAGGTAATTACTCTGCAACGGTCAGACACTATTGGTAAAATGGAACACTTCCTGCAAACATGATCTCAAGATTCATCTTTGAATAATTCAAATTCAATCGTTTCTACCATTAGACATTTTAAGAAACCTCACCTACAACTTACAGAGGTAAAATACAGAAAATAACACGCAGAATTGACTAACTCTCACATATCAGAGACCCTGACTTGTAAATTAAACATGGACACATAGATATCTAACAAGTAACATTGAACTCTTTGATATTAAAGAGATATTTTAGTATTTTTGAAGTTGGGTTATAGCAGATACTAGACAATAGTCTGTGAAGTGGCTGAAAAGGCTCCAAGTCATGCTGTACCCTTACAGAGGGCAAGCTGAGACTACAAGTGAGGTACGCTGCTGTTGGCGGGTGCAGACATGTTGCGTAATTGTGTGAGTTTAATGTAAAACAAGTCACAAAACTATGCTGGGTCAAATGTACAATTGAGTGAAAATTTTCAGAGAATTTTATTTTTCCTCTGGGAAGTCTCTGTGTTTGCACTATTTCATGGTGCAGCAAATGGCTATGTGTTCTTTTGCCTGTGAGACTCGATTTCACCAATCGGCTGTTTTGCTGTATGACTGTCTCAGGAAGATACAACAATGGCAGAAGAAACTAATACTGAACCAAATAAGTGATCTTGACTCAAGTGACAATGACGTTCCTTTTACTGTGGATGCATAAGGCTACCTTTACGAACCAGTACAGAAGAAGAAATTCTTCAAAACCAGATTCAGTAGGTGGAATCAATGGGCACATTGGAACTCACAGCTATTTACTGCATTGTAAAATAGTGCCAAACACAAAGACAGGAGGAAAAGTAAAACGCTCCGAAATGTTTCATACATTCAAGTTTTGTGGCTTGTTTTTACATAAAATTCACACAATTAGATGAAAGAACTGTACCATCCCAACAGTTGTGTACCTTACAGGTAGTCTGAGCTCGCTCCTGATACAACCCTAAAAATGACTGAAATACTCTTTAAATGGCTACCAACAAAACTAGGAAACACAACGCTATGCTTGCTAGTTATACCTAGGTAGTTCAAGCAAGCCAGCTCTCATAAGAGATCCAAATTTGATCTGGTTTATGATTTGCTGCATCTAATGACAGCATGCTTTCTACAATCCTTAAAATCCTTTTCCCTAAAAACTTGACAAAAGCTAAGAGAAAAGGAGTACACATATGGCTAAAAGTGACTGAGTATAGGGCTACAAAGGCCTGTAGTTACGAATGGGCCCCCATCGTACAATGCTGATCCCTTTTAATTTGCCCCTTTTCAGTATGTCCTTCCTTCCTCTTTCTCAGTCCCCACTCTTAAAGTCTGGCCACCAGGTCTAAATGATTAACTAAAAAAAAAAGAAAAAGAATCACAGATACATGCAACCACAAATTATGGGTATTGGCTCTTTTTCACTTCCTCTGTGCATCCAGAGAGAGCTGTATCACTAACCTTGCATCACAACAATCCAGGAGCTGTATAAGTCATACTCTCACAGTGAAAGCAAACAACTTTAATTCATCATTAAAACTGTAACATTCTGCCATATAACCTCCCCAAATTGCCCTTATCCACATCCCTCTGCTGTCTGTCACAATTACCATGGTAACAACAGACTGGCACTGGCACATGGAGGCAAACAGGTAGAAAGCTGAAACTTAAATGCTGAAGTTGGGGATTTGGTTTTCAGCTGAAAAATTAAAAAGACAGACAGTAAGAAGGCACATTCTGGAATGTCTATTTTTTTTGTTTGTTTTTGATTAAAACATGATCATGTACGCAGGGACAAAATTTGCAAGCTGTGCTTTGCTATTATTGCAGCATCCCATTGTTAATAGTCTCATTTTTACTTATTTTTATTCTTATTTTCCTTCATTAAGAGGTACAACAATCATTTTCCTTCATTAAGAGCCACAACCAATCACAGAAAATCTTCATGTCTCAGCTTAGAGCCATTGGATGAATTTGCTATTCTGCAGTATATGCTTTTTATTTAAGTGATCTTAAGAAAGTAAGCAATCTTGTTTGAGAGCAATAGTGACAAAGGTAATGTTATGGCAATTATTTGGGGGAAAAATGATGATTCATGTTTTAGCTGGTAATGTGCACCCTTAATGTCCACTGTCTTAAACATCAAAGAAAGCAGATGTTTTCAGACTAATTTTCCCCAAGGCACACCTTTTTCAAGGATTTGTTAACAGTGGGAGATAGGGCAGTTTCTACATCTTTTGAAAATACATCACCCAACAATGCTGAAAATGCCTTGGTGGAGGTTTTTGTTCTTGAAGCACTTTTTTTTACTATTGTTTTAGTTGTATCAGTACATTAAGGTTGTACCAATCTGTAATGCATCCCAAGACTTGTCTCAAGGCGCACCTGTGTGCTTTGCCACACTATTTGAGAACCAGTGAAATAGAGACATTAAAAGCCCCCATTCCCCCATTTTTGAAAAGTACTTTCTATACAGTAACAGTACATTTCAAAATGTATTTTATATTTATACTTGATGGACAGTTAGAGTTTCCTTGTAATTTTTACGCTTGATAGATTATATGCAAAAATGCTATGTCCACGTACTGTGGTTCTAATTTTAAGTGTTAAGGTGCGTACACACCGAAATTGACTTGAGCGACCTCGGCGACCACTCTCCATGTAAAGTCAATGTACAGCCACGATGGGGCAGGGCTAACCCTCCTGCGACTCGACGGATGCGTCCTGAGCGACCACGTCGCTTAGTCGCCAAAGTTGAAAAATTTGAACTCTGCGGGCGATGCCGCGTGTGGCTGTGCGGCAATAGCCAATCAGCGTTGTGTGGGTGTGTGACGGTACCCGTGACAGACAGTTTTCATTCTGGTTCACAGAGTGACAATCCACCTTGCTGGACTCCAGAGAACTCACAGATGATGTTGCAGGGCCAGCAGCTGCTGTGTTTTGTGGTTGGTAGGTGAGAGAAAGGATACAGTTGGAATAATGTCAGCTTATACATCCTATTATATGATATATGATATGATCGCGGTGAAACTCGAGCAGACGTGATGTCACTGGACGACGGCAACGGTGACTGTGTCCAAAAGGAGGTATTTATGGACACACGACGCAACTTCAGTGGGCGATGCAATTTCAGTCGCAAAGTCGCGTTCAGTGTGAATGCAGCTTTAGCCTGATGGAGATGCCCAGCCCACTTTTATTTTGTCGTAATAGTGAACTTTCTTCCTTTGAGCAATATTTTTCTGGTTTAAAAATATTTTCTTGAAAATATATTGCTCACAAAACTTCACCATCTCATTTTACCAAGTTTCCCATTGTATCACAATCCACTATTAACAAATAAAAATGTCTTTAAAAGGACATTATGATTGTTTCTCTCTTGTACAACCCTATCTGCCTGGCAACAGCACTGCCAACAGGCATTTCCCCTGGAAATGCCACCAAACACTACATCTGTTTATCTTCTCGGCCTGTGGGACACTTGACACAGTCTCTCCATGCCTTGTGGTTATACAGCTCGGTCATACATGGACATAATGTATTCTTTGTGTTACTAGAGCAAATGTCTCTGAAGACATTCTGCATGACTCACACCACCTACACTCCCAGCCTAGCCCGAAAGTACCCTTCACACACACATACACACACCAACACACACAAACACACTCACACACACACACAATACTGCACTGTCAGAAACAATTGTATCTGGGAAATGAGGAATTTTAACAAGAAATAATGCCAAAATGAGTCTGGGCAATGAGAGCTTCCCATAGTAACTTGGACCACACCCTGAGATGCAGAAAAAGAGAGCAGGAAAAGCCCTGACTTTTTAAACTTGAATGTTCTCTGGAGGCATGTTAGGGTGAGTAAAATAACAAAACGTGATGGTATGTTGAAGTTTTGCCCATAATTCAGAAACAAACTGAAGTGTTCTTTTATTCTATTAAATGGTTGCTTTCTCGAATTATACTTTTTACAGAACATACTTCTGAGAAAGTTGTTGAAGCTTTAATCAGGAGTAAAAAGCAGTAACATTTATCTCCATAATGATAAAGTATTTGTAACATATCCAGTACTTGAGTAAATGCAGACACACAGTTTCTCCGAGGCTCCATGAAGCATCGCCTTAATCTAATTAGCAGTGGGTGTGACCTTTTGTCTGGGTCACGGCTGTTTGTGGAAAAGAACACTATGGGGTGAGGAGAGCTGATACACAGCAGTCTGAAAAGATGAATATTCTAACACATAAACAGCCAAAGAAGACTGACACAGTGACTGATCAGCAGGAAAACACTGCATTTTGAATCTCTGCCCTTGTTAAGATTTCCCTCTGTATCTCTGTTTTTTCATTTGTCAAACACTTTGCTCTTTTACTTAAAAACAGATGGTATTTAAAGACAGATGAGCGTGTTAGACAGAGGAACATTTATTGTAACATGATGACAAAGGCCCAGAGTATACAAGCTGAGAGAGAGACAGATTTATCTCCCTGAGTGTGCCTTGTGGTTGGGTCTGATTTTGATTATCACTGAGAGTTTAGGAGCAAGTCAAGTCAGCCTCTGTGGGTGCCCCCCCTGGGAATAGCATTCAGCTTATGCTTAAGGGTCATTGTGGGTTATGAAGTTATGAATATGGAGAGGAAATTAAAAAGTGATGATAAAAGAGACCCACTGTGCCTTACATCAAGTTTTAAAGCATTTTCAGCTTGTAACACCAAAATATAATATCACAATTTTAATTTTCATTAGATGATACTCCGTAGCCTATGTAGGCATGATTGACAGATAAAGGCAGTGCTATGACATGCACTGAGGCTTAGGCTAGGTTTCATTTACTGACACTGAAATCTCCAATATGTAATATCCTCTCCTTAGTTTCAGAGTTTATCTAACAGTGGTAAGATTTAAACGGAGGCAATTGCATCTACCCACTCCCTCAGAGAACCCCAATCCCCTGCATATAGCACCATGTAAGTCTGGAAGTGAGCTGGGGTCATGTAACAAGACGTGCATGCTGTCCAATGGCACAGTTAACACTCAGTTTCAATCAGCCAATTTTCCAAGGAGAAAAGTAGTCTGCCTGTCTCAGTACTGTGTTCCACAATGGCTTCAACTAAGCGACAAAAAAGGACATGTGATATAAGGCTGGGAAGAGAAAAAGAGAGAGTGACTGTGCAAGAACCCAGACTAGAGGAAATATCTGACTGGCATTTACACGTTAGCCTGAGTTACAAGAAGCAACAGGCTGCAAGTCTGATGAGCTGGATATGTTGCTGTTGGATGTGATAGTATAGTGGTTATTTCAAGTTTTTGTCCTGTTTGTTGGATCTGTTATATGTTATTAAGTTGTAAAATAGTTTCCATAAAACCAGTTCAAGTTATTTGAAGTATGTAATAAATTAGACTCTCTTGTCTGGTCTCTCAGACATTATCACATCATTTGGAGGCACATACATATGCTCTTCATGCAAACTGTTTGCAATTAATTAAAAGCCATATTTACCCATAAAACTAACAATACTGTTCCCTGTTCGTGCATAAAGTTCTCATAATGTCTTTTAGTATGTCAAAAGCCAGTAGCCATATTTTTATTTTTTATATTTTTAATATTTATTTTATACTTATTTTATATTTATTTATTTATGTTTTTGTTTGTATCTGTCTTTTTTATATATCTTTCAATCTACCTTTCAATTGCTTTTGGAGTCCTAATTTCCCTGAGGGAGTTTCCCAAAGGGATTAATAAAGCTCTGTCTAATCTAATCTAATCCAATCTAAAAATGCATGTATGCAAGTGGCATTTAGAGACCTATGGTGTCCACTCTAGAGTCACAAAATGGATTTCTTACTTATTGGTGCTATGGCCAATGTAAAGGGGACTTGCGCTTACTTGACCAGCAGTGGAGACTATCTTGAAGAAGCAACCCTTTCAGCAAGATTTTCTTGGTCTTTACTGAAGATTTGTTTCATTTTGGGGATAATTTCCTTATCCATGGGAGTTCACTCGATCCTCTTGAAGTTACCCTCTGCTTGGTCTCAGATTGATCCACTGGTTATACTAAAGTCAGACAACCACATTTTGTCTGTTAAAATGGTCACTGTGTCAGATTAGACTATTGTAGAGTCATAAAATCATATAGTGAATTGACTGACAAGCATGAGCATAATCAACACCAATAACTATACTGTCTTTGTTTGTCTATCCATATATCTAGATGCATGTGCAACAGTCACTGACGAAGTTGTTCTTTCTCACTAACATTTGTTATATGTCACAGATGTTACTCTGTGACATACCATAAAAGCAGAGATGTTTTTAGAGCTTGAACAACATTTCCTCTGTCTAAATGTTCCTTCTTGAAGCAACAGCTTCATCCTTCTGTTGCTTTTTTGCTTGGTTTGTTTACATGTCAGGCTGTTGAGCATGCAGAACACTCTCTGCACAATGGCACATTAAATTGTAGGAGGCAGGGCAAAAATCAAACCTGCTAAACAGGATTTATTTCCACCAAGTGGTGTGGTTTGGTTCAGTACAGTTTGGCACAGTAAGCCCTAACCTCGTTCCTCAGCCGATCATACCCTTTTGTGAAGGCAGGGGTGTAAGCTGGAGATGATAGTTATTCACCTACGTAATTGCTTGACACCACCACAGTGCAACACATTAAGTGCATTATTCTGAAGCAGAGTACAACACAGTAACCAAGGAGCAACAGTGGATGACATCCCGTAATTTGTCATCTTTTTTTGGCAAGTGGCTATTTATCAGAGCAAGAAATAAAGCTGTGTTTGTAGACAGTTGCATACAGACAAGCAAAAAACAGGAGAAAATACAAGTTTGAAGGACAATACTTGTGGCCACAAGGCAGTCTGACGATTCTTTTGGTTAGACTGCAGAATGTTTAGCTCCAGCCTATACAGTTGCACTGGTTAGCTTGATAGAAGGATGCCAAAAAAGTGGGACAATATGTATGGCCCATTTATCAATCAATCAATCAATCAATTCATAACAAGTGTTATCTCAAGACACTTTACAATAGAGCAGGCTGAAGACAAACTCTTCATTTTATGGGTACACATATATGCATACATACATACAGGATATACATAAAATACATATATATATATATATATATATATATATATATATATATATATATATATATATATATATATATATACAAATACGTACATCCAACACCCAACATGAATCCATATAGCCAATCATGAATCCCTTCATCATTTAGGCACCTTTGCTAACATTTCACAGAGGAAACAGCAATGGCTGCATAACATACCAACATGCCACATAAGACAAAATAAACAATTTTAAGGTGGAAAGGTTCTGAATCCATATGGCAAGAGATAAACTTGCTGTTAACAATGCAAACACAGATTTATGGTGGCTGCTGGGCATCCCCTGGGTCGGTTGTGCACATAGTTCAGAATTAACGCAAAGCAGATCCAAGTTGCAGTCTAGGCATGACCAACAGGATCAGTGTAGAGACAGATGAAAAATGGCAGAGTCAGCAGAGCAGCAGAAACATTGACTGAAATATATTAGTGACAAACTGATAAATCAAGACTGTCAATTCTTAGCATCTAAATAATGCGTGGTACTGCACATACACAACAACTGTAAAAGAGGTCCCTTAGATATCCAGAGTAAACTTTAACACCTGAGATTACATCTTCAAAAACAAGTGCTGGAGGAGTCTAAGTCCATCTGCATAGATGTCTCCCATCCTCAAGGACAAGCTGTCCCCCTCTGATCATCACCTTATCATTCCCTCAAAAACAAAAAAAACAGTGTAGGTCCATGTAATTAGTTTATTGTTTCTGTTGCAATGAACTTGCGGTTTCTGAGAAACTGTGTTTGTGCTCTGTGTATGGCTGTGCTCTGTTTTTTTATCTTGATGCAAACCAAATTGCCCAACCTGACCTTAACTGAACTGAACATGTCTGTTAATCTAGCCAATAATCAAAAGATTATCTTCTGAAAGTTAAGAACATTTTTTGGACTGTGTACATGGTGACTTTTACTTGACTCCATACGTGGGTGTATGTTAGCTTAGTTTTTATGACTGTATTTTCTTGTATATAAACTACTGATCAGAGTATTTGAAACAATGATAAAAAGTGCTTTACAATGGAGCACTAGAGAGTATCCCCCCTGTTTTCACTATTACTTTAATCACATCTATTAGCATAGTGGGTTGAAATCATCAGTTCACCAAGTCACTCAGTAGATGCTAACTCTGAGATGGCTACAACTTTTAAAGGGCACATATCATGCAGAAACAAGATTTAATACTTACAAATAATGTTGTTTAGTGAATTGCTGACTCTAAACCTCCAGAAAATCCCACAACATGAGATCTGCTCCTGTCCCCAATATCCGGGAGCGAGACTTCCACCCCTGAAAACGTCTCATTGCGAGATCTTCGCGAGATTTCCCGCAACCTGACGTCAGGTATTTTCAGTCTCTTCTCACTGGACGAGCCTGAGAAAGCAGCTCCTCCCTGCAGCTCCTCCCCGGTAATGCCTGAAGCACCGAGCTGCAGCTAGGACACGCCCACCAAGCTCAGCCGCTTATATTCTCTCCAGGACCAGCAATGTCAGGAGGAGTTTCAGTGTTTGTTTTCTGTTGTTTCCCTGAGCTATATACTTGAGAGAAGACATGTCTGGGAAGGGTCTTCATCTGTGTTTTTTTGGTTGTGGATCAAAATCACAACTATCTTCACTTCCAAAGAATGAAGACACCAGAAAGCAGTGGACAGCCCTTGTTTCCTCGGATCAGCCGCTGTCTCAGCTGTTTCTGTGTGCTTATCATTTTACCCCAGAGGGCAGTTTGATGCAGGATTTGCATCTCAACTGCTGCTCAAACAAGGAGCAGTTCCCTCCATAAAGACTGTCCACAGAGACCCGGAACCACAAGCGGTAAGTAATGTAATCAGAGGAAGTAATGTAAATAAAGCCATGATGTAATGTCGAGCTAATGCTAAGCTAGTTAGCGTTAGCGTCAGCTGTGTTGTGTAAATTCGGACTTGTAGAGCTCTTTTATGACCACACGGTAGCTAAAAAAGCAAAACTCACAAACAGTGCTTCATCCTTTGCTACTTAAACTCGTAAATAAATATATGATGTAATGTTGAGCCAATGCTAAGCTTGTTAGCGTTAGCTTTAGCGTTAGCTTTAGCGTTAGCGTCAGCTGTGTTGTGTAAATTCAGACCTGTGGGGCTCTTTTACGACCACACAGTTGCTCGAAAAGCAGAACTCACAAACGGCGCTTCATCCTTTGTCACTTAAGTATCTGTCTTTTAATTATTATGATGAACATGTCTTTGAAAAGGTCTGCACACCCCTCTTAGCTGCTGAGAGTAATGGGAAGCTATTGTTAGCAGTTTGACTCACTGTTGTGTGTAGTCACATAACTAATGTGGGCTTTTTTCTACATAAAAACTCCTCTGTATTCATGGAGATGTGCATGATCGATCGGCGAATCTCATAAGTAGCCATTTTAAACATGTAATAAAGGCCAAACAAAAGTTTAATGTTAACTGCAAAGTCAATACAACGATCCCCGGACAGCCGAGGCTAGTAAACAAGTCACTCTCGTATGTCACCCCTCCGCTCGGCCTCGGCACCCCCTCCGCTCCGCCTCCGGCTCAGCCCTCACAGAACCGGCCAATCAGAGGACAGCGCACACGTGGTCTCGGTTCTCACGTGTACTCCGTCTGAATCAGAGCATTTTGAGGGGGAGCCTGAAAAGCGGCTAGAGAGAGGCTTTTGTAAACGCGATTGTGAGGTGAAGAAGGAGCTTTATGACCTGCAAATCATACAGAAGTACCCCAAATGCATCCCAGATTGGCATAATGACAAGGAAAACAGCATGATATGTTCCCTTTAATATTAAAAAAAAAAATATTGTGGAAATGGATGGTTTATGTTTTAGCTGTTTTGCCTCTGCCAGCTCTGCCTTGCACAAGTACTTCCCTCTTGCTTTCAACCCTCCACCACCCCAGCACCCACCTGTATGCTCTGATGGAGGCTTAAAGTGACCGTCTCATCACACTTCACATTCGACATGCAAAATAACAAGTACGTGCAACTATGTTCAGCTGCTGGAATACACATTTTTTAAACAAATACAAAAGTGAGTAAAGATTGAAGTTATAGTACAACAGATGTTGCCTCTTATGAAGCATGCACACATAGCCTCACCTTGCTCTACCATCCCAACATTTACAGTAAACATCAGACAGTAGTTAATAAGCACATAAGGCAACATGACCAGTTCAAGTTCAAATTAAGTCAATTCAGAAATAAAGGTGAATGACAACATTTACAACTGAAAACAAAAGTCTGGCATATCTCCGGTCAGTGAACAGAGCTGAATGTGGGTCACTGGCTATATATTGATGCTTGGCCAATGCTCAGTGTGAGTTTTAAAATGTTTGTGGGAGCTGCAAGTTTCTACTGGAATCTGGTCCCACATTTTCCTTCCAATTTAAATCAGAACCACATTCTTCAAGCTCCACAGTTTGTTCTGCCTATGTTTGTTCACAGTGTGATGAGCCGGCATGCCAAAAGCTGCTTGGCCCGTGGAGAAAACACCTGCCCCTCACAGCCCCTAACTAGGGGGGGCACTTCACACAGATGGAATCTTCTATACTTGCGAGGACACTCTTTTGAAATTTCCACTGTATGTCTTACACTGACATTTAACCTAGCCTAATCTCGTTTTGTTTTATAAACGTTAATTTCATATACGGAGGGAGGGATTAGAATGTCCTGATGGGGGAAGAAATTTTTGTCTTAAGTTCATCTTGTTTCTAAAATTTCTGACATAGCAGACCCCATATATCAAAAAGTGAATACTACCACTAAGAGGTAGGAACCAAATTATATCTTGATATTATTTAGCTGAATTTTTCTAGTTTTCTTCTAGTTTAGTTATTGGCAAAGGTCCAGAGAGAGAGAAACTGGGGAACAAACTCCAAGCTCTGTCTTTTAATCCCTTCAAACAAGTGAAAAACGTGGATGTTACATTTAATTCAACCTGAAGTTTTGAGCCACACATACAAGATGTTACCAAAAAGGCTTTTTATCACTTAAAGAACATCTCCAGAGTGTGACTGTTTCTCTCTCAAGCCCCTGCAGGGACTCTTATCATGCTTTCATCACCTGTAGAATTGATTACTGCAGTGCCCTCCTTTCTGGTCTCCCTAAAAGAACATCTCACAGCTTCAGCTCCTACAAAACACGCATGCTGACAAGGACCAGAAAGAGAGCCCACATCATACCAATTTTAAAGTCTCTGCATTGGCTACCTGTGTCTTTTAGAATAGATTTTAAGGTTATTTTACTGGTTCTTAAATCCCTTAATGGTCTTGGTCCATCCTATTTATCTGATTTGCTTTTACCATATGAGCCCAGTAGAGCCTTCAGGTCTGCAGGTAGCGGTCCTTTAATTGTTCCCAAAGTAAGAACCAAAACATACAGTGAATCATCATTTCAATATTATGGCCCCCTTCTGTGGAACAGTATACCTGCAGACCTGAGAGCAGCACCTACTGTTCAATACTTTTAAAAGCAAACTCCATACCTACCTTTGTAGTCTGACTTTTACTTGATTTTTGTTTTATTCTCTACATCTACTTTGTGTTTTTTACTCTATCTTAGTTTCCGTTACTATATTGTGTTTTATTACCTCTTTTTATTCATATTCTTTTAATGCTTGGTTTTAAGACTGTTTTATTTTAATTAACTTTCAATGCTTTATTACCTTTACTATATTTTTTCATGGCCTTATCGGTTTAGTCTTAGGTCCTGTGTTTCCTCATTTTTATTTCAAGATAAAGTTTCCTCTGTCATCAGTCATCAGTGGCAGTTTGAAGAGTCCTCACTTAGTGTACGAGTGTGTGCGTCTGTGTGTGTGAGTAGTTTTGTGTGTTGAATGTGGGTTGGGAGGGTGGGTGGGGTATCCCCTGACAAGTATCTGCTTGTGTTCTTGAATGTACAGCACTTTGAGCTACATGTTTTGTATGAAAAGTGCTTTATAAATAAAGTTTGATTGATTGATTGATTGATTGATTGATTGAATGAATGGAAACATAAGTCTGCCAATTTTTAATGTAAATTTAAACATTAAATTAACTCCTGCACACTCTTTGAACTGTACCTATAGGTATGGGATCTGATACAATGTTATTGATACCAATGCCATTAACTATTCTGCTTATGGATCCGTGTCTTTGATGATTCCCTAATCGTTTGCTATAGGCCTATAAGTTAGCCTATAGGTTATCAGCAACCAGACACACCAGAAGGACTGTTAAATATATTTCACAAGTTCATCTTGGCTACAGCCAATAGAAATAGTTTGAAAATGGGCAAAAAGGCCTTTAAAAGGCAGATCTGAAAGATGATTGGATCATCAATTTATCAATCACATTCATGACAGGCCAATCAGATAATTTGTATTATATTACAAATGCTTCTTGAGTAAAACAAAATAAATAAAATGCCAATACTCCAGCTGGACCAAAAATTAAAAAAAATAAAAAAGATCACAAAAAACATAACTGTTAGAGATTGTTACAGTCAACAGTCTTTTCAGCATTAGTCCTGCCATCTTTTTCTTAATTAGTTTATTTATTATTGCTCACCAATGGTCAAATGAAGTCAGAGGAAATGTATTAATGATACACGTACATATATACAACATTGCCATACCCTGTATCTTGGTTGGAAATATACCTTTTTGTCCTAACTATTTTCTCAGTCCTGTTGCACCCACAGTTTTCATGCCCTTATGCAGCTCACGCACCCCCTCAGGCACAAAGGATTACCAAAGTACAAGCATGCATACACATGACCTAGGCCATTAAAGTTTCATCTCAAGCTGTCATTTAGTCCCTCAGACATCAAAACATTAAGGCGCGTTGTAATACAGGTATATACACAGACTCCCTTTGAAGTCATGTCCCCATGTTGCTGAGGGACAGAAATTCTTCACAGGATGTGGGCCTCCATGGAATCATTCCCCCTCTATGTTAGCAGCTTAGTGTCTATGCTAAGTGACACTTAGCAGGTTCAGATCAGTTGAAATATGAGCCAGGTCACAATGTCATCCAGAACAGCAGACTGTTTTTACTCAGAGTATAACAGTTTTCACTTTGGAAGCTATGTTAGATTTAGTCTCAGTCTTTAAGTTAGAATGAGTTTTAGTCACATTGTAGTCAATTGTATCCTGCATAGTTTTAGTCCAGCTTTAGCCATTGAAGTCTAAAAAGTATTTACGACATGTTTGGTCGATACAAATTTACTAATACTTGAATCAGTTCAAATAAAAATGATGAAAATACATTGCTTGCATTAAGGATTGTCCCTTGTAGGGTTTTCTCAAACTAACAGTTTTTAGTTATATCAACACCCTTTATCAAACCACATTTACACACATGTTTTTATTGATACCACAAGCTCACTATCTTTTATACTTGTGAATCCAAAATTTGGGATATTTTTTCAAAATCCAATGTCCCCATATTTCCTAACTCTTTTAGCCAGAGCTAGTGATTAACCAGTTGTGACAAACAGTACTGGTGCCAATGTTGATGTTAAAATAATACTACAATGGATGGTGCTGCTGATACCAATGTTTTTCAAGCTACTTCTTTTGGTTCTCCCAAAAAAAAAATCTCTTAATCAGCAGTTAGGTTAGTCAGATTTTAGCATTCAATAGACAGATAATGATCCACAACTGATATCTGTTCATCACCTTCCCCAATGATTGATGTTTTTTAAAAGGGCCAATATTGGGCAATACCAATATTAAACTGATTCATCTGTGCATCCTTAGCCAATACTGATAGAATTATCAATATTTACAGTTTTTAATTAAAAAAAAAGCTCTTTCCCTCCAACCCAAATATTCCCTGTTCCTCTGATTTTTACAATATACTTATTTTATTAATAAAATATACGGGAAGAAATGTAAAATTTGATTCTAAATGATAAACTCTTGTTTTATTGTTAAAAATACAGAACTGAAAATCACAGAAATACTCCATTTGGACAGGGTGTTAATTGGTAGAAAGATGATCCTATAACAGTAAAAGCAAAAAAAAATAGACTAAGCATTTGTAACAGAACAGGAAAATTAGCATATTTCTCCAAAAAACAATGGAGACATTATGGACTCTAAATAACATAACATTTTAGTCTTGTCTTGTCAAACTATCAGAGTTTCCTTGTCGGCTTTGTTCATAAAAACATATGTGAGCACAGCAATTAAACTTAGTTTCAGAACCAAAAAAAAAGAGCCAAGACAGATTAGAATTGGTGGCTATGGGATGCTTACAGTCAAACCCTGGACCGGTTCATTTGCAGTGAGAACAAAATTGTCCAAGCAACCAGCACAAACAGGCTAACAGGTTTACAGGTTTACTCATCACACTGCAGCAGTGGTATAAACAGCAACAGTGGTAATAATAGTAATATTTTGCAACTTTGATCACAACTGACAGCAAAACACTGCAGATTATAATGATAATATGCAATCAAACCATGTCACATATGGTGCTCAGGCACAACATGCCACAAAATAAAAAACAGCTACGGGTTAACATTACTCATTGCTTTGTCAGCAGATCATCACAGGATTTAACAACATTGTCTGGTTCAGTTACAAGAATGCAGACCAGCTTGTTCAATCACACAAATGATCCTTTATTATCACATGAACCTCCAGTTTTGGAGGTCTTACATTAGTCACTACTATTTCCATAATGCTGACAGTTCCTCTGCCTACAATTCCACAGATGTTGTAGTGTACGTATTTACCATGTTATCTGGTGTCTGCTGCAGTCTGCTGTTGACACTGATAAACATTAAAAGCCACCTTTCCTCCTGTACTAAGTTTGTAGACTTTAATATTGCAAGTTGTGTCAGAAATGCATAAATATGCTCATCTGTAAGAATGTTCCTGAGATATTTGACCAACACTCAGCTCCAACTTAAGCCATGACTTCTTTTACTGTTAGCTTAACCTGCTGATATACTTTATAAAATGCAGTACACATGGCAATATTTACTGGCAAGAGGTAGGCTGTAACGTAACGACATACAAGGACAGCCCTTCCTTTGAGTGTGCTCTGGGTCACATCACAATACTGCAATGTGAACGTGAAATGATCCAAAGGAAAAATGCAACACTGTACCATTATTTCCTACTGAGTCAGAACAAGGCAAACAAGCTGTAAATGTGAAATCCACCTTGTTCTTATTTTTGTCAACGATACTAACACTGTAGTATAATGGCCTCACTGATGTGGCCTCTGCTAAGATGTAAGCAGCCATATGAGGGATGATAAACCTGTCTAGGGCTCGTAAACTGGGAGAAAGAGGCAAATGAAATGTAAGGAGCAGTCAAGTGAAGTCAGCTCCTCTGATGTCTGCTCATTGCAATTCAGCAGGAGACATCTCCAAGCAGTCCGGCAGAAAGCTCCTTAAAGTATTGAGTGATCAGAAACATGGAGCCATAGAAGCCTGAGGGGGAAAGAGTCACTGAGTTTCTGGGAGCCAGATGTGAGTGGAATACTATAGAATTCAGTCCAGTGTTGCGAATTGTTTAAGCATCAGTTTTACATATTAAAAGAAATTGTTCCCATTCAGTAAGTGAGTCAATAAGTGGTTTGATATTGCACTTGCAGCATCAGCAGCTCAAGGACAGACATCAGCATATCAAAAACATGTAAAATGTCACTAAATCACACAAAAGACCGAAATGTTGGAGTAACAGACATAACATTTGTCCTTTCATAGTCTGCATCCTGCAAAATTCAGCTGCTTTTCATTTGTTTTCATTTGCCTCTAATTTGTTGCCAGATCAAAGGCGAACAAGGCTTGCCATCCTCCTTTGGGAGTTGGATGCAGGATTGGTGAAGAGGCTGGATCAAACGGGACCCAGCGAGGGGGCTGCATGCGCAATTTCCCTCTCTGTCATTGAACCAGTCAAGCATAAGGCAGGGCGTAAGCAAGAGAAAAAGGATGATGTAAATGAGAGATAAGGCAAATAGAATTAAAAAAAACACTCCCTTTTTCCAGGTTTTAAAACAAGGAGAGAGAAGAAAGCTTAACAAAAATGTGTAGAGGCAAAAGAACAGAGAATTTGAAGTGAAACTGTCTGAAAGAATGTCTCACTTCCTGTCAGCAAACATGACTACAAAGTACCCTCTCATCTCTGTCGAACACACACAGAAAGCACATGGGAAAACATTCCTCTACTGTAACACACACACACACACAGTGAGGGTCAAAACGCACTATCAACCATGTGCACATAAGACCACCATATCAGCACTGCCATGTGTCCTGCACTTTTAAATCATCTCAGCCGCTTACTTCACAGGCGCTCATTAGAGAGCAGGGGACACCAGGGCCGCTGTGTCACTTGAATGTGAGTGTGTCCTTTGGCTCACTTCCTCCTGCCATCAGCCAGAGAATTCCAACAAATCCTGCCAGCCATAAAGTGTGAGCATGTGGAAAGCCACCGGGTAAAAATAAGGCGTCTTTAAGCACTCTTTGGTGACCACAGGGTTAATTCCGGCTGTTGAGGCATGTCGCTCCATCAGGGGAGTCTCTAAACCACAGCACCTGCAAGGAAATTGTCTGCTGCCAGCAGAAGATACTCAGGACATGGCCACAGGGCATGAAGGCTGTGTGGGTGACAGACAACAGTGGGCCAAATGATATACAGTTTGTTTGCAGAGGCTGGCCATTGGCTGGCTAAATTTGGGACATGAAAGTCCCAAAAGGATGACTGGAGCACTTGCTGAAAAAGGCAATAAATGTAGGCCATATTTGTCTGATACTTTGATTCTTTCTACAACCCTTCAAAGCAGCTGGAATCACAAGAGTTCACATCTGTCATCAGGCAGATCAATCTTGTAAAGCTAACGCTGATGATGAGTGGGCTATGAGTGTAGCTAGATTGTGCTCAAAGCAAGAAGTAACTGCAAGCCTCTGATTGTCTTCTAACAAATCTGGCATACAGACTGTGCATCCAGTTATCTTTTAAGTGTATTTCTATTGCCCTCCCCTCCCAAACACATTCAATGGGATATTGCCCAGATGGAAATGATGTGAAACAGTCTCTTTAGTGGGTCAGGTTATGTTTTAATATAATACAATTTAATTTCTTTTGACTTTTGAATGTCACTAAGTACCAAATCTTAAAAACACCAAAAACAAAAGTACATTTCTTTTACAGGACAGGTGCACAGGCATGGGCAGTTTCCTTTGCCCTAAGCTGGGCTAATACCTGGAGTCACACAAAACATAGGCACCACATAGTGCAGAAAAAATCATCACAATAGATTTTAATTGTATAAAAATGTTCCTGGGGAAGACCCCTGTACTCCCAACTGCTTCTCTTTTTAAGGTACCCCGATCAATCAGGAACAGTTTACACATACTTGGTAATGTGACTGTCTGCAACTGGCCACATACTCCATCAATGCAGCCAGCCAGTCAATTTCAAAAATAAAAAATGATATATTCACAAGCAAACTGTGGAAAAATCTGCTATGAAAACACTAAAAATGTCAATATTTCCTACCAAATAGATCTGTAATTGGGGATAGTTGTTGCGATAATCTTTTATATGCATTACAAAATGCATTTACAAAAAATACATTTAAAGAATCAGTAATAAGTCTACTTATATTCAAAAAGTAGCTGAAACTGGTCTGAATTTTGTATTTAGCTCACTTAATTAAGTACTACTCTTTGCATTTAGGTCACAATGTATAAATAATGATAAAATAACTCCATATGAGAACTTTTTTCATTCATCTTGTCAAATAATAAGCAATAGTATGAACGAGAGCATCTTGCTATTGAAAAAAGTTGGCACACGACAATGACGATGAAACAAATGTGACCTTTCTGGTATCCGAAGTTGCCCATCCCTCGTTTATTCTATGGGATAGCCTTAATCATTCTTTTCCTGTCTGTTAATTGAGTTAATTAACAAACATTACTGAAATATGATATATGATGATATATATGCTTTTGACACTATCATTCTGAACAATACATAGAAATACTTCTAAAATACAAATGCTTGAAATAATGCTCATAATAATAGAAAAAGAAAAAGAAAGTTCAACATGTCATTGCCACAGTAATCTTTTAATCTTGATTAATCAGTTTTCATAATCGTGGCATGCAGTAATTGAACTGGAGATTAAAACTCAATTCATAGCCCAGCTATAATACACATACACGTTCCTCATTTACTGAGACTGTTGTAATGGATGAAGATGTAATGGATCAAGTTTGTCTTTATCAACTGTAATCTCTATAATGAGTCGTTAAAGCCCAAAATGATACATAAAAAAAGAAACTGCTCAGTCATTGGGTGCCTTAGCCTTCAATCCTGTTGCCTTGTTGTCCATGCATGTAGTAATTACAAAGTTTAAAATTCTTCTCAACTCTTAATTGGACACATAAGTCAGACAGACAGACAGACAGGACCAGCTGTTTGACAGTGTCCAGTCCTCTTCCTCTTGCAGGTGGATCCTTGAACAGGTCCAGTCACTCTCCTCCTACAAGACTCAGCGTGATTACGTTACAACAGAGTCAAATATGACCTGAGGTGGTCGCCCGGTGCATTAAAACGTGTATAATATTAATGTGTGCCAGAATAATCATAATAAGGCAGTAAGAGTGTTAGTGCTAAGCGCCTTCACTTAAGACCTGTGCGAGCAGAGGGCACATTAAACAGATCCATGACAGGAATTTTAATCTACTCAGCTCGGTCAGTGTTCAGCCATTCACCTCTTTCTCAAGCCAACGCTAAACCTCTTCACAGCAAACCGACGCTGGTCACAAGCAAACTCGAACATGACATCACACATCTCCTGAGCTGCCTCCGACTCCTCCAGCACACCTGACGCACCGAGGACGCACTCAGATCAAACTTAATACAGATGGTACAAGCTGGCGCAAGAACATGGAATCAATTACGTCTTGCCCCACGTGCACCAAGTATGATTAACAGGCATGCATTTAGACATAAGCTACCTCAAACATAAATGTAAATCACATGCACAGTTCTGAAAGATTCAGCAACCTCTAAGTTATTTTGAGACAGCTCAGAGTTTTAATCCCAGCCTGAGGTGTCTCTGTGAGGCAAGTTTCAGCATCACCAAATATTCACACAGATTCACAGCCCAGATATCATTAAAATCATGATGCACAAGAATCCATTAAGTAAAGAACATGCCTTCAGGTTAGTATTCTTGAGCTGGCTGCCATCAAAAATGGATGTAAGTGTCGCAATAAGTGATGGCAGAGTAGGTGCATCTCTTGGCTTGTGCCTGCACTGACGGGACTACTTTTTGACACTTCAGTGGACATTTTAGCACACGACCATCTTCACCATAAAACTTGAATGTGTTTAACCAGATTCCTTACCTGCTTGTGTCGTTGTAACGTGAAGTAAAATCAAAATAATTAGCATTGTTCTCCTGTGTGACCTGCTTCTTTTTAAATGGTCCATCTTTACCAGCGGAGACCCCCCTCTGCCTCCGCCACCAGAACTTTCTGCAGCACTAGTTAGTTCGCCTATATGAGCAGAAACTCAGCAGCCATGCGGGGAGGGGAAAGGAGAAGCCAGCCTGTAGCTTTACTTGCTGGATAGTTGGAGAAGTTTTGTTGTGGTTGCTCCTCTCAGATTCGTTCTGACCCTCTCATTCAATTTCTCCCTCTCAGCCTCTCTCCCTCCCCTCTTCTGCTCTCCTCCTCCTCTGCCTCTTCCCTCCCATAGGACGCTGTCCTGGGCGCAGACTGCTCAACACCATCCTTCATAAATAACTTTTTATTGTGTGGGATAATTTGCAAGGTCTCATTTCAGTGGGGGGTCAGCACCCGCAAAATTGATTTATGACACCATGGTGACGCCTGCGTATCTGCCACTTCCGGGTTGTTTGCAATTTTAGAAACTTTTTGCTTATTTTAGAACCTTGAAAAAAGGGCATAAATGAGAATAAATATGAAACAGAGGACAGCTCTGGAAATTAAGTCACATCAACTGTTTTACATTGAGTGGATAGTAGCAATTTTCAGGACCTTGTGTTCCAAAGGGCCTTATGATATAGCCTAAGGGCTTTCAGACATAGTTAGCCAAGATATAGGCTAAATGTGGAAAACTGCATTATGGCGTAATGTTAACAATAAAAAAAAAAAAAAAATCCTTGATCTGCATCCAAATTCCAATCACCACCAAATCTAATTACTTCTCCCTTGCACCATGGCTGGAAATCCCTGAAAATTGCATCAAATTCATTGAGAACTTTTGTTTTCATTAGCAAAATTGTGGAACACTGACCCACCTCACAATTTTATTTAATCATTTTTAAAAAAAAAAAGTCCTGGAACCAGATTCAGATCACAACCAAAATCTAATCGCTTTGTCCCCGTGCTTTAATCAAAATACACTGAATCACCAAAATATGTTGAGAACTTTTAAAATGATCCTTCTCACAGACAGATGGACGGATGGACAAACAAACAACCAGCTGCAAAAACAACCTCCTCGATGAAGGAAGTGAGCACACTCTTGTTGAAAATCAGATGATCAGTGATAAATTAAAACATGTTCCATGAGTAACTTTGTGGCATTTAGAAAAATCTGAGTATTTGTGTGTTTTTTTAAATCAAATAATCAGTCCTGAAGATTATCTGATCTTTAACGCTGTCAAAAGTTTTAAATATATTTTTATATGTCAAACATTCAGATATACACCAAAATGTATAAACTAAAATGTATGTTCTTAAGGCCCTCTTTTGTAATGCAAACAAGGAAAACAGGGTATTTTTGTAAGTTAAGTGTTAAGAAATCTTGAAATATCTATGACAAAATGTTTCTGAGACCGTAATATTTTAGGGACCCCATTAGTTTTTGGCCCTTTTAATCTTCCTGATTCTTCCCTTTAATGCCCTCAGTTTGTAAGTTAGCATCAAATATTTAGGATGAAATCTGGCAAATAAGGACACTTTTTTTTTATTTCAGTCCTCTTTTGGCCTTTTTCACCATAGACTACAGCACAAAACACACATTCCTGTAATTCTGAAGATGAGGAATGGCAGACACCATTGTAGAAAATTAACATTTCTTTTGCTGGCCATGTTCGGTTGATTAGGACAGAAAATGTGAAATTTAGTTACTCATGAATGCTAACGCATTAATATTAGATATTTTGCTTTGACTGGATACAAATTTCTCTGAAACTGAAATTCCTTTGCTTAACATTTTACTGAGAAAATCTCTGGGCATCAAATGAGTTAAAAGTGCAAAAACAGAATTTCACTGTTTTTTGCAAGTTAGCAGAAGGCAAAAATGGAGTGGTACAGAGATGAGTCAGCATTTTAGCCCTTACAGTTCTTGCAGTCAAAATATAGGATTTAGATTAGCTTCCATATGAATATCTAGAATATGGTCCATGGTGAACACATCCATACAAGATTTGAATGTTTTGTTTTGCAACAGAAAATGCATCTGAAACACCTCCACTTTTGGTTTTCAAAGCATTACTGTTTTGGAAAGGATGATTGCTAACAAACTGCTCACAAGAACTCCTGTGGACAAGTGTTGTGAATTAGCACCTGTGCTGAAACACTCAAACAATGCATCTGGTTTGTCGAATGTAATTGTGATGTCCACATCAAATAAACAATAAATAAATAAATAAAATGGCCAGGGACCCTAATGCAAGCATTACTGATAAGTTTTAAATAAACAATAAAAGCCACAACCAACAGCACTAATTTGATCAGTTCATTAGATGAAGAGGAACTTTTCAAACAAGACGTTACAATGTGAACCCCCGTGATGTTGTCCCATAATGGGCTAATAGTACCTTTTTATTCTCACCAAATTGGTTTAAGCCATAAAACTTGTGATGGTTTGTATAGGTTATCATGCTGAAAAAATGTGCAAGTTTCTTAAAATTTAGTTTACCACAGAACTTTTTTTATTAGCAATGATCCCAGAAAACAGTGAAAAATCCTATACGCTTTTAGTCAAGGAAAGCATTGTGATGCTTACTTCTTGGTTATCCTTCAAAAATATGTCATCCTTGTACCATACTACACCTAGCAACATCTGGGATGACCATGGATATGATTTGAGGTTTTGATGCCTTGTCACATGAACATGTTAGAAACCATATATTTTGAGTAGACCGAGAAGTTCTCAGTTTCAGGGCTGATATTTCTCCCTACACTGAAAGTCTTTTTCATGCTGTCCCATCATGCAAAATTATGCTCTCCCATCCGCAAATTAGCAATCAATTAAAAATCAAGTTTAGTCTATGGAAAATTACTCAAAATTGCAAACATACTTCTGGCACTGACTGAATTCCACAAATAAAACACTGACGTGAATGGCACTGGCAAAAGCCCTCACTCACTTGCCAGTTTCCCCCTCTTGTCCAAACCCAATCAGTATCTTAGCTCTTGGGCCAAAACCTCTTATCTCCATCTTTTGTGATTTTCTTTTCATTAAACAGTATTGTCACCTTCCATGTGGGTGAGAGGTTTTTACCAATTTCAACAAATAAAAGTACTAAAAAATAACATCTAATCAAGCAGCACAATGTTTATTCATTCACTAGTAGCATGCTGTTGTTTTTGGAGGGGTTTTTTTTACATTTCTTGAAAGTAGCAATTTTGAAGATAAGAGGTTTGTGCCAGACAGTGACGATTATACAATTGAGCAGTGCTCTCTCCCTTTTGGTAGGAATCATGACAAAGAATCATCATGTTTCTGCACTTTAAAAACCCCTCAGAGCCTCTAAATGTCTTTCATGTGAAGCAAATTATAGAAGACACAGGAAAGGCCCTCATGTTGGTCTTCGCCTGGAGCCTCCAAATTACTAAGTCCGCCCCTGACTGTAGTGACAATATTAATGCTGGTGATGCAAACATTACAGATGTCTGTATTTAATTGCTGAAATGTGATTCTCGCTCCCAGCCTCAACAGTCTGTGAAGATCAGAGGTTTTGTTAAACTCTTTGATGCCAGAGGGTGTATCCCAGCTTTGAACTTACAGAGAGCACTTGGTGAATACTCCTCATCATTACAACACCTCTGGACAGTTCATAGAGTAAGGTATTAGCAGGTTATCTCTTCCATCAGTCTAACGCCAGCTTTGCATTGCTGCAGTGTCTCTGTGAGGCTTGTTCAGGCTGTAGCCTGACCACAGTGAGGCTGCAGGCTAAATCACCTTTACGCAAAGGTTGACAACTACTAGTTCAGGGGCAGGCTCACCTGGCTTTAACATTAGTCAAAACAGAAATATAGATTATTGCTCAGATCTGAAAAGGGCACCAAAACGTGTTTTTTTCCCCACAGGAGAGCATGGGAACAGTTATGACAAGTGTTTACATCTTTTAGAGAATTTTGCCAAAACTCAAGCATGGATAGAGTGGATTATGTGTGCAGACTGATTGTTGTCCTGCCAGAGGTCTTATTGATTCCAGGAACACCGTGGTATGTTGAGGCATGCTCTGAGATAAGACCTTCAAACACCTTGTCTGATTAAAATACACCAACAATGTTTCCAAAGTCACAGCAGGCCTGGGTAAGGTAAGGGTGAAGCTGAGAGAGCATTCAATAAAATAATCCAAAACATTTCTCAAGGGAGAAGAGTCTCAAAGCACAGAGAGAGAGAGAGACATGTCTGTTTTAATATGAACTTTTAGCTCTGTTATCCCAAGAGTCTGGTCTGTGTTACTCTTTGCCAAACCAAACATGCACCACAAATTATTACACATCATCAAGCCACAGGCATCAGTTATGCTAGTCCAAAACATGACAATGCATTATTGTGGTGAATTGGAAAAGAGCTCAGCAGTGGTTCAAGATTGTAACAAAGGGCCCAGTGCAGGCTACCCTAATGGGGCCTTAGGTTCCTAAAGAGGGGCACACACTATAAGATAAAATGCCTAATTTTTGGCCCATTCCCATAATATTTAATGAACATCAGAAATGGATGACCAAGTTGTTGATCAATGGCAACTAAATAGTTGTTATTTTTACAGTCTGACATTAAGAGAAGTCAAAGTGGCAGTGCTACTGCTAGTCGTTTGCTCAAAAGGAGAGTCGCTCATCCATCAATGGAAAGGTCAAGGGTTCAAGCCCAGCACCAAATGTTGATGTGTCCCAGGGCAAGATACTTAACCCCAAAATTTTCTCACTGTTACTTCAGTGGTGTGTAAATTGTAGGAAAAAGAGTGAATTATTGTTTTTCTTATTAGCTAGTACCGATGAACAACTTATATGGAAACTTCAGCCATCAAAAGGGTGAAAGCATGTGTGGATGGTTGTGACTGGGTAGGTGTTACCTCTGTTGTGCCCTACAAAGGTAAAGTGCAGTATCTGCAAAAATGCCAAACAGAGAAAAAACAGCTTTTTGTGGGGTTTTTTTCACCAAGTGTAAGTATGAAATCATATTTAACAACCAAGTGTATGATTTATTAGATTAAAGGGAAGGGAATTTAATGCATATTGTATATTGACATTCATGCTAAATTTGGCAGTTTTATAGGCTATACTGCAGTTTACCTTTGTTTTACTGCAGTATAATTACATGACCATACAATGACGTACTGCAGTATATGCAATAAGTAAGGCCATTTCACTTCGTTTTTTTTTTTTTTTAATAATAATTGGCATTTCAATATTTCAAAATTTTGACCTAAAACCAAGGCAAACTGCAGTATCTGATATTCTTCATGGTGAAACCAAGGCTGCAGTATCTGCTATTCTTCATGGTGAAACCAAGGCAAACTGCAGTAAGTGCAGTTACTGCAGTTTGTCTTGGTTTTACAGTGCATTTTTGCAGTTACTGTAAAGTAACAAATGGCAGTATCTCAGAGAAATTAAGCAGGAGCCCTATGAAACTTTAAGGGATTGAAGAGCAGAGCAGCTTTTGATTAGTGCAAAAAAATTCAGATACTGCGCTTTGCCTTCGTAGGGCAGTGTTTTGAAAAGCATTTTGAGCAGTCAGATGGCCATGAAAGCACTAAAAAAGCTCATGTTCAATTACCATTTGTCGATTACTCAATTGGCTAATAGTTAGCTGCATCTAGCTTGAATTCTTCCTGTTCATTAGTCTTCTTCTTCTTCTTCTTCTTCTGTTTGATTGGCAGATCGCAAAAAACTTTTAGATGAATACCGCCACCTACTGTACTAAATTACTCTATAACATTGTGTTACTTTTTAAACATTGTATAATGACTCCTGTCCCCTAAGGTGTCCTCCCTGTTCATTAGTCTTTAGCCTGTGCAAGATATGAGCTCAAGGGACTGTAGTTTTTGGTGGATGCATTGGTGTGATGTGCTGTGATGATCATCTTGTTACATGCCACACTTTATGTCTCACAATTTCAAAGAAATCAAAAGTCTTTATGAGTGTGCCAACCTTGGTTACCAAGCACATAGGCTCACACTCATGCATACAAGAACTGCTCACACAGTTTGTGATATATGAAACCAGCATCGCGTTTACCCTTAATCAATCAATCAATCAATCAATCAAACTTTATTTGCATAGCCCCAATTCATAACAAGTGTTATCTCAAGGAACTTTACAATAGAGCAGGCTGAAGTCATACATGTACCTGGAGATTTTTCCATCCAGGCAGAGTCAAAGAGACTAAAAACAATACTTTATGATATAATAATTTATTTATGCGACAAAGCCATGGATGCCCAGATCATAAATCTGTCCTCATCATATTTGTCTAAATATAATTGAATTAGAGCTTAGCCAGTTGGCATTTAACATCTCATTTTCAAGAGGGTCCTCAAGTCTATATGGTTGTAAAGATATTTCTTATAGAGGTAAAATCAATAAGAACCATAAGTAGAGAGATCATTGTGATATTAAACCAACACTATGTAGTTTTTCCACCCTAATATAATATTTCTAGAGTCATTGTGATGGTACATCACCTTCCAACAGGTTGAATGACACCTCTGTCATGGTCTGAGGGGGTCTGTATCTCCTTCACTGGCACAATGTAACTTCGATGTGGATGGTAGGAAAACTTCCACACTTAAAAACTAGAAATTTTTACTGTTTTTACTGCTTTATGGCATATGTCACTTCCCCCTCGAGGCAAAAGCTAAACGTTGGAAAAAGGAGAATATAAAGCAGTTTTTGAATAATTAAAAACAGATTTAATGAACAGAATTTAGTTTAAAGTAAATATGCACTTATTTTCCTAATGGAAATAGGGAACTCTGGCTCACACTCCTGCATAATAGGTAGCGGTAATGCTCCTCTGACGCTGGATGCCATCTGCTGTTAAGCAAGAAGAAGATGAAGAAAGCTAAATGTAGAGTTGTTATCATGACGGGAGCAGCAAAACACCCGAACAAAAGAACAGAAAAGAAAGTGGGAGAGTAGCAAGCTAAATGCCCGGACAGGGATAAGCATTGGCTGGGGGTTCACTCAGCATGTCTGTTTGATTGCCTTATGCACATGTTCAGCTTATTAGTCTGGACAGATTTTGCAGTTACATGTGAAGAGTTTCGCCATCTTATTCTTTGAAATTAGAAGTTTTAAAGTAATTCTGACATTATAACAACTTTCAAAGGGAAAAAAATCCATAGAGGGCTCTGGTAACATGCTCTCAGCTCTACATAACTTTGGCAAAGATTCTTTCATTAGTAATGGGTAAAACTTCATGACACTGATCCAAAAGCCAGCTTTCAGCTAAGAAGAAGCCAGGTTGCCTGTGTCTGAGTTCAGTTTGATAAAATAACTGAGGCAAAAAGCTGGAAGAGGGCAAATCTGACAACGAAATGGTTAAATCCCATTCTTCACATTGAAAGTTCTTGTACAATTAGCTTGACTGTGACACTACTATTTTGAATTGAAGTTACATATTGTAGCTTGAAGATACATACAACCAAACACATCACACATGATGCATAATCACATAATATATTCATTTAAATATGAAAAATGTGCAAAAAAAAAAAAAAAAAAAACGGTTAAAAAATTGATTTGGAAGTTTTAAATATCTTATTATTGATTTTATAGTATAGGCCTATAATGTGTTAAAGTTTAGCTCTTAGAATTTTCTCTATGACAGAGATGTTTTGTACATTTAAGGATACATAGTACGTCTCATCATATTATGTTGTGGTGTCTTGAAAGCTTTTGTAACTTAAATAATATGCTCTTTTCTGTGGCCCATCTCCATCCCATGAGTCCAAAGTCAGCATGGGCCCCAGTGCTGCGGCATCCTCAACACTATCTATAAATACTCCCCTTTTACTCATTTTTTGAAAAGTCCTAGAATAATGACAAATAAAGGACTCGCTTAGAAAATAAAGCATAAAGGAATTTTTTTCTGAGGCTCAAAGAAAGGACATTGTGTTAATGAGTGTTTAAGTATTAAGAGAAAAAAAAAGAAACTATGGAAAAGAGAGATACAGGGATGTTTGAAAGAAGCAAGAGATAATGTGACAGATGGAGGTTGATCTGGAAGGTAAACAGCTGACACCCTGACCTCCCACCATCTCCCTCCTCTTGACCAGCTTAGCAAGCCTGAGTCAGGGCTGCATTCCTTGCGGCTTTTAGCAGATAGTTACTAAGAGTCCAGTGGGTAGTCTGAGCTCTGGGTGTGAAATATTTCTACAGCACGTGTTGTGTACCTTTGTCCAACCACTAGACCTGAACAACCTACACAAAATTACTCTGTAAATTTTTTTTTTTTTTTTAAATCCGTCACCAATGTAGATACTGTCTCTTTCACATGAGCAGCAGTAAACAAGCATAAGCCTGGCACGGCCTCCTTCAAATATTTTTTAATTATTACAGCGTGACTGTAATGCACAGGAAAATTAAAATTAAAGTCAAACCATTTGTCACATGCCAGGAATTTGTCATCTTTGATAAACAAATTGTTTTTTATATTGCACTGGTAATGATGAATGTGAGGTTAGGAGGAGAGCCTTTTAAAGTTTTTATAAATAAATAAATACTACTCAAAAGTTTCCAGCAGGGAAAACAAAGCCAGCTCATTCCGACATTCTCTTCACATTTGGGTCAAAACCAGTTTCTGTACACACCACTAACACAAATCACATGGAGCAGCAAAGATGCTAGTTTATGCTCCTCATGTGTTTGGCTATGTATTTTTGGATAAGTGACGGGTGGTGTTTGGCAGGAGATTAAACTGTCAGGGTCTTTGGATATGAAGAGAAAACTGCGGGGGTGTTTCCGTCTTTCTCTTTACATGTCCTTGTTTCGGTCTTAGTTTAACATCTGTTCTGCTCTCTAATTCCTACAATGGCAGGGATCACGTTTATGTGTTGTAGTGCTGAGATTTATTGAAGACTCATGCTACAAACAAGTATCTCTCTCCCTCTGCAGGTCATCCATGGGTGATAAATCGTGCTGAATGTTTCTTGAGATTTAATAACTTAGAGGCTGGAGAGTAAAGAAAAGCCAGCAAGCAAATCAGAATTAAACAGACATTAAAATCTCAGTAATGCAGATTAGCGACCCTAAAATGTTTTCTTAATTGAGCCTGCCTCCGCTCTGCTGCCGGTGTTGAGGGACATGCCAGAACAGGACAACAGGCAAACTCTCAGTAAAATATGCATGTGAATTCTCAGAGCACAGAGGAGACTGACTCTTTCAGTGTGCCAAAAAATTGATTTATGAATGTTTAAGAGGGGGAAATTCATTTTCTTTGTTGCAGTCTTACTGATATAACCACATTTAAGATCATTTCAGCTTTCAAACTATTACTTTCAACAGGCAGAGACTTGTAATGGGACTTAGCTTGAGTGGTACGTGAGAAACTTTGTTTAAATCGTTTGATCAAACTTCATTTTACAGTATTTTTATACAAAATATCGTAACACAGAGTAATGGGCTTGTATAGCCCCTCTCTAGTTACCTGACCACTCATAGTGGTGCTACACTGTAGATCACACCATATTACACTTCACTAAACACTGATGGTAAAACGTTTCGGTTATGCTTAGGGCTGAACTTTAATGTGTAGAAATAAAATCTCTGATTTTAACACAAAACCTGAGTCACAGTTTTAATCATTGTCTTTGCTGATCGAAAAGAAAGGCAAATAAGGTGTGCTTTTACTCCATCTGTAAAAAAGCACACAAAATTCTTCATTCTGGGGCGACTATAAAGCGGTGAAAACTTTTCTTTTATAGGCATAAGTCTAAGGAGGGGGCGGGGGTTTACATGAATATTAAGAGCCTGATTTTTTTTTCTGCTCAGGAAGCATCTTTATGTGAATGTAATGTCAATTTTGTTTGCAGAGGTCACCAAAACTACCTGAAAGTTAAAATTTCTAACAGCTTTAACTTTGGCAGAATTGGACTGAATTTTATACAAATCTTGATTTTCATTTTTCAAAATCTCACTTTTCAAATCAAATGAATCTATGGATTCAATCAATTCAGCCCCCAGGTCTACCATCAGTATTACATATTCACATTTTCACTCTTCCATAGTGATTAACACGTCACTGACACTGTAGTGGGAGAGATTTGGAGTTCAGAGGCTTGTCTGACAAACTGACATGTCACTTCAGCTGCAACACTGGACCCTCAACTCTCTGATTGACCAGTGACTGACTCTACCAACTGAGCCACTGTTTCCCCACTGCTGATTTACAAACAACAATGGTTAAAGAGATATGCATATGTTTCATATACTGGCTTGCATATAAACTCAAAAATGTACACAGCCATACAGATTTACATACACTCATTTTTACATGTTTACACACAAACATGCACTAGGACAGGAATGATTTTATAAATAAAGATTTTGGTTGAAAAAAGGCAATGGAAGATTAGGAAATGCCATCATGAATATGTAATGAAGAAACAAAGATGGTTAAGTTAAAATTTCAAAATTTAATATTTGAAACAGACCTCTTAACTCTAAAAACAATTACATTTGAAGGTAATTCAGTAGAATATGCTGATATAAGATCATAAAATACATAAATATGATTAAATCAAATATAAAAAACTCCCTTGTTCTAACATTTAAACTTTTCTCTTAAAGAACATCATAAAGAAGTCTCGTACTCCACACTCATATAAGACAGAAATCAATGTAAGAAAATACAAAATACATCAGAGCAACACATATTATTGATCCCTCACATCGAGAAGATTGTTGGTTCAGTGCTCTGGTCAAGACTTCATCTGTGGAGTGCTCATGTTTTTCCCTGCGCATTCTTGGGATCTCTATGGATATTCCAGTTTTTCCAGAAAAATGCTGGATAAGTAAGTTGGTTACTTTTAACTGTGTATAAGTGTGAATAAATGTGTGTCTGTCTTTATGTGTCAGCCCTGTGATTAGTTGACAACCAGTCCAAGGTGAATCACATCTCTCAATCAGTGAAAGTGGGATAGGTTCAACGCCCTGCAACTCAGTAAGGAAAAACTGAAGAAAGGATAAAACACATCAAACCCTAAACTACAAAAGAAAATAAATAAAGTGATGAAGAGATAAATAACCAAACACAAAAGAGAAAAGTATAACATTTTAAAACACATTTTAAAAAGTCAGATATCTAAATATGAGGCAACAAAATGCTCAATGATAATCCTGAAACTAAAATATAACGAGACAAGAAGTAAATAGAGAGCTCAAACCTTCACCAAGGCATTTGCAGCATTGTCAAGAGTTTTTTTTTTTCTTTTAATGTGGAAAAACTGCCATATCTTGCACTGTTAACAATTCTTTAAGAAAAAAATCCTGGATCCACATTCAGATTCAGATCACCACCACAATCTATGCTGTTCTCTTTTGTGTCATGACCAACTTTCTTGGAAAATGTCATAAAAGTCTGCAGAGAACTTTGAGGTATTAGCAAAAAATGTGGAAAAGTGCCCTACCTTAAAATCTTAACAAAAAATCCTTTAAAAAATTTCCTGGATCCACATCTGGATTGTGATCACCACCAAAATGTAACCACTTTTTCCTTGAGCCACAACCAACATTCCTTGAAATTCCGTCAATTTTTTTGATAACTTTTTGAGTTATCCTGTTAAAAAACTAACTAACTAACTAACTAACTAACTAACATCAGCAAAATCATAACCTCCTTGATGGAGATAATAACATTTTTAAAACTTAAACTAAACTTCACTGTTTATAGCAGAGCTATGAAAGATCCTCAGAGTGCAGCCAGTCTTTCTACACACTGAGGTTTGTAAAAGCATCCTTCTGTCTAAATGAAAGTAAAGTGAAGTCTTAGTTCTACAAGACAGACTTTAAGCAGGATTGTGGGTTTTATCTGTGACTTCAGAACAAAAGCTAACTGACATCCTTAACTTAAAAAGAGTAAAAGTATACAAGGCAGAAAACATGAGACTGAACAAATGCATGCATGGCTCATGGGGAATATGGAGGTTAATCTGTCAGAGGTTTTTAGTCCCTGATCTGTGGGGGCTCCTCAAGAGCAATGTGACTGTGCCACCCACTGACTGCTGATGATAGAATCTCAATATATCACAGAGCGACGCATGTTCTTACATAAGAGGCACATCCTGTGATAAAAATCCATTTAGCGTCAGGTAATCTGGGGTTAAAATCCCCACGGCAAAATGAACAAATCAAACAGGATTTTTTGCCTGCTTGGAATTTTATCACCTCTGTTCATACCTTAACCAATCAGCTATGCTGTTTAAAAAATGATAAATAGCAGTATGTATGAACCATGCTAAAATATGTAAGATTACAATCAGCCCCAGAGCAGAGGGAGTCTGAGTGCAGAGCTGAGGTTTCAGATGTATTACTCCACACAGTCTGTTGCTAAACTTTGCTGTAATGCCAAACCATTGGGATGTGACCACGAGAAGTGTGGAAATTTCCCCTTTTGCACTGAGGCAGCAAAGGGATCTGTCAGTCTGGTGATAATTATAATTCTCAGAGATGACAGCAGACTGAGCTAATTAACATCTAAGGACCCTGTGTGTTAAATTAACTGCTCAAACAAATAGACTAAATAAACTCAGCCAGGAACTGCACACAGACTGAGGCTGTGAACCCTCTCTGCTGTGTTCTTTACTGCACAATGATTCCACAACGGCATTTTAAAACTACAATAAAGGCTGCAAACTAGATTTGTCAGGGGCTTACAGTCCTGGTTGCAGCATTAAAAAATACGTCTTAAATCAGCATTCTTTTTTTACTACCTGTCAATTTCAGGGGGAAAAAGAGTTTAACTGTAGGTCCCAATGACATTACATTTCTGTTATCACAAACTTCAGAGCTCTGCATAAACAGCACAATTCATAGATATATGAGAATACATGAGGAACGTCAGGATATTAAATGATTATGCCCAAGGACTTCTCCATCAAGGCACCAGAGTGGGTTAAATGGTGATGCATTTTCACTGAATGGTCAAGTTTGGTTTGATACATTAAAGAACCTTAAATCCTGATATTACTTGTGTGTCCACAGTCAACCACAACCATACTTAATAGACTGCAATGCTTTTAGCTCAGCCCATAAGGAGCTGATAGGTATGCTTGGTAATACTGATCGGTGCCTTCAGTACCTTTTACAACCTTCAACTGTGGAAATGTAAATGAGTGCAATAATGGCTTTATCTAATAGGCTCCAGCTCCAGCTGTCTCATGTCAATGTGTCCTAGGGCAAGACACTTTATCCCCAGTGGTGTGTAAATGGGCATGACAGAGTGGGAATTTATTAGCTAATACTGATGGACAACTTAGAAACTCAGAACCATCAGTGAGCAAATATGAAAGTGAATGTGTGGGAATTGTGAACTGCATGATAAAAGCTCTGTGAATTGTCAGGAAGTGATAAATAAACTCAAGGGTTTATTTTTTTACCTTTTACCGTGTCAGTCTGGATTGGACTGCTTTTTGGTATCCAGACATTGGGAGAAAACAATAGCATCGTACTCATATAACTGTACAGTTTCTTTAGAGGTCTCGTGTTTTATGTCATTTCAACAAGTTTACCATAGTCCCACAGGTTCCCAGAACATGTTATTAAAACACTGGCCCAAAAATCTACACAGATATTGGATTTTGGCATGCCTGTGTTTCAGCCCTGCTTAGAGCATGCTGTTTTAGTGTTCATCCCCATGAGCTGCGTTTCACTATGCACTCAAGAAGTAGATGTGGTTTCAGCTCTCCCATGCTATGCTCCATTGTTTACTGTGGCTGCACAGGGAGTATATTCCATCTGTGGAAACCAGAAACTTTCTTGGTTGTTAGGCACTTGTGCTACCTACTGCACCAGTGTGCCGCCATAGGTAGGGATGTGTTAGCTAGTTATTTATTTGAGTACATGACAGCGACATTTGACTTGGTTATATAATACAATGTAAAAGGACTTGTCTTTTCGCTCGCACTGGTCCACCATATGCACATCACACACCATAGCCCAGTATAATACTGACAACACTTGCCTGATGGTGTAAAATTACTCTCACAGAGGTGTGATGCAGCTCTAGCAGGTTTCATTGGGCCTGCAGCATGTTTGTGGTGAATGGAAATTTTAGAAAATAACTACATGATATCCAAAGAATTTTTTTTTAAAAGTCACATTTTCACCACATATGTTAGTCAAAGGTTAAAACATTGCTACAAAATAAATGTAATACAAGGGATCCAAAATACTGGATTTTTGCCAACATCAGATATGCCAATATTTCTGAACTCACAATTGCTGATACTGATGGAAGGAACAGATGTAAAACAAGAAAAAAAAAACAGTTAACTCTTGAAAAACTAAAAGTCGTGATTTGTAATTGTGCCCCTGCAGTAATGATAAGGTTGAGCAATATAATATATTCATGTGTTTTGCCGATAGAGCAGCCTACATATGGGATATTTATAGCCAAAATGTATAGTTAATATATTGGCTTTAAATATTGGCAAAAAAATCTATATCAGCCAATATGATATTTATCTTTTTAGGCTAGTATCAACCAATACCAATTTCTTTTTTGGTAATATTGTGCATCCCCATGTATTTCACATCAATAAAGTGGACAGCCTCCTGGGAATTTAATAGTTAGTTAGTTTGCTTACAATTAGATAGAAGTAAAGCAATGGTGTTGTTGAATGTATAAACTATTTGGATTTTTTGTACTCAAAACATTAAAATGATCAAAGGGGTTTTGATGCCATATTTATTTAGATGTGCTTGTATTACCATAAATATTTTAAATGAAGTGGTTCTAAAATTAACATGTGACTGAGAGAATGAAAAGGGTTTTTTAATAGCTCCATAAATGTTTCTAAGAATGTAATTCAAATTGTGATGTGAATGTATGTGTAACATCCCCCTAAGCAGCACAATCACTACAGTGTTCATTGTGTGTGGTCTGCAGCTGCACCAACAGTTTTAGCTCTTGCCGCTCATGGGTAACTCTTAAAGCACTTTCCCTAAATTAACAGTATTCTCTGTCTGCCTCAGAGCCTTAAAACTCTTTCCCAGCTCACTCCACTCTGAGACGTTGCTCCCAATCTTTTTCTGTTTTTAAGTCTCACTCCCACCCACCGACCCCCAGCTACTCTTCTCTTTCATCCCTTTTATTCTCATGGAGTTTGCATTCCACACCTCCTCTGCAGATGACACACAAAAGAGCAGAAAGCACCACTCCTGACCTGTGGCAAACATTCCAGTCCTGTAGGCATTTTATGCACAGCCAGAGTCCCCTGTGCTTCCAGTGGCATCAACCTGAGACGGTCTGTTATACAATGTACTATGATGCCCTAAAAACAAGGGGACAGCTCTTTTTGATCTTGTTTTGGAGGGGAGATAGGATACTGAATAGTGTTGTGATCGGGTAGTGTGGGTAAGGATTTGCTGAAAAGACACCCCTGGCCAGATTAGAGCCAAGGTCATGTGCTGCAGGGACAACAGCCCCTGTACATTGGCCACTCAAACTGACTGCAAGCCCACTTGTAACCCCCATTGGCACAGTAAGTCTGGTGCACTTGCTGCTTGATTGGAAATGTTTACTGTTTTTTTTATTTTTTATTTTTTTATTTAAAGTGTATAAAGTTTAGTAAATATTCATAGAACATTAAAAACTGCTCTACTTCAGAACTTAATCCAGCTTTGATTATGATACGGAGTCAGATAAAGGCAGTTATGTTCTGGAAGCATCTTCTCATGTAACCAAGGCTGCCCATAAGGAGGGACAAAGGGTAAAGTTTCTGGAGCCCAGAGTCATAACCGTGCAGCTGGACCAGCCTGATTTGGAGTCTGTAATCATGCAGATCCATCTTGCCAAGCTCCAATCTACAATGATTGTGCTCAGCCCAAAGCAGCACGGCCCAATCAGCATCATTTTGAGTAGGAAGAGGTAGGAGAGACAAGTGAGACGACAGCAAGACATGACTGCACTTATAGAGATTAGCATAGATGCTAACAGCATTAGTAGCAGTTTTATCAGAGTTTGGCTTTATTTAATGAAAAACATAAACGCTAAACTTCTCCACAGTAAGGATATTTCTGCTCCACTTCGACATGTTTTATTTAACGATGTGGCTACTCAGGAAGGCTTGATGCTAAATGAGTGGAAGTTTGTTTTTAAGGTCTACATGACCATGCCCTTAAATTAAAGGCATTGTAACAGTATTAATGGAGTGCCTTTGAGTCTTTTCTTTTTGCTTCCATGACTTTCTATGGGCTCTTTTCAGGATTGGACTAGTGACATATTTTGAACAGCCCATCTGGTGTGCCTGGTTACCAGAGTCATGGAGGGGCCCAAAAAGAGAACGCAAGAAATTGGGACAGCCTGAATAAAAGCAATGTTTACACACACAAAAAAGCATTTGACATTTCTCATTAAGAGAGTTTGACTACATAAAAATCCTCTTCTAAAAGTGGTATGAGCCTTATTTTGTCGCAATTGAGATTGTTGGGAGGCCTTTGTAATCAGTGTCAGTTTACTTATGCCATCAGGCAAGCAGTCTATGCATTAAGTAAAAAGTGTTAGACAGGGGTATGCCAGAGACAATAAATAAATTGTTGGTATGTTAATTGAAGATGCTTACAGGCACTACGTTTGACCCTTTTAGAAGATGAAAACTAACAAAAAACCTGGCAAATATGACACAGCTAGGTTGGGTCAGCATTGGCCATGTGTGCAGGCATACTAGAACCAATCTGGGGCCTACTTATTAGGCTTTTCGGGGGCCCAGCCATGCCTGTGGGCAGTCCTGTGTGTAACCCCATAGTCAATAACAAATTGATGACTGAATTATAAAAGAAGGTTGTATTGATAATTTGGTCATTGCCATCTGCCTAGACCACCTAGAAGTCCATTGAGGCTTCAAAGATGAATTGGCCAAGGAATTTCTTCAAAATGTTCGAAAATATAAGTTTAAGGTCTGAGTGGGACTCGTATTAAAGGTTTGTTCCTGTAGGTGCAACTGAGAGAAAGTGGAGGGGGGAAGTTTGTGGTGGAAAATAAGTCGGGGGTTTAAAACAACACTTAAAAACAGAGAAAGCACGTGGCATGGAGGAACATGCAAGGGCAGGTATATTTTCCTCCTCTTGTCACTTTCCTTTTTCCTTCTGTGTCTGAGTGCCTCAATCTTCTCAAATTCCACAGCAATGGCTTAGAGGCTGTTAGACATCACTGGCCTTCCATTGCTCCTCCTCATCTCCACCCACACCTGTCCACTTTCTCCGCAGGCACAAGGGGAAGCAGGCCACGAACAGCCCTGAACTAAGGGCACTTATCTGGGGCTTTTAGCACCAACCATGTGACCATTTGATAGTTTCCTTTAGAGGTGCAGTTAAGATGAACACCACTTGAACTACCAATCATTTATCCTCCTTGGGCTTCTTTGTCTTTTAGGTTCCTTCAGACTTGTGTGGACATCCTGCTGCTGTAGACCTGACTGACAACAACTGTTAGTTATTATCATATCAGTATTAGTCTTGTATCTGTTAGCATTATGATGGACACTGAAATAATTTTGGTTTCCAAAATGTTGCAAATGCAAAATTAAAGTACTCTAAAAATATATATTGTAACTTACTCTGATTTTACAAAGAGAACAGATATATAGCTTTGAGCTGAATGCATCACTCTAACATGTTTACAGAGATAACTCAGAGACACAGTTTAGATTTCCAGAAAAGGGTAAAAATATTGAATTATGCTGTAGCATGTCAGAGAAAACTTATTGCTATACATTACCAGGACACACCTTTAAGTAAAACGCATATTAATGGTTGTATGTGGCTTATCATGATTTAATGGCCATGCCGCTGTCTGAGTGTTACAGTGTCAAAAATGACAATATAAAAAAGTGAATTTTAGACAAATTCATTTGCGTTTGTCAAACTTACATCAGATGTTATAGACTAATAGCAAAGTTTTAAAAATAATCATTTTTAGGTTTTCATTAAATCTTTATCTGCTGTGAATTTTTAACTTTTTCATTACATAGACAGACGATTTCATGAACATCTCTAGAAGCAAAAACAACAGACACATTCAACTGAAAGTCAGCAGTTGACTTATGAGACTAAAGTTGGTCCTTCATACACAGAAAGATCTGAAAAACCGAAGTGATGCATGTATTGAACACGATCCCAAAACACAAAATAGTATGCTTCAGGAGGTTTGTGTACATTGAGGTTTTGGGTTGTTGAGGTCCTATACAAAACTCTACAAAGATGTCCATCCATTGTGATTTTTCCTTTCAGTTGGATGGTTTGTCATGGTGCTGACTAAGAGCCATAAGAAGGAAATGCTAAATACTGCAGCAAGTTCCTTGAGAGTCCACTTAATATAGAAGTCCTTTCCATTTCATCATTAACATGTATATTAACATAATAATGGTCAGTCTAATATCATACATTGTAACTGCTGGCACCACACATATTTATTTCACTTTTCCTGGTGTTGTAACCAATTGCCATGGCAGCCATAAATTTTCTTACTCGTTTTTGATGCTCCGTCCGTCTCTTTATTTCTGCATCACTCTATCTCCTTGAATCCCCAACACAGTCTCAGCAGATGGCTGTTCAGCCTGATTTTGGATGTATTCGAAGTTTCAGCCAGTTGAAAGAAAGTTTTTTCTTGACACTGTGACTTTGCCAAATGTTGCATGATGATTTCATGGTTTTTTTTTTGTAAATAGCAGAACAGCAAGGTGCTATTTTTGTGAAGTGTCTTGAGATAACATTTCTTTTGACTTGGCACTCATCAAATAAAAAAAGGTTGATTAAGGTAAAATAAACTTGTGTAAATAACCCCAAGAGGGGTACTTTGTCAAGTTGAAAGACTTCATGGCTCCAGATAGATTGATAACTTTATTGTCCCAATGAGAAATTTGTTTTCACAGGCTGTCAAACGAGAAGACGTACATTTAGGACACATATAACACACATAGAAACATAGAACACACATATTTACATCACAGGAGATACATTGGTCAGTGGGTTGCTTTGTTGAGGATGGAGATGGCGGATGGTACAAAGCTTTTGTTAAAGCATGCTCTTCTTCATCTCAGTGCTCTGTACCTGCGACCTGATGGCAACAGTCTAAAGTGGGTATTGAGGGGGTGCTCTGTGTCCATGGCTATTGTTCTTCCGAGGCGGGCTAGTGCTCTTTCATTGAGTTCTGTGATGTTGTGGGGGTGCAAATTATTTTTGAGGCCGACAGCATGTTGTAGAAGGTGGGGGAACAACACATCAAGATGGGTTCTCCAGCTTTAAGGCTGGACCGATAGTTTTCCTTGTTGCGTCATGATCAGTTACTCTGCTTTTAAAGTAGTAATTGTTAGCAAATGGCCGCAAATACTTGCTGTGTCTCAGTGTCAGATCCTTGTTGGTGGACTTTAGAGATCAAAATGTTGTGATCCTTGTCATCCCCTACCAATTCCTGCCTATGACATTTCCACAGAGCACCCCATGTTGATCCGCTGCCAGTTTCCCAAAAGTAATAAAATTCATCAGGTCTTTGAGAAAATAGTCAAAATCTTGTACATGAACCTTTTCAATTCCATCACTGTAGCATCATTTTTATGTATAATATTCTTTTAACTTTGAGAGCGACCAAACTCTTCCAGATGTGTGTCTTATTTTTAATTTTTAAATGGGCTTGATTCTGCACAATTCAATTATTTTATTCCAATACAACTAAAAACTTTTGT